>CM076085.1:38435000-38870000 GCA_038088235.1 Zacco platypus | reverse complement strand
ACGTTTCTCCAATCGCTTATGAGCTTTTTGCTTTACTTCATGTTCAGTGGTCTGCGTTCTTGATTGACAGTACGATGTTTGTGACCTTAAAATATGAAAAACGTAATGTTTTTGTATCGTTTCCAAACGCTGCTGGTTTGCGTAGGTACCAGGCAGTCACATGGGGCCTGATGTCTTTAGGAACGTAATCCACACCAAAATACAACTGCTTGCCTGAGAATAACCCGGCCGCAACATATCCCAGTGTCCTTCATCGTAACGCCTAAAAATACCGTCAAGCCTCTAAACGTGTCCTGCCCTACTACTACCATACTGAAAGTCTTCCTCCAGATTTCTAGAGGATTCTGGTGCAGTAGGTCTGTCTTGTTTTTCAATACAAATATCTAAACATTCTTAAAGTTTTGTTGACTGAATAATGTATTAAAAATAAGTGAATTTATGCTTTAAACAAAGACAAAATATCTGCCCGCATTGTCAGATAAATAAACTTTTTTTGTCTTTGAATTGAGTTTATTTTTCTGACCACATTGGCAGATATTTGTCTGTTTTTAGCACAAAATCTCACTTAATTTTGATTTTTTTTTTTGTTTGAAAAAAGCAAAACTTATCTAAGTCAATAACTCATTTAATTTTTTTCTAGAAAACAAGACTTAATATCATATGTCATTTTGCTTTTGGTTTTTGCTAAGTTGTAAATAAAACAAACATGATTAGAGTATGTTTTATAAGAAAATATAATTTTTTGCGGCATAAAGGTTTTTCTTTTTCCCCATTGGCAGATTTTTTTTTGTTTAAAATATAAAGTCACTTCAAGACTTAATTTATCTTAAGTCATTTTGCTTCTTAAGTAAATATGTCTTGATTTACGAATGTCTAGAAATTTGAACTGAAAAACTAGACAAAATTCTCTTTAATTCAATTCTCTTTAAATTTACTTAATTTTTCTGACCACATTGACGAATATTTCTCTTTTTTAGCACAAAATCTAAATTAATTTTGATACATTTTTTTTTTTTTTTTTTTAAAAACAACAAAACTTAAGTCATTTTGCATCTCCAGTAAATGTATCTTCATTTAAGAGCATTTAGATATTTGTACTGGAAAACAAGTCATAAAACTCTGAAGAAAAAAACTTGCATTCAGAGTTTTTGTAATAAACCGTAACAAATGTACTCTGGATTGAGACGGTCTAACTTCATTTGGCACGCAGCCATCACAAAACCGAGGGTGAAATTGTGTTGACCCAATCTCATCTTTAGTAATTCTGATTTCGCTATGCTATATGCCTGTAATCACTGTAAAAATAACACACACGCTGCTCATATTCGTGTAATCTTTAAATATTTAAGTTACTAATACGCATAAACACACAGCATCCTCTTCATCTCTCGCTGAATCGTTGTTTGGGTGGACGACACACAATCCTCTTCCAACTTCCTGTCCTCTGTTTTGATTTAAACCCTCAATATCCTGCTACTTTTGGACAGCCACAGGCGTCAAGCTTTTCTCATCTGTACCTAAAGCACTTCAATGACAATGTGAAGCTCAAAACTGATCCCAGATCAGCACAGAATGATGGTTGAGCATACATGTCATCACTGAGATTTTATATTTTATTGGTAAGGAAGGCTTTGAGAATCTCTGTTGCAGTATTCACTGTATTTCATGTTTCATGAGCTCTAGTTTAATGTTATAACTCTATATGCTCTATACTGTATGTGTTTGTTAAATTAAGCATCACTGTTACCATTGTTATAATACTAAACGTGAACGTCACAAGATAAATTTACTTGAGAAGAAAAATGTCTTGAGATATTAAGACTTGTTTTCTGAAAAAAAAATTATTAAAACCAGAAAAAATATTTGTCAGTGAGGTCTTGTTTTCCCTTTGTATTAAAGGATTAGTTCACTTCAGAATTAAAATTTCCTGATAATTTACTCACACCCATGTCGTCCAATATGTTTATGTCTTTCTTTCATCAGTCGAAAATAAATTAAGGTTTTTGAGGAAAACATTCCAGGATTTTTCTCAATATAGTTTACTTCAATGGGGTTCAACAGGTTGAAGGTCCAAATCGCAGTTTCAATGCAGATTTTGTCAAAGGGCTCTACATGAGGAATAATGGTCTTGTCTAGCGATACAATCAGTCATTTTCAAAAAAGAAAATGAAAATTTATATACCTTTTAACCACAAATGCTCGTCTTGCACTGTTCTGTGATCCGCCACGCATTATGTAATCACACTGGAAAGGTCCACTCCAACTTCAAACTTTTCTCCTCCAACTTCAAAATCGTCCGACATCATTGCTTTACCTTTGTTTGTAAAGGGCGTTTGACTTAGTCTTTGCATGTTCGCTTTGTAGACACTGGATCAGTACTTCCACCTATACTGTAAAAAAAAAAAATAATAATCATGTTGAGAAAACCAGCCAGCAGCCAGCTTCAGGAGATTTTTGAGTTTTCTCAACTTGTTGTTGTGTAACAAGTTCAAGCTGGTTGCCTTAAACTTTTTTTTTTTTTTTTTTTACAGTGCACATCACGTGTGACCTTTCAGGCGTGATTACGTAATGCGTCGTGCATTGCAGGGCTAGTGCAAGATAAGCATTTGTGGTTAAAAAGTACATACATTTTATTTTATTCTAGAAATTGACCCTAGATTAGACCCTTATTCCTCATTTGGGATCATGTAGAGTCCTGTAAAGCTGCATTGAAACTGCAATTTGGACTTTCAACCATTGAAATCCACTATATTGAGAAAAATCCTGGAATGTTTTCCTCAAAAACCTTAATTTCTTTTCCACTGATGAAAGAAAGACATTTTCTTGGATGACATAGGGGTGAGAAAATTATCAGGAAATTTTTATTCTTTTATTCTGAATGGAACTAATCCTTTAAGATTCATTTTCAGACCCCATTTCTTTTTTTAAAGCGTAAATTTACTAAAGTTTGATAAATTTTTTCGGAAAAC
This sequence comes from Zacco platypus, assembly GCA_038088235.1. Classification (NCBI taxonomy): domain Eukaryota; kingdom Metazoa; phylum Chordata; class Actinopteri; order Cypriniformes; family Xenocyprididae; genus Zacco; species Zacco platypus. The sequence goes on along the minus strand of CM076085.1, from coordinate 38,867,031 downwards.
AAGACTTATTATGTTAGGTTATTTTGCTTCTCCAGTAACTAGATTTTGATTTAATGTAATTTGAACTGGAAAATAATAAATACCGAGATAATAAGACAACAAAAAATAGGAAGAACATTACTTCTTTCTCATTCTGTACGTTGAGTAGCGAAAGAGCAATCGCTGAGCAATAACATTTACCTGTGGGAAATGAAGAAATGTGTGAATGTGATAAATCAGAGGTGTCTGTGTGTTTGCAAAAACTGGAGGATTTTTTTGTGTTCGTCTCACTGGAGCTTTACAGTTTCCTCAGGCATTTCTGCATTTATTGGGGGGAAGGAGGGATGTGCTGGCACTGAACAGACAGAGAGAGCGTGTTTGCCAGTGGAGTTGTTTATCAGTTAACACTGGAGTTGTTTTTGAAGTCTCGTACTAAGCAGGCCATGAGAGAGAGAGGCAGAGAGACCGAGAGACAGTTCAGTAACAGGAGCCAGGGATTGTGTAACTCTTGCAATCTTTGCATTTGTCTTTTTAAGTGCGTCACTATAAAGTGTCTCTAGAATGTTTTGTGCTTTTCTAAACTCTAACATTACTAGATGATGGCCTTAACGTGGAGTGAAAATACATTTTGAGTTACACTACCAAGTTTGAATTCTGTAAGATTTGTTAATGTTTCTGAAAGAAGTCCTTTCTGCTCAGCAAGGTTGCATTTATTTGAAAAAATACAGTAAATCGGTGAAATATTATTACAGTTTAAAGTAACTTATTTCCATATAAGTGAATTTTCAGCTTCATTATTCCAGTCTTTAGAGTGTCACATGATCCTTCAAAAATCATTCTGATATGCTGATTTGATGCTCAAGAAATATTTCTGATTCTTTCCAATGTTGAAAATATGATGCTTTATATTTGTGTAAGTATTTTACAGGATTCTTTGTTGAGTAGAATGTTCAAAAGAACAGCACTTATTTAAAATAGAAATATATTTGTAAAATGTCTTAAATGTCACTTTTGATCAATTTATTAATATCTTTCAACCATTATTTTTATTAATTTCACTGCTGTATTACAAAGTTTAATGACTTTTTGCATGCAGTGTAATAATTGCACAATCCGCATTGATTTCCATATTTTCCATATTAATATCATATTTAGTATGATTCTGTAAATATATCATAGTTCCCTACAGCCTATGTGGATTGAACAGCCTTATTTATGTTTGTTTTTGGCGGAAAGTTTTATGCTGTTTTCCTGGTCGATTCTGTTTAGGACGTTTGGACTGTTTTAATATGGTTTCACCGAGTTTAATCACGTCATTTGGGTCTCATAGGGGTTCGTAACAGAGAAATCTTTGTCAAATTCAAATGGGTTGCACAACTTCCCACTGCTTTGGGCTGTGCAGTGGAAACCAGAGGAAATGAACTCGCTCAGTCGATTTCACCTCGTTGTCCATTGGTTTGTGAAGATAAATGCATGCTTTGCTTATATGCGTTTCGTCTAATATTGAAATCCCCTTTTGAGGTCAAAAATACAGTAAACATTATATTATTTAAATATATGCACAAAGATGTTCATATAGCGAATCCTGCTGTGTCATGTTTCAGCTGAGCAAGACAAACCTGTTCTGTTTTTGCAGATTTCAGCATGAGAAATGTTCAGCGTCGAGATTCCAGACAATATGATTGTCTTTTACAGTGCAAGGCGTGATTTGAATATATCTGCATATTCAGAGAATATTAGCATAGTCTCATATGCATTCGTACCACAGGAGAGACGGGTCGTGTCGTAACCGAGTGTGTGTGTGTGGGTCGGTCGGTGTTTGTATCGATCCGTCCACTCCTGTGCAGAATGCATTAGAGTCTGTCAATAGACTCGTGGCCTGTTTTAACTTCGCTTTCACTCTCAATTCCAATATTGCTCTGAAATAACTCCATCACTCTCTTCAGAAGCAAATTACATTTCATTTTTATGCTGTTTTCGCCACTGCTGATTGGAGTCATGAGACTCTATTATATTTCTGAGGCTGGCTTGAATTGTCTGGCTCTATTAGAGATGTACAGTGTGTGTGTGTGTGTGTGTGTGTGTGTGTATTTCTATGTGTGTGTGTGTGTGTGTGTATGTCAGTTTTAATTTCTGGCCTCGAGGGGTGAGTCTCATCATGAAAACATGTTCAAGTTATATTTCACCATAAAAAAATAGCGATTATGTTTCGCAATGTTATATGAAAATGATTTAAAAAACCTGTGACATCTGTTTATGACAATTAAACCACATTTGCACCCAAATTCACAAAGGTTTATTGGTTATGAATATTACATTTCTTACTTTTTCGTTGTTGTTGTTGTATTCTGCATTATTCTTAATGCGATAACAATTCCTAAAATATTATGTTGAACTAAGTAAAATACTCAATTATTTTATATTTTGAATAGAAATGATTATTATTTAAATCATTTCAAATTTAATTTTCTCATTAGATGTGGCCTGGAAATGTTCTTGACATGTCCAGGTAATATTTCAGCACAAAAAAAACAGAAGAGAAATATAGGAATTTATATTTCGCAAATATATATGAAAATGATTTAAAGTTAAAATAATAATTATTTTTTCTTGATTAACTGCATTCTGCACCCAAATTCCCATTGGTTAACTGTGTCTGAATATTTATATAATTATTTTTATCTGAAAAATAGGCTTCATTTTCTTGGAGCTAGTTATTTTATTTAATAAATTAAACATTTTAAAATGATTATTTAAATAATTTTGAGTTTGTCACTAGATGTGACCTGGATATGTTCTTGACAGGTTTTTTTTCTCGACAGCTTCCTACGCTGCTTGTTTTTCTTTCACACATTTTCTGTCTTTCAATTCATTTCATCCTCTACGTTTCTTTTTCTGTCGTCCTTTCCTCGTGACAGACTGTCTCCCGTTGGTTTAGCCATTATTATGCTCTGAAGTATAAGTGACTCACTGGAGAGCGAGAAAGAGGCAGACGAGAGGATAACGAGTGCTGAAGAGATGAAGAGGGCTGGACGTTAACGATGTTAACGGCTCTCCGGTCACATGATTAATCGTGATCTCGGCTTGTTTATGACATGTCATCCGTCTGTGGCAGAAGCTCGACGCTGGTCAATAAGCTCAACACGATCAATAATTGCTGTCTGAAAACATGCCGTGAACTCTATTGATGTCTTACAGAATCATGGTTTCGAAAGTCCATGGTTTCTCGCCCCTGTGAAAAAGAAGTGCACTTTAGCATACTTTTTGAAAAAAAAAAAAATACTTATGGAAATAATATGCTTTGTTTTGCATGCAATTTACAGTTGAATGAAAATATATTATAATTTAAATTTATATTAAAGACAGTTGAACTTAAGAGTTTTTTTTCACCCACATAAGTATGTCTTTGTATGTCATTTCATACTTCTGTTGTCTATTGAAATTCATTTCTATTAAAACTTGAATGCCATGTATTTAAATATGTGTTTTAATTACATATTTGTAATAATTTAGTAGCAATTTAATATATTTAAAATAAGTTTGAATATCTCACTAGTTACAATTATAATCAAGTACTTTACATGTAATTTAGTGTTCGTCGGCAGATCAAAATAGGTGTATTTCTTTAAAGCGCTAAAAAAAGTCTTTTATTAAAAGAATGATTTATAAATAATGTACTTTGAAATTTGACATTATTACAAACTGCACTTTTTAAAAGTAAGAAATACAGTCATGAACTCACTTAAATAACTTTTATTTCATTAACATTTTTTCTGTAAATACAAATTTTTAAAATAATATTTAAAGTTCACTACATTGAAAAAAAATTATTTTAACTTAAAAAAAGTTACCTGGTTGCCTTAAAATTTTGAGTTCATTGAAATTAAAAATTTGAGCTAATACAATGAAGGCAATTGATTTAATTAACAGAAACTCAAAATATTATGTTATCTGAACTGCATTAATTATTTAAGTTGATTTGACAAAAGAAAAAATTTGATAAATCAATAAAATATGTTTTTTACGCTGTATAAGTGCAATTCAATATTAATTCAATAGAATTAAACAATTCTTTTTCACATGGGCAGTCATGCCAGTGTTTGGGGTTTTGTTTTATTAATTATTAAACATATTTTAAGACATATTTGAAGTAGTTGTAAGGGGTTAAAACACCTTAATACCATGGTAAAATCCCTGTACCCAGTATTGCATCTCATGTTTTTTGTTGTTGTTGTTGTTGTTGTTGTTGTTATTTAAACTTTATTTAGTGGACTGTAATGGATTTTCCTCTTCAGAGACCTTAATTGGTCTCAGCTCTCGCTCTGGAGTTGGTGAATTGCTCTGTTGTGATTGTGAAAGTTCAGTGGTTGCCGTTGTTCCCCGTCAGGGTTATTTTTAGCTCTGGGAAGATGCATTGGTGTGATTCCACTGACCAGCTGCAGATGAGAGTCAGCGATTGGGTCGTTGTCTGAGAGAGACGGAAGTTGCTATAGTGACTGATAATCCTGGTTGAACCACAGGGAAGTAACGGCCCCCTGAGGCCTACATTACGCAATTTAACAAAAAAGTTAGACATGATTTTCTTTCCTATTTTGATGATTTGCACACCAGTCAGATCGCCTGAAGGTAATGATACAGGAGCTGCTATGCACAGGTTTATGTCAATCTATAAAATCATGTTTAAAAGGTTCAGATGGTTTGAACACTGTATTGGTCTGATTTTTACTAGGATTGTGTTTCAGACCTTTAGTTAGTTTGAAGCACTCAGTATCCAGTAAAGTACATCTTCATCAGAAGAAGTGTGTGCTTTGGTTTGTTTTGTCATATTTCTCTTGGATAGACTGTAATTCTGCATGTTTTAATCATTTGCGAGAACTCTGTGGTTTATTGGATGTTTAGTTCACTTCCATTCCAGTCTATTATTGTGGTATAATCGGTTTTATAATCACTTTGTTTTTTTAAGGGTCAGTTTACAATTTTTTATATTGATCCAGATGTCTCTTCCTGTTTCTTAGTGGGCAGCTCTGGTCCAAAACATGTCAATAAGAACCAGATGTCTGTGAGCTATTGTGTAAAAATGCCTTTAGAGTCATTAGAGTCATTAGTCATTAGATTGATTCAAAGCAATTACAAACTATTATGAAGTTCAAAATCGAATCTTTAAAGATTCTCATGCATTCAAACAATTGACTTTTCGCAAAGACCCGCCCCCTTTAGTTACTGTTGCTATGTCCTTCAAGCCACGCCCTCTCACGCCACACATCATGTTCTCACGCAGTGAAAAATACATCCTGGAGCAAAGAGGACACTGACAACACGTCGGCAGACATGTGAAACAGTTTCAAATTTAACATATCGTAATTTTTTAAAGAAGTTTAAACAATAAATAGCGTATAGTGTCTCTTTAATGTGTCGTGACAGATCGCTGTAGCTCATGAACCGATCATCTCTTCATACTAGTTCATTTATAGCATCAAATAAACATGAATGAACATCAGAAGGAATGTTGTTTCAAACGTCGAAAGATGTGATTACAAACAATTTTTCAAGTTCAAGTTTATCAACGTTAATCTACTAACTCTCCTGACTGCTTTGTCAGACAAAATGGCGAATTCGAGGTTATGATTGGTTAGATCGCCTGTCAATCAAACTATTTGTGAAGGGTCAATTATCAGTCATTCGTTTCTTGAATCACACTGTGTTGTTGTCTGTTATTATTTAGCATGTTGGCCATTTGTGTTTGTATTATTGGCACCTATTTTGTCTCACATCCAGTTTAAAACAAAAATGATAACTGTGGTATTTGTTTTTTTTTATTGATTATTTTTTTCCCAGTGGCTCTGTATGTTTAGCTGCAGTAAACTGAGTATTTAGGTATTCTGTCCACAGCGGATAATTGCATAGGTTTGAAAAATGTTAACAGAACAGAACGTTATGAACATTCCAGAACTCAAGCATTTGGTTTAAAAATGGAACCAGATCAGAATAAGAACCAGTTGGTTATTCCCAGCACTATAGGAGAATTTATTAACAGCCTCTCTCTCTCTCTCTCTCTATGTTAATTTGTTCTTGCTGTAATCTCTAATTAAGATGAGTAAAACCCAGCAGAGTCGTGATGGTCCCACCGGAATACGGGCACGCACGTGTGACTGTGTGCATGTGCATGTGTTCTCATTTTTGTTAAGTTGTTGTCGCAGTGTTTATGATGCATTCTTCTGTTTTATTTCAGGACAGTGTAACCGATCACCATGACGACCGAAATGCAGGAGATCGCCATCACGGAGGAGAAGCCTTTATTGCCGGGTCAATCGGACCCTGTGAAGGTCGCCAAACACACACTTATCAGATTACAGTTTTGCTGCCTCCTGCTGCACATTTGAAGAACTTCAACATACACAAATATAACATAGAAGCTACTGGTTATGCATTAGATAATGATTTGTATAATGGATAATTCGGACTAATTGGATGAGCATCAATTGTAAGAGAGCACAACACCTCTCGAGTTCTGCTTTAATGCACCAAACTGCGACTTTGCCAGGCAACCAGACACCCTGCAATTAGATTAATTAACAGTGTTATTTATTTATTAGTGGTGTTTGCTAAAGCAAGGCACTGTTACTGTTTCACACATTTAAAATGTTTTGACCAAACTCTGAGAATTAAACAGATGTGCCGTTTTCACCTGGAAAACCAAATCTCACATAAAAACACTTGGTGATGAATGAGGCTTAAAGGGATAGTTCACCCAAAAATGAAAATTATCCCATCTTTACTGACCCTCAAGCCATCCTAGGTGTGTTTGACTATAATCTTTCAGACGGACACAAATGGAGATATTTAAAAATATCCTTAGTCCTCCAAGGTTTATAATGGTTGTGAATGGGAACAGAAAAAAAACAAACAATGCATCCATCCATTAAAAAATGATTCCAGAGGGTTAAGAAAGGCCTTTTGAAGTGAAGGGATGCTTTTTTGTAAGAAAAATATCCATATTAAAAACTTCAATAATGCTTCATTTTATACTTTATATTATTTATTTGATCTTTTCTGTCATTTTTATGTTTTAAATACATTTTATAGTACTTTTTATTGTTGTTTTTTTCTTAATGTGCCTTTTTATTACTGTAGTCATTTATATAAAGCACTTTTAATACCATATTGTATATGAATCGTGCTATATAACTGATAAACATTTTAAATATGGCACGGCCAATACTGTGTTTTAACTTTTTATGTATTGTTGTTGGGTTTATCAACCTAATTACTGTAGATTTAATAGGCTGGATAAAACCTGTTTGAACTCAGACTTGAGATATTTCTACACATGTGTAGTGAACAGAGATATCGGTTCTTCTGCTGATATTGTGTGGTTTGAGATTGTGATTATTTCTGTGCAGGACTGCGCAGAGGTCGCGGCCCGAATACTGCTGGATCAAGGCCAGGTGGGTTAAAAGTGTGCGGGACATTTACATGCATAACAATGATCAAATTGTTGTTGAAATTAGGTTTATATCTAATTTAGTACTGCTTAACGTGTCATGTCAGCGACCCTTTATTGCTTTCCATTATCTTTTATTGTAAATGCATGAGCTTTGTTTTATCAACTTTCTGTGTGTTTGTGCAGGAACACAGTGTGGAGACTCCTCACGGCGTGCTGCATGTGACGGTTCACGGCGCCGGGAATGCGCGCAGACCGGCCATACTGACCTTCCATGATGTGGGAATGGACAGTAAGTCACTCACACTGACAGACAGTTTTAGGGGTAACACGTTACAAGTAACGCGAGTTACGTAATCTGATTACTTTTTTGAGGTAACTATTAAAGTAATGCATTACTTTTAAATTTACAACAAAAAAATCTGAGATACTTTTTGAAATAAGTAATGCATGTTAGTTTTTCATATCTATTGACTGACATCTCTCCTGTCCTCATGTTGAGAGAAATCATGATTAAGTGCAGAGGCGTTGTGTGAGCATGACAGTTATTGCAGTTTTAGACCAAATGTGAGAATACATTTACTCATCTCACTTGCACAAAAACGGATTCAGGATTTCTCTGAATTTATATATTAGTAAAACGCAAACTCTGAATTTTACGCAAATCTGCAATAATTAAATGTTAAATAACACATATATTACATCTAACTTTATTAACTAATGTGTTTGCTGATGACCTTCAATGCAATTCAACCATACTTAATTACCAAAAATGACTTCATATAAACATCACATTCGTTTCTTTTTCTCTTTTAATTTTTTGTTTTATTGCCTTTTACACAAAACCATTTTCAACTAAAAATGAAAAAAAATTGGGCCTGAAAATGCAAACGATACCAATATGGTCTCCTTGTAAACTGCAAAAAATGTTTCTTTACATCTCCAACTGGCTTGGCAGCAGAATACAGCATTTTTAGTCATTTTTGCGGATTCGTGTGAACAGGGATCGTTTTGAAAATGTTACCTGTACGTGAAAAACATAAAGGAAGAACTTTTCTGTTTTTAGTATGTTGTTGTCATGTAAACGTAAACGTACAAACGAGTGTTGAACTTTCTTCTCATGCATCTTGTTCTTCTGTAATCCAGAATGAAAAGGTTTGTTTTCACTTTCAGTGTGAAAGGGCTTTTATATTTGCCTAAGAATTTTTTATTATTATTATTATTATTATTATTATTAAAAATAGCAAGCAAGCCTCAGTCAGGTGAGACAAAGTAAAGCAAATGTAACATATTCATTTCCATAAAAGTAACTAAGTAATGCAGTTAGTTACTTTTTTAGGGCGTAATGCAATATGTAACGCATTATTTTTAAAAAGAAACTTTCTCCGACACTGCTGACAGACAGTAACACATTTTATTTTTCAGCACAAATTATACAACTTTGGTTTTGCAAAACAATTTCAACAGTTGTACTTTTAAAGAATATAAAAGAGCTTGAAAAAAAAAATAGTTTTGTTCTCTCAATTATACTTGCAAACAGCAATCATTTTATTAAACAAGCAAACATAGATTTCAGGAAGCCTTCTTGAAACATGATTCACAAACTGATTCACTGATGGCAACAGATTCACCAAAGGTTTTTTTTTTTTTTTTTACTTTTTGATGTCACTGACCCCTGAATATGATGTCATTCTTTAAAATCTTTAAAAGACTTTTTCCTCTTATGCTCATCAAGGCTGCATTTATTTGATCAAAATACAGTAATGTTGTGAAATTTATAATTTATTTGAAATAGAAATCTTTTGTATCATTATAAATGTCAATCAAACAATTGATCAATTTAATGCATCTTTGTTGAATAAAAGTATTAATTACTTTTTTTTTTTTTTTTTTTACACCAAACGTTTGAATGGTACTGTATCACGGTTTCCTAAAAATATTAATCAGCAAAAACAAGTTTCAACATCAATATTGAGAATGATTTCTGAAGGATCATGTGACTGGAGTAATGATGCTGAAAATACAGCTTTGATCACAGGAATAAATTACATTTTGCAATATATTTACATAGAAATCAGTTCATTTAAATTGTAATACTATTTCACAATTTTAATGAGTTTACTGTATTTCTGATTAAATAAAAACAGCCTTGGTGAGAAGAAGAATCTTCTTTCAAAAACATAAAAAAGTAACATGTTTAATGTCTACAGTATTACCTGGATCTTTTAAGCTGACACTGTGTCCTTTTTATGTAAATGTAAAAAAATACAGTAGCTGTGATTAATCTCATTACAGACCAGTTTTTAGTAAGCAGAATAAAACGGTAACAGTGCAAAATTCTGTTAATGTTATTATATGTATTCTGGTGTAAATGAAACACTAAAAGCAGAAGTCGATGTGATGTTAGACGATAGAAGTGAAGCTATAAACTTGTTTGCATTCGTTTTGGATAATGATGCTTTTCTGTCAGATATGAAGTAGACAAGTTAGTTCTTCAGGAATCGCTTCCTAAGTTTGCACCACTGACCGCGTTGTGATGGTGCCGTGTAAATGATTCCTGAGAAGTGAACAGGGAAACAATGGATATTCTGAATGGACTGACAAGCAATGATAACATGAGCCATTTCAGTCTGGAATTGAACCTCACACCGTCCGTTTCGCCAAACGCTCTGAACAATGAACACTCTGAACTTCCTCACGCTGACGCACAAGTTTTGTGAGTCTCTGATGCCTCCTCCGTTGCAGATTTCTATCATGCTTTTGGTGTCATCCTTATGTAGAAAAGACTGGTGAGAATTTACGCCACAAAGATGTGTTCTCGTTAGATAATCTACCCAGCCGCGTGTCTGCCTCGTGTCGAAATTTAATTGGAGAATGTGTTTGCTCATAAAGACACTGAAGGCGTTTAGATTTGACGTTCTCTCACAGGGAGCTGGCCAGTAAGAAAACATCTCAGGTTGATCATCACTGGAAGTGGCGTTATTCAATCCATCACCGATCACCAGAGTCACGAAGATCGCGAGAAGAACAGCCGATCTCATCCTGAAAACTGGAACAGGTGTTTAGAGATTTACAGTTAGCTTCTTCTACAATACAATAAAACTGTAAGCAGCAATTATGTGGCCAAACACATCAACAGCATTTATATTTTGTATTACTTCAAAGACTATGATGACGTTCAATGTTGTTTATAGCTTTATAACTTTTACAAAATATCCTGATTCAGTTTTGTCAAAGATTGGACAGAGTTTGTTATAAATAAGTATGTGAATCAGTTCAAAATTGCAGTAAGTTTATGATTGACCTTGAAAAATCAAAGTAATATTAAACGATTTGAATAATTTTAGGTAAGATAATAACTTTTTAAAAGTATTTTTACCAGATCCAAATGTGTTAAAAATCAGATTAAAACTTTAGGACGAGTTTGAACAAGTGCTTAACTGTACATGTCATAGTTCAGATTTAGTTCATAATGAATTCATTATAACACAAATGATCTCCTTTGTTAACATTAATTAATGCATTAACTAACATGAAATAATAATGAGCAAATCATTTGTTACAGAATTTATTCATCTTTGTTAATGTTAGTTAATAAAAATCCAGCTGTTCGTTGTTTCTTCATGTTAGTTCACACTAATGTTCACAAATACAACTTTTGATTTATAAATTAATGAATTAATAAATGATTAATAAATGCTTAATAAAACGTATTGTTCATTTCACTAAAGTTAAAGGGTTAGTTCACCTAAAAATGAAAATTCTGTCATGATTTACTCGTCCTCATGTTATTCCAAACCTGTATAAATTTCTTTGTTCTGCTGAACAATATTTGGAAGAATGTTTGTAACCAAGCAGATCTTTCTCCCCATTGACCACCTGAGAACTTAAACACTTAAACAAGCCTCGACCGTTTAACGAGTCTCACTTCCCTGTTCAGTGATGGTTAGATATTTTGTGCTGTCAAAGAAAAAATGTGTCAAACTGTCAGTTTTTCTTCCCTTGGTTTTGACATCAGCATTTGCTGCGATGCACCAGCGTTTTAATGTTTAGGGTCAGAAAGTGTTTAAATGTTTCCAAAAGAAGTCTTTTCCGCTGCATTTATTCAAAAATACAGTAAAAACAGTAAAATATTATTACAATTTAAAATAGCTGTTTTCTATTTTAATATAAATTAAACTGTAATTTATTCCTGCGATCAAAAATGTTCAGCATCAGTCTTGAGTCACATAATCCTTCAGAAATCATTCTAATATACTGGTTTGATGCTCAAGAAACATTTCTGATTATTATGTTCAAAAACAGATGATGAATAGAAGAGCAGCATTTATTTGAAACGGAAATCGTTTGTAGCCTTATAAATGTCTTTACTGTCAAACTCGATCAATTTAATGCGCTCTTGATTAATAAAAGTATTCATTTATTTAAAAAAAAACACACAGACCCTAACATTTTGAACAATAGTGTAGCATTATATAATGCTACAAACATCTATTTTGATCAAATAAAAGATGCAATAGAAGATCCTTCATTATTTAAACTGCATGTTTTACATTTTGCACCGTATATGAACAAGATACAGATTTACCTTTGTGTCGTTCTGAGCTCGTGCAAACGAAAGAGTCTCGTTGAGTCTGAGCTTAGAAAGTGTCACTAGCCTGATATTTATTGGGTGGAAAAGAGACAGGTGTGAAAATACGCCCATTTCATTGAAAAGAACACGTTTCTTGGAATTAAGCACCATTTTGGCCATTTAGTTGCAGTTTTTGCTCTCTTTGTTCTCTTGTTTTGAAATTCAGATTTTACTACATTGTATCAGAAGATGTTAATGTGATTTTCTGTACCTGTGGTTCCTCTGCTGGACATTGAGCAGAACTGACTTCATTCGTCCTCTAAAATATTTTCAAAAACCAGCTGATTCAAACACACTGAGACAAAGGAGAGATATAATGCCAAGCTGTGCTCTGCAAAGGCAGCTTTTATTGAAATTAAATCAAATTTGCACATGCTTGTAGCACAGCAACATCAAGTACAGCAACATCTCGTCCCATATATATCTTTAAACTCCAATCAAATAAAAAGGAGCTTGAAAAACATGTCATTTTGTTATGCAAAACTAATTGCTATAATTGAAAACGGTACTAAACAGCAATAATTTCTTCAAAAAAGCAAGCAAACAAAGACTTAAGGGAACATTTTGAAACATGACAAAAATGAATGACTTTTGGAATTGATTCACTAATACCAACACGTTCACCAAGGGACATTTTATAAATGAAGCGTTCACAAAAATGAATGACAAACTCTGACCTCAGCATGTATCGAGTAGCTGTAGAATTGTTGTTAGATAATGGAATTGACGCATATGAACATGTTTGCGTTTGTCTTTGTTGATGCTTTTGGGAAATGTTCTGTCGAGATTAAGTAGAACTTGCTACTTGCTTCTGCAGATCTGACCATGTTCTGGTAGTGCTGTGTCAGTTTGTCCTACATAGTGAACGGGCAAACAAACCGTTTCAATGGCCTCACAAGCAATTATTATGTGTGCAATCTCAAACTGAAGTTGAAATTTACACTCTCGATTTGCTGAATTGCTTTGAACAACGAACACTAAGAACTTGTCCCGACTGATGCACTTGTTATCTGTGGATCTGATGCCTTCTCCATCGCAGACTCTCATAATGCTTCTGATGTCGTTTTTATGGAAGAAGGATTGGTTTAAAGTTCTGCCACAAAGTCCCATTACTGCAAGATAATATCCCCAATGAGACAGCTGTGTCGTGTCAAAATCAAGTAAGAGGATGTGCCTGCTCATAAAAATATTAAATGACTTTTCATTCTGAGATGTCTGACAGGGAATTGACCAGTTAGAAAAAAGGTTGATTTCAGGTTGAACGTGGCTGGAACTGCTGTCAGTCTGTCCATCGCTGAACACCAGAGTGATGAGAAGCAAGATGACAACTGCCGATTTCATCCTGAAAACATACGAGGGACAGATGTTTGCAGATAGTTTAAATTGCTAATAAGATAATGATCACAAGCTAATGAACTTTTACAATATAATGAAGCTGTATGCAGCAATAATGTGGCTAAGCTCAACATTTTTTTCATCATTTAGCAGACGCTTTTATCCAAAGCGACTTACAAGGGGAGCAATTAGGGTCAGGTGTCTTGCTCAAGGGCACTTTAGTCATGGTATTGAAGGTGGAGAGAGTGCTGTTTATTCACAATCCCCACTTTCAATTCCTGCCAGCGTGGGAATCGAACCGGCAACCTTCAGGTTACAAGCGACTCCCTCACCACTAGGCCACGACTCTCAACAATAGCATAAGTTTGCTCATTGTGTTATAAGGAGATTCACCTTTATAAATCCTAATGTTTTAACTTTAGCCTGATGATGATTTCATCCAGCACAGCCTGGAGAGGATTTGAATTGAATTTATGACAGATCAGCCTGGTCTCATTGTTAATACGTAGGTATTAATACGTAACTATCAAATACACAAAACGTACATTTTTGTGTGCTTAGATAGGTGCTGAAACCTACAATATTGATGTATTTCATAACTCTAAAACGTAAAAATACTTATGTTTTTATAGTGAAAAAATTACTATTTTTTACAAATCTTTCATGTCATAAAGATATATTTATAATTTCCCTTTTATCATTTTGTAGATAAATGTAAGATCCCTAAACCCCATCCCAAACCTAAACACACCCATTTTATACAGAATCTTAAAAGAATAAAACATAATGGACAGAAATGTGTAAGAAAATGACAATTTTAATAAATATATTAACATTAAAACGATATTTTGAGCCACTAATCTTACACCTACACCTACCCATAACCATTTCTTAAAACTATACTGTTATGAATAAAAGAATAACAGACAAACAACCGTAATCACAATATTTTATTTATTGCGAAAATGTCAAAAGTGGCACCAAAAGTAGTTCAAGTGACGATGAGTTGCAGTCGCAAGCCTCTCTGGCGGTAATAGTTTTTATAGGGTACAGAGCAGAATTTAAGTTATTAATCCATGAAATAATCCATGAAAATATGAATCCAGCTTCACTCCTCTCTTCGATCCACTGAAAAACAACATGTCGCAATCTGTGACGAAGCAGGTGAGAATCGATGAGTGTTCGATATCAGTACCGTAAAACATGTCGTAACAACTTTCAAATTTGAATCATAACGATCTCGCGCTTCGATTGTGACGGTCGCTGCTGAGAATGAAGATGAAGATTAAGATCCTTAATTTGGATCTGTTCCTTGCAAACATATGGATTATAAAGATGTGGAGTACAGCGAACAAATATAATTGATTTTGTGAATTTATGTTGTGCTTTGGTGAATCTTGGTTGTATTGTCAGTCTCTGCATAGGAGAAAACACCTTTTGTGTCTCACAGCAAACAAACTAAATATTACAAAATGGTTAAACAATTACAGAAATTGTATTAATTTTTAAGGTTTCAAAGTGTAGTCTATGGAGGACCAGGAGTGCCGCATAAAAATAAAACGAAGAATCAATTAATTCATTTAATAATTCAGACATAAAAATGCACATAAATAAAATAGACATATTTAAAGTTGTTTATTTAATTCATTTTTTAAAACGTAGATTAATAGACCAATAAAACAATAAATTTTAAAAAATATTTTTTAATGCATAAATAAATAGACATATTTAAAGTTGTTTATTTAATTCATTTTTTAAAACGTAGATTAATAAAACAACAAATAGTACATTATTAAATCATTTTAAATGCGTATTTAAATCTCTTTTTAAATGGCTTTTTAAAAAAGAATTTGGCAAATGCTTTTCTAAAATGCCATTGGACAGTACAGACGTGGGAGCAACCAATCAGCTTTCGCCTCAATTTGAAGAGCCGACTCTCTAAAGACAGTTCGAGCAACGCGATCACGCAAAATGTCAGGCGAATCTAAACGTGTTTTTAGAGGTATTGTAGAGGATTTGTTAGCTTTAGCTGATTTTTGCGAAAGAAATTCTCCTCTCGATTATCATTTTATATGTAAAAGAGTTTTTCAGTTGAGGGAAGACGCGGCAAACGCAGCGTATAATTGTGGTTGTACAATAAATGGAAGGATTTGGCTTCAGTTTGAGGTCATTCAGCGACTCCGCAGACCTCACGCTATGGTTGAACTTCCAATTCTCGAACAACACCAGTCGTTGGATGTACCGGCAGAAGAGACAGCAGGATATACTGTTGTGTCGCTGAGGACAGTCCGACGAAAACCATTATAACCTCTCCAAACATGATCGCGTTGCTCGAACTCTTCTAGAGAGGGTCGGCTCTTCAAATTGAGGCGAAAGCTGATTGGTTGCTCCCACGTGTGTACTGTCCAATGGCATTTTAGCACTCGATTGACAAATGGATAAAGAAAAGCATTTGGCAAATCCTGTTTTATAAAGCGATTTAAAAAGCCATTTAAAATGATTTACAAATGTATTTTTTATTCTATTAATCTACGTTCAAAAACAGGAATTAAATAAACAACTTTAAATATGTCTATTTATTTGCCTATATAAAAGTGATTTATTTATATACATTTTATGTGTGAATTATTAAATGAATTAAATGATTTTTCGTTTTATTTTTATGTGGCACTCCTGGTCCTCCATAGTCCCGTTTAACATTATGTAATCCTCCGAAACGAGTTCGCAGCACAAGTCACGAACAGAAATGTTATTTCATATTAAGTAGATGAGTAAACTACATTCAATAAATTCAACTAAAAACATGCATTGATATGACAATTGAATACAACAGATTTAAAACATTTATGCCACGATTATAATATAGTGAGAATTCACACTTGGATATGTAAATTATTTACATTTTTGCTTTTAATACGTAAAAAGTTTTACATTTTAATTCAATATTGTAAGTTTTTGAGTGTATATGAAATCGTAAGTAAATGTACGTGTGAACAACACTTTGCGTAAAAATACACACGTATTCTCATGAGATCACGTTGGACATATAATATTAAAGCTGCTTTGATGAGTTCATTTTCAACGAAATTCAAAATGTGGAGAGTTTGATACGTGTTTAATTTGGTTCAAATGTTATTGGGTAATAATTAGTTTTATAGTTAATCGGAGCACAGAAATTGCCAGTGCTTAACTGCTAAACATAACATTTTTTTGCTGTAATTGCAAAGCACAGACCTGTTGAAACTGAATTTTATTGTGCAAAACAACTAGCCCAGGGCCGGTGCCACCTATAGGTAGGGCCTCAGTCATGGAGGAGGAGCCTCCATTACCATAACATTGGAGAATTTTCGGAACTATCCAAATTATTGTATTGGATACAGATAAATTCACAGTGACTTTCACCTGTAATTTGAACTATTGTTACCGTATCAAAGTGTGTCCCATCTTCTGAATATATGGAAAAAAGGTACGAAAATGCAACTTTTCTGCAGCTGACTGACTTCAAGACACTGAATTATGATGATGCGCCGCAAAGCGAAAACAGGCACTCGAAGAAGTGCTGTTTGTAGCTGTGCGAGTTGTCATCATCTCTTTTGGATTAATTGTAATGTATTCAAAAAATAAACACGTTCTGTCGACCTCCATCATTTCTGCAGAGATCATTTGCCGGTTTATGAGTTTAAAAGAGCGCGATCGATCGCCGTGGACTCGTCTAGACTGGCAAGGGTGTCGCACACCGGACGACCTCAGCTCAGCGCCGCGCCACGTCTTTAAAATTCGAGCGCATTGTTTTCTGTGACACCGGCGGTGCCATAAAGTTAAAACAGTCATCCTGCAACTCTTCTATCAGGAGTTCTAAAAGAAGCTCGCGAGTATGTGCGCGTCCGGTGTGCGATAGCTGTGTGTTGTCCGACGCGGCGCTGAGCTTCTCGAACGGTGTGCGACCCCCTTTAGATACTGTGAATTTATGCATATCCTACTGAAGTAAAAGCAAAGTTCGTATTCTAAGTCAAAGAGCTAGAATATTTCAGCACTAGAGTATTTTTTTAATGTTTCAAAAAAGTACCTCTGTATCTTTTCAATTCTGCTGTTTACATTACTGCTCTAGTATAATACTTCATTTCAGTTTTCAAAACATAAATATTGTTATATTTAATGAAAATAAGCATAAAATGTTATGAAGAAATTAAGTATTTCTGCTTTGTCTCTTTCACTTTCACTTCCGGTTGATTTGTGTAGGCTGATGCACTCTTAAAAATATGTCTTTATTGACATCTGTGGTTACATGAAAAACCTTTAAAATCCATGGAACACACATCCATAACAGGTTGTTTACTGTGGATTTTTTTTTTTTAGATTGTTTTAGAATGTTCTTCACACTAAGAAAAACAATTGGTCCATTAAGAACTAAGAACTGTTCACTGAAAGGTTCTCCAGAGAACCAAAAAGGCTTCTTTTATGGCATCACTGTAAAAATTCCCTTTTGGAACCTTTATTTTTAAGAGTGTATAATACATATTTTAGGTATTTATTGCACTGCAATAAATCAATAGGAGGAATATGGACATATAAAAATAAAATATACACATTTTAATAACAGATGTTAAATAAAAAGGTAAGAAATAATATTTGTTGTATAAGTTGTATAAGTGGGGGCCTCCAACATAAATTTTGCCTAGGGCCTCCAAATGTCTAGAACCGGCCCTAAACTAACCATTACATCATAATACAGATGTGTCTGAATACATTAACACACTTTCTGAATTCATTATACTACTAAGCCATAAAATGCTTCTAGCGTACCTGTTAAATTCCTGAGAAGTTGATTAGAGCAATTATTGAAGGTCTGCTTATCGATGCTCACTTTCCTCTTCAGTATTTTGTGCTGTGAAAGAATGGAAATGTGTGAAATTGTTTTAGCAAGCTTTCTTCTCATGCAAAGCGTTGTTTGACAATAGAATTTCCTACAACGTAATATGCAGTATATGATCATTCAAACCTGAACTTGTGCCGTTTTGGAGCTTGTGTCTCCTTGAATGTGAGCTGAAGGTCAGAATGTGCCAGAGACACTCAGTTGACTCTGATATTTATTGGGTTGCAAAGGGGCAGGTGTGAAAATGCATCACTAACGCATTTTTTTTTCAGCACAAATGACACTGCCTCTAATAATAATGTAGATGTTTTAAAGGAAGCTGTGCATATTCTTCACACTTGGTCCATATGGTTAACAGTTGAGTGTGTTTAGCCAAACAGACTGCATGTATAAATGCAAGAAACAAACTGTTGTATTCGCTGGAAGTTTCTATTATTGCTTGTGCAGTGGTTGCAAACTGAAAATTTCGCCAAAAGCCAAAAGAAATGAGTGGAGAATCAATGTAATACATGTAGAATGGCTTGGATTGATGTAGTGCATTTCAGTTTGAAAATGACTAATTCAAGCTAGTTTTGTGAGTTCAAATGATTCGTTGAGAAGATTTGACTCAAACGAACAATTTTGATCTCCAAGGTCATATTTGTGCTCTGTAGCATATTAACTTTCTTTTTAGTAATTGTTTTATCCTTTTTGTTTGTGTTGTTAGTCATGTTCAACACTTTGGGGCTACTGTGTAGTTTTGAATATGCAGTTTATGCAGAAAATGCATGTATGAATGTAAACATGAGAAAGTTAGTGTGTGTAGTGTGTGTAACATTGTAGTAAGACATTTTAAAAAAGGCTCCCTCCTAATGTTGTTTTGAAGTCTCTTACAATATGTTTACATGAGGTAAAAAACACTTTAATTTTCTCATAGTATCCATCGCAGCATCACCCTGTTTCTCAAAGAGTCTGAAAACAGTTAATTTGAAGATTCAGTCTCTCTAAACCCCTAATTTTCACGAGCCTGCTCTGCTCTGATTGGTCAGATGGCCCAGTCTGTTGCGATTGGTCGCCCGTTTACAGCGCGTGTCGGAAAACAAACACCCATTACCATATCTGAATTTCAACTCTGGAAGCTTCCTCAGCACTTGATGCACAGTGATACAAACAGTAACAATGGTGTCGATTTTTACATTCACAAATAGCCTTATTACACCCTACATGGAGTGTAATATTCGAAAAATAATGGGGCACTTTAAATTAAATGATTTTTTTTTTGGCTGTTTGTCTCTCTCAGGTAAGAGCTGCTTCTCCACCCTGTTTAAGTTTGAGGAGATGCAGGAGATTGTGAAGAACTTCACTGTGGTCCATGTTGATGCTCCAGGACAGGAGGACAGCGCGGCCATTTATCCTGTTGGGTACGTGATGTTTATATATACATATATACACTCACCTACAGGATTATTAGGAACACCTGTTCAATTTCTCATTAATGCTATTATCTAATCAACCAATCACATGGCAGTTGCTTCAATGCATTTAGGGGTGTGGTCCTGGTCAAGACAATCTCCTGAACTCCAAACTGAATGTCAGAATGGGAAAGAAAGGTGATTTAAGCAATTTTGAGCGTGGCATGGTTGTTGGTGCCAGACGGGCCGGTCTGAGTATTTCACAATCTGCTCAGTTACTGGGATTTTCATGCACAACCATTTCTAGGGTTTACAAAGAATGGTGTGAAAAGGGAAAAACATCCAGTATGCGGCAGTCCTGTGGGCGAAAATGCCTTGTTGATGCTAGAGGTCAGAGGAGAATGGGCCGACTGATTCAAGCTGATAGAAGAGCAACTTTGACTGAAATAACCACTCGTTACAACCAAGGTATGGAGCAAAGCATTTGTGAAGCCACAACACGCACAACCTTGAGGTGGATGGGCTACAACAGCAGAAGACCCCACCGGGTACCACTCATCTCCACTACAAATAGGAAAAAGAGGCTACAATTTGCACAAGCTCACCAAAATTGAACAGTTGAAGACTGGAAAAATGTTGCCTGGTCTGATGAGTCTCGATTTCTGTTGAGACGTTCAGATGGTAGAGTCAGAATTTGGCGTAAACAGAATGAGAACATGGATCCATCATGCCTTGTTACTGTGCAGGCTGGTGGTGGTGGTGTAATGGTGTGGGGATGTTTTCTTGGCACACTTTAGGCCCCTTAGTGCCAATTGGGCATCGTTTAAATGCCACGGCCTACCTGAGCATTGTTTCTGACCATGTCCATCCCTTTATGACCACCATGTACCCATCCTCTGATGGCTAGTTCCAGCAGGATAATGCACCATGTCACAAAGCTCGAATCATATAAAATTGGTTTCTTGAACATGACAATGAGTTCACTGTACTAAAATGGCCCCCACAGTCACCAGATCTCAACCCAATAGAGCATCTTTGGGATGTGGTGGAACGGGAGCTTCGTGCCCTGGATGTGCATCCCACAAATCTCCATCAACTGCAAGATGCTATCCTATCAATATGGGCCAACATTTCTAAAGAATGCTTTCAGCACCTTGTTGAATCAATGCCACGTAGAATTAAGGCAGTTTTGAAGGCGAAAGGGGGTCAAACACAGTATTTGTATGGTGTTCCTAATAATCCTTTGGGTGAGTGTGTGTGTGTGTGTGTGTTTGTGTACATATATATATATATATATATATATATATATATATATATATATATAATGTGTGTGTGTGCGTGTGTATAAGTGTGAAAAATTTATATATCTGGCATTTGACACCTGTCAAACCATTTCAGCTCCTCAGAAGGTGTTAGTGGTTTTACATCCTCCACGTTTTATGCACATTGTGACTCAGCATCTATTTTTATGCTTTTACACATCCTCAGGCCACTGTGTCTCATGTTAGACGTGTTAACAGTCGTAAAACGTTTTTATTTTCTCTGACAGATACCAGTACGCAACCATGGATCAGATCTCTGAGATGCTTCCTGCTGTCCTGCAGTACTTTAAGTGAGTCACAACAAGTCATTGCATGTTTAAATCTTCAATAGTGACACCTGAAAATGACACATGATGTAATTGACAACAGTTCTGATCGTCATATGATTCAATGCTTTATGGCTGATTATTTTCATCTGGTTTAGTTTCCGCACAATTATCGGTGTTGGAGTTGGAGCAGGCGCTTACATACTGTCCAGATTCACTGTGAGTGTCTCATCTAATGCATTATTACTGATTGTTCATTTATGTGATATGGAATGAAGTTTTTTTTTTCCGGTAATATACAGAAATTACGTTTCTTTAATCAAAGAAATAATAATCAGATTTTTGAATATAAAAATTCAATTAAAATAATATCATGGTCTCTTGGAGAATGACTTATGAAAATGGTAATTATTCAGATTCTTGGTATAGAATATATACAATACAAGTACCATGGATATGAGACATAACCACATAAATACACATAAATAATAAATTAAATAGTACAGTATTTTTCTAAAATTAAACAATTTTAAGTTAGGTGCACAGAATTCTGAAATAAAAACTATTTGTAGGTCTCCATATTGTCATTTTAATCTTTTTATTTCTTTGTGGTCAATAATGGTAATATTAAAAAAATAATTTCACCACTTTTTTTGGTTTTTGGAGTTCAGTTTAACCCTTTAGTGAATGTTGTACCACTTTTCTGGTATGTTTTGATTTAATCTTTGAGTTTAGTTCAAATTTAGTTATTAATATGTTAAATACAACATATATAACATGAATGAACCCCTCTGCTGGTCAAAAAAAAAAGCACAGACTGAGACATCAAATATTATTTCACTCTGTTTAAATAGACAGTAGAAAATTAAAAACACAAAAAATAAAATCATCAACCAGCTTATCACAATGCATTATAGTATTGCCTTATTTGCAAAGGAAACATATGCACTGGTGCCTCAGAAAGGAAGGCAGCATATTTTTGCCAGTGTTTTGAGCATAAAAATTTCTAAAAAATTTAGTCTATGTAGATGTTCACTGGGTTTTGAAATGGAGCTGCAGCATCTTTAAATTCACTGAACGCTGCTTTACATCCGCTCTCTTCTGTCTCACACACAGTTGTCAAACCCTGAAGCCGTGGAAGGGCTCGTGTTAATCAACGTGGACACAAACGCACGAGGCTGGATGGACTGGGCCGCCCAGAAGGTCAGCTGTTTATGATGACACTGATTAATAATAACAGACAATATGTACCTGAAAATGACATGAGCGGCTGTTGTTTCTTTTGCAGCTCTCCAATCTGACGTCTTCCCTCCCAGACCAACTCCTGACTCACCTCTTCAGTCAGGTGTGTGTGTGTGTGTGATTCAACAAGGAGTACATTAGATTAGATTGAGTGTTTCTCGCTTATATTAGATCAATGCTCTGCGCAATAAACCCAATAGAGGGAAGTATATATGAATATAAGTATAAATGAATTTTTTGTTGCTTTAAATTATATAACTATATAACTATAAATTATAAACTAAATATGAAAAAAACTATCGACAAAAAAAATGCCAAACACACAAAAAATACTAAAACTTTAACTAAAATTAAAATGAAAATGGAAATAAATGGAATATACGGAACATAAAAATTAAAACATGACAAAACATCAAAATATGAATAAAAACTACAATAATATCTCAATGATACTAAAATAGTAATAACGCTGCAGGGATATAAAATAATGATTTAAAAATAAATAATTTTTTTCCATGGTGATGGAAAAATAAGGGATATGAGAAAAAAAATTAAATCCCTTTGCATTTTCTTGCAAAAGTTTTGCCTTCCCCCGAGAAAGTTCACATTCAATCGCATATTTGCAATAGAAAGCGAAGCATTAACATAATTATTCCTCACATCTATTTTTTTTCATCAGCATGTCCCTTTAGGAGCTCCATAAGAATGAGACTGTGAGATGGAAAATACAGTTTATTCAGTTTAGCATCATCATACAGAAATATTTGGCCACAGAATGATGTCAATTGACCAATCATTTTAATTTGGCTTTCATCCCAAGCGACTCACATTACATCAATGCAGTATACATTTTATTTCATTTATTTTTGAACCTATGCATTCTCTGAGAATTGAACCAATTGCTAGTGCCAGATTGTTGTGTTTGAGCTACAGGAATCAGAATCAATTTATCCAGAGAGATGTACGATCATTCTATATAATGCTGTCCATCATGAACTGTTTAAAACAGTGAAACACTGACTTTAGTGAGTGTGTGTGTGTGTGTTTTTAGGAAGAGCTGTCGGCAAACACAGAGCTCATTCAGACTCACAGAGAGAGAATCGCTAAAGCGCCGAACCTCATCAACGTCGAACTCTTCTGGAAGAGCTACCTGGGGTAAAATCACCTGTTTTTACAGCACAGATTATGGAATTAATCACAACAATATGGTCAGATTGTTAGCATTATTATGAATTATTTAATCGCAAAAGACCAAACGTATCTTCATGTTTTATTTCACTTGAATACACAAATATCAGTTACACATCTGTCCACTGCATTAGAAGATGAGAGCAGATGTTCCAGAGGTTTATTATCTGCACTGCTGATTTATGCGACTATAAATAAAAATGACATATAAAGTGGAACGTTTTGTAGAATTATGAATGAGGGGCAAAAAGGTTCAATGAAAGCAATTTGAGCACCTTTATAAGCATATTTTTCTTTTTCCCTCGCAGTCGCAGAGATCTGAGCATCGAAAGGAACAACACTTTCAAGTAAGAAAGATGAAAGCAAACCCAGAATGCATCTGTCTCTTCCGTTTGTTCCTCTTTTTGAGCATTTGCTCATGTGTCTGTGTGTTTCAGATGTCCTGTGATGCTGGTGGTTGGTGATCAGGCTCCGTATGAGGAAGCGGCTGTAAGTTTTTACGAAAATAATCACCATTCATGCACAAATAATGATTTTTCTAACTGCACATTTGTTTCTGTCCACTAGGTGGAGTGCAACAGCAAACTAGATCCAACTACCACCTCATTCCTCAAGGTTTGGACTTCACCTGTGTTTTATGCATGATTATGTTCTTTTATTAAACTAAATCTGTGTTTTTTAGAAAATCAGTCCAGATTGTTGTCACGAAAGCAAGTAGATTTGTACTTGAACTCTTTGTATGTTTTTTTATTCAGATGGCTGATGCCGGCGGGATGCCACAGCTGACTCAGGTCCGTCACGTCAATTTAACATGTATTTGTATTAATCAATGCTGTTAATTTATACTGGTGAACTGTGCGGTGTATAAATGAAATGTGTGTCTTTACAGCCCAGCAAACTGACAGAAGCGTTTAAGTACTTCATTCAAGGCATGGGATACAGTAAGTCACCTGAGAGGGGTTTTATAATTGAGAAAAATCACAAAAATTAATGAAATTAGGGCTTTTATTTCAATCATAAGTACTAAAACTACCATTCATAGAAATTAGTACTTTTATTCAGCAAGAATGCATTGAATTGATAAAAAGTGACATTAAATTAATCTATAACGTCACAGACGATTTTATTTAAAAATGCTGGTCATTGAACTTTCTATTCAACTGTTTCCAACATTGATGATAATCAGAAATGTTCCTTAAGCTGCAAATCAGCATATTAGAATATTTCTGAAGGATCATGTGACACTGAAAACTGGAGTTGTGATGCTGCAAATTCAGCTTTGATCACTGGAATAAATTACATTTTACAATATATTCTCATAGAAAACAGTTCATTTAAATTGTAATAATATTTCACAATTTTACTGTTTTTTACTATATTTTTGATCAAATAAATGCTGAGGAGACTTTCTAAAATACTTTTTAAAATCTTACCGATCCAAAACATTTGAAAGCTAATGTAAAAATATACAGTAAAACAAGAGGTTTTTACCCAACTGTTTTACCTGTGTGGTGTATATTTGATCAAATTAACTGGAGCAAATGGAAACATGTTGTTGGTAAATAATAGTTAACAGAAGCCCCATGTATGGTTTATTCTGTTGTTTTTAAATAGCAAGGTCTGGACCGTAATGTCTGAGTTCCCGAAATTGAGAGATCATTTTTTTACTTTTTCATAAAATGTTTGCCTGGGTTGAATGTATTCATTAGCTGCTTCTCTTCTTCCTTCAGTGGCGTCCTCCTGCATGACGCGTCTCTCTCGCTCTCGCACCACCTCTCTCTCTTCCTCCTACTCCATGGAGGGCTCGCGCTCCCGATCCCGCACGCTGTCCCAGGGCTCGCAGGGCGGACAGCTCCCGCCGAGCCCGTCCCATACCATGGAGGTTTCGTGCTGAGGAGCGCCAGAGAGGGGGAGAGAGATGGACGGATGAAACGTTTGAGTCCTGTGGGCGGTGGAAAGTGAGTTTCGTGCGTGACGACGGACGGACGGATGACGACTCTCTCCCTCCCTTCACCGACCCGTCAGGCAAACGATAGCGACATGGGCAGGGCCTTTAGTGAGACCCAAATGTAGTGTAACCAATAGTAATACTTCTAATATGAATCTTGATTATGATATTAATATTAATAACGACAAGCGTCACTGAAAAAAAGAAATAACGATGTTTCTCTTAATTACATGTTGAATTTCTAAACAAAAGAATAGAGAAAAGAGTATATAAGCTCATAATGTGTGTCTATCAACTTCTGTGATTTTTTTGGTGTGCTTTTTTTCTTTCGTTTTTGTATTTTGTATTATTATTTTTTCTCTTATACAATCCTGCTGCTGTGAGAGGGGTACAGTATTTTCGGAGACGTTGGCGACAGTTTTAGGCCGAACGAAGTACTCGTCTCTGTAGTCGACAGCCAGCTCATGTCTTCCATTTGATCCTTTGCGAAAACAAGCTATATACATAAAAAGCGAGAAAGAAAAATACTGTAATTATATTTTACTTTGATTTGTTTGGTTGTGGGGTAGGGGCCTTTGGGGTCTTTGCCTGTTCTGAATTGCATGCCGGAATTTTCTTGACCATGCCCGTCTACGATTTTTATTTTTAGTAATTTACGTTCGTTTTATTTCGGTGAGAGTGTGTGTGTGTGTAGTCTTGGTCCGTTCAGTAGGAAATAAAAACGCGACAGTCACAGGAAAATGTTGTTTCGAAGTCAACGTGAAACGACGTTCACATTCAACTTCTGTAATCTAATGTATCTTCACTGAAACAGGAAAATGTAGTTCAGGATTATCTTTGAGGAACTGATTAGATGGTGAAAAGTATCTCTATAAGATGGTGGTTGAGAGGTAAAATGAATTGAGGACGGCAGTTCGAAAAGGAAAGTTGTTTCAGAGGAGTCGACGATGACGTGCACCGATTAATCGTTCACAGTAAGGGCAGAAACATGAATTAAGGACGTAAATAAAGTCGATTTCGAGTTGACGTTCAGGTGAAAGCAAGCAGGATTGTTAGCGGACAAGTGCTTCCATCAATGAGTGTGTTTACATGTACAACGAAACTATCAAATTCAGCTGATTGTGAAAACTTACTCTAGGATTTACCAGCGAATCAATAAATCAAAGAAAACTGTTTACATGCGATTTTGACATCCATTTTCCCGTCACGATCACAAATGCGCAAGTCGGCCTTAGAAACCTATTCATAAACGAAAAACTAGAAATGTGTCGCTTTTAAAGGCATTTCAACTTAATCTCAAACTATCTTATGTTTTTGTGTATTGGTGGTGAATTAGTACGATGTGATTCCAACAAAATCGTGCGATTTTTAGAAATAAAAAGTAAGCAAGAAGTTCCACACTTAAACATGACCGTCAGTGAGCCGTAAACAAAGCGTACAGATGAGAATTCATATGAATTTGCCACTAATGTAAAATAGTTTACATCATCTGGTGCTTTGAGTTTAAGAGGCTTTCCCCAATTAAAGCCCTCTGTTTAAGGCATTATTAAGTACACATGGGTGTGAGGTCAAACACTCTCCAGTTATGAAGCAGTTATGAAACCAACTACTCTGATGTAGTTTGTGAAAAAGCTGCAGGAGGAATATCAGGCTCAAAACATTTAGGAACATTTTAGGAATAATGATTTTTATTCAAGCAGGTTCTGACCTGCAAACAGGACTTCATCTACAGTGTGTCTTCTTCGTTGACTTCTCAACCCAATCTCATGAGAAAACGCAACTATTTTATGAGGTGGTGAATTGGTTCCCTTTTTAAAGAAACGTGAAGGTCCACGCCTAAGCATCAGTGGGCTGTAAACAGATCGTACAAAATGGGATCGGTCACTGTGAATTTGCCAAGTAAGACGTTCCTGGATCAACATATTTTATTTATTTCATTCCTGTTCGAAAATTTAGTCCTAACTCTAAAATCAGAGGTGAATAACACTGATGTAGAAGCACCTAACCCTGGTTGTAAACCTCAACTTCACATTAACCGTGAACTTCTCCCTCAAATCTGATTGGTTGATTGGAATGTTGCTCCAGGGTCAATAAAGATGTTGGTCCCTGAACACGTACTTGTTGAAATCACATTCACCGAAAGGGTCCATATGAATTAGCCGTAAAATAGTTACGAATTGTCATAGTTTTTGAGCGTGTACCATGGCAGTACATGTACAATTGTTGTACCATGGTATTTTTTTAACTACAGTTGGCATAGTATACGACTACGGTAATCAACTGGTATTGTGGTATATATCAAAATACTTTGGTACTGCCACAGTACTGTAACCCAGTTAGTCCATTACCAGAAGTGTTTCAATGGAAATGTTAAGGTTGGCTCATGGTGACGCACGTTTGTTTGTTTATTTGAACGGCTATCCTTGGATTTAACGTAACTTGAGAGCATTTTGTTCTGGTTTAAAGTGTACAAAAAGCCATGGAGATATCTAATGCTGAATCATAGTGACTTGTACACAAAGTAAACACAGCGCCTGTGAACGTGTCGGCACGAATTCGGACATGCCTGAGCGTGTGTGAGGTGCTTAAACTCTCTAAAGCACAATAAGGGAATCCATGTGAGTTTGTTTAGAAGAATAGTGACGATTCAAAGCGCTTGTATTAAATGTACTTTTCTGACTAACCAGCCCCTTCACTGCCAACAGGGTTTAGCCATGTTAGTAACCCAGTAGCTCAGAGAGCTCTTCCAATCATCAAGCCATTGAGATTAGTAAGTTAGCGTACCTGCAATGTATAAGTCGTAAAAGACTTTACGACCTCTGTACCAGTGAAGCGACATGTAGAGTGCTCAAAAGAATAGCGCAGTTTTTGCGATGTTTTTGACACGATTGCTAACACTTGCCAATAACGACATAGACCAAAACTGTTCTCACATCTGCAAAAGCATCGTAACAATCACGTTCAGCAAAACACTGCCCTGCCAATAACAATAAATCATTAAATGATTATACAACGTCAATTGGAAAGTTCTTCCAGTAGTGCCGCGCGCATTCGTATGTTTGCGCGTTCACGAGCATCAGCGCTGCAGCACTTTGTTCGTAGAGATTCTCAAATCACTTTTCATTTGTCTTCATGCTGTTTTAGAGATGTGTTATTTCGTTTACGAATTAGTTGGAATTGGTGGGATGTGTAAGCAGGAAACATGGTATTTGTCTTCTTTCTTTCTAATGGAAGCTCATTTTGGGATCAGTTGGGGATGTTAATGTTACGTTAATAATACGTTAGACTGAAACATCATCCCAGATTCACGTGAGCCTTTACCAAAAATAGAAATAGTTTGAATCTGAAACGTTTTACCAAATAAATAGAGAAATAACCATAACAATGTGAGAATTAAATAATGAGGGAATAGGATGGATTAGGTCGTTGTGTGTGTTGAGACGGTGTGAATGTAAATGTGCGTCCATTTTCTTTCTTTTTTTATTTTTTGACTCTCCTCAATGAAACCCTTTTCACCTTTTATTTTCTGTGAAGTAGATTTGCGTCTCAATGTCCTCATGGGTTAGACATCAGTGTGCTAGTTCTTGTGTAACTTTTTTAGCTTTAGCACTAAAAAAGGAAATAATGTAATTAACAAAAAAAATTTAAAAAAATAAAATGTCATGAATAACAGAATGCAATCGAAATTAATTGTGTGGCTAATTTCTCTGTGTAATACTATGAACAACTGGAAAAAAAGTAATTAAAGGGATCAAAATGACACCTGTAATTTGAGTCTTATTTTCATACGTACTTTTGGGACTTGGAAAAATATTTTTATGTGCTCTTGTGGATTGGGAATCTTTTTTTAATTGGTCAGACTCTTGAGAATCTCATATAAACTCATCTTTTCATAAGATCTAAAACCATACACACATACACAAATTTTTTACCTCAAAATTTTTTTTTAATTAAAATTTTACTTCAGATCAGAACAAAACAAAAAGTTATTTAATTCAACTTTCAATTCAATTTTATTTATAAAGCACAATTAAAAACAACAGCTGACCAAAGTGCTAAACATAGTAGATGTACTAATGAATTATAAACACATTAAAAGCAACCATAAGCCATAATGGATGTACAACAGGGCAAAAAAGACAACAGAGAACATCATAAGTTAAGGCTAAAAAGAAAAGATACATTTTTATGCACTGCTGATGCAGTTTTAACAGAAATAGGCAAATTGTTCTAATGTTTAGGTGCAGCGATGGCAAAAGCACCCCTAGATTTTAACTTCGACTTTCTGATTGGCAGACCTAAGAGTTCTTGCTGAATGGTGTTCACACAAAAAGTCAGAGGAAAGGAGGGGCAAGGCCATTTAGGCCCTGTTTACACCTGGTATTAGGGGGTTGTTGTGGCCTAATGGTGAGGGAACCTTGGCTTACTAGGCTTGTAACCTGAAGGTTGCTGGTTCGATTCCCACGCCGGCAGGAATTGAAGGTGGGGATTATGAATGAACAGCACTCTCTCCACCTTCGATACCATGACTAAGGTGCCCTTTAGTGGGTAAATGTATGGGCTTTTTCAAATCTTTCGATCTAATGGACGAAATAAGCTCACGTAATTAACATATGAACGCGACCAGAGGCAGTGTGGAAAAAAAAACATGGGAAGAGCAGCAGTTTCGTTTGGGCTCTGACAGCTGTAAGACCACACCAAACGTGGTGTGTGTGTTAGAAATCCGGAATGGTTAGAGAATATTGTGCTTGGCATGTTTTTTGTCGACCAAACGCATTGTAATACCAGGTGTAAACAGGGCTTAAAGATTTAACAAGTAAAAGCACTTTGAGGTCAATTCTAAAATGGACGAAGAGCCAATGTACAGTAGAGACACTTAAACAGGAGTGAAGAAATAAAAGCATGAAGCACTGTTTCAAAGCACTTGAAGTAAAGAAAATACTTCACTTTAGCCATGCTCTTAATTGATAAAAACTGAATTTGACAACTATGCTTATCAAATTTAAGGCACTATCAAATAAAACACCCAAATTTTTCCTCATATGATTTAACTGAAGAAGATAAAACACCAAAATTTGCAAGAAAAATTTTAGGGGATTCTGAAGTGCAAAACACAATGAAATTTTACTCTAAATGTCAAGAAATTTAACGGCATACAGAGAGGCAGGCAACGAGAGAGTCTAAGCCCTTCTTGTGCTTCAGGGGCAGATAAATTTGTGTATCATCCATATAACAATGATGAAACAAGCCATGCTTTTAAAAAATAGATAATAAGGGAAGCACAGAGAGAAAACAAAATGGGGCCCAAAATAGAGCCTTGTGGGACACCACAAGCCAGGGGAACTACACCCAAGTGAATTCTCCTATTTTATTGCATGATTGAAAACAACTTAGAGCAGTTCCTCTAATGCCCACAGCTTGCTCTAACCAAGACAGAAGAACATCATATTCTAAATATATATCAGCTATATTTAGAACATTGTCAGTCACCTGTAATGGATTGTGTGTTTTATTTCCTCTATATATAGAAATCCGGACAATGGTTACTTGTGTGTCTATGTGCATTGCTGAGGTCAGTGTTGATATACGACCCTATCTGTTGCTAGAGGGCTGTAATAAATTGTAATATATGAACAATGAGATATTTTCAGAAGCACTGAAACACAATCCTGTCCTTCATTGCCAAACGTACAATTATCCAGCCTATCAAAAAGAGGTTTCCACTGCGATTACAGGTCTGACTGCTCACACAAACACTTATAAACCTCACAAACTGACCAACCAACGATACAGACGACTGCAGGTTTGTGAACCTTCATGATCATTTCTAATATTGTTAGCAGTTTACTGTGATTGAAAGACTATTAAAAAAGACTGCCACAGGTAATTCATTTACATAATTTGCCTTTTTTTGGTCATTTTGTTTTATTAAACTAGTAACACTTTACAATAAGGTTCACCAGTTAAACATTAGTTAATGTATTAACTAACACGAATTAATCATGAGCAATACATTTGTTACTGTATTTTGTTAATGAAAATATAGTTGTTCATTGTTTTTTTCATTTTAGTTCACAGTGCATTAACTAATGATAACGAGATTTTAATAATGTGTTAGTGAATGTTGAATTCAATATTAACAAAGATTAATTAATGCCGTATAAGCGCAGTTCATTATTAGTTCATGTTATCTAATGTAGTTAACTAATGTTAATTACTGAACCTTATTGTAAAGTGTTACTATTTAACTTAATGGTTTGAGTTTTATTAATGGACTATACATTTGTCCAGATTAATAAGTGATTATCTGGAGTAATACATTTTTATAATTTATACTCAACTTAAAAATGAAATATTTAAGGCAAAAAACCTGTGGACAACTAACACATTATTTTCTGGAACAGTTTAATCAGAAGAAAGAAGACATAAAAAAAAAAAACGGTGGAAATTAATATTCTATAAATAAGCACATAATATTTAGTTAATAAAAAATAAACCACAGTCCAAAATATTATGATTCATAATATGTGGTTATTTTATATTTCCATATATTTGTTGTTACTCATTTTAATTTCTGTATTTCATATTATACTAATATATTTGTACACTATATATTATGAAACATATATATATATATATATATACATGCGCTGTGTGCAAAGTAAAAGATGTACACTGTATGAGTATGTGAGTAATTCTTGTATTTCTGTATGACTCTACTTAGTGGGATTAAAATCCAACTACACTATGATTCAATAATATCAGCAGTAGAATCAAATAATCCATATCATCTCAAATATTTGCCTTTTCAGTGTGGTTCAACAAATGTTAATTTCCCAAAGGAAGATGAAGCATTTGGGTCTTTTTGCTGTAACTGCTCTTCTGCTCTTCAGTGGCTGTCACTGCAGCACAACAGTAATGTTTACAGTTTACTCAACCACTCCACCTACAACCACTGGAAACACAACTACTGGAAACACAGACACTGGAACCACAACCACTGGAACCGGAACCACAACCACTGGAACCACAACCACTGGAACCACAACCACTGGAACCACAACTACTGGAACCGGAACCACAACCACTGGAACCACAACCACTGGAACCACAACCACTGGAACCACAACTACTGGAACCGGAACCACAACCACTGGAACCACAACTACTGGAACTGGAACCACAACCACTGGAACGACAACTACTGGAACCACAACCACTGGAACCACAACCACTGGAACCACAACCACTGGAACCACAACTACTGGAACCACAACCACTGGAACCACAACTACTGGAACTTCAACCACAGCCACAGCTACAACAACGGCCATGATGATCATAGGTTCAACTACAAGTGGAGAAACAGTTGCAGCTTCATCTTCGGTCTATCAACTTCTCTATGCAGGTAGACATTTATCATTTATCATTTAAATTTATCATATTAAATCTTTCAAGTGAAAAAGAGTGGTTCTTGCAGTTCTCGCAATTCTTGTAGTAGACAAAAAGAAAGAAAGAGAAAGCAAGAAAGAAAAAAGATATAATACCAACTATAATACTAACACTACGATTTCAAACTGGAATGATTTCACTGAGATAGCCTTTGGATTCTGAAAAGTACATCGAACTCATGGAAATGGACTGGTCAATCACAAATTGTAGGAGCATGTTCAGTTTGTTAAGAATTTCCTTCGTGCACATTATTCTCATGAGTGCACGTTTAGCATTATCTAATAGTCCACATGGTTTAAATAAAAGAAGAGTAGTTTCAGTTAAGTTTTGATAAAAGATTAGGATTTTAGTTTTATTTATTTATTGGAATAATGCACACTTACTGTATAAATGCAAACAATAAATAAATAGACTATTGAAAATGGATTCCCTGAACATTCATATAATAATGTTCAATTTCATTTAATTAAGCTCCTATACAAAATGCAAGCAATGTGTGTTGTGTCTGTGCAGGTGTTCTTACCTGGGTGCTGTCGCTTGTTCAGCGGAGAAGTTAGCAGATACTGAGAGACCTGAACATCAGCTGAGAATCAGTTCAGGAGCAGCGCATAACTTATTATTAATTGTTCATTTGGTGTTATGTTAAGATTTTATTTTATTTATTTTCTGGTGTTCAGTTTGGCCATGTTAATAAATACTCTTCACTATTGCGTTATTTGTGAGATATTATTATCATACACCAATCTATTAACACATCACAATCACATGTAGCTCATATACATTCAAAAAACATTTATGTCTAAATGTAAAACAAAATTTCCATCCATTTGGATTACATAATTTTAATATAAACAAATTAATAATTTGAATGCAATTCATATTTGTCAGTCATTTATAGTTGAAAAAGGTAAGATTTATGTAATAGAACACAGCAAAATGGCCATGTTAAATTAACCCTGTGTAAGCGAAATAAGCTCAAATTAATTATTAATTAGTTTATTTATATGAAGTTCTAAACGAGTCACTTATTTTACGAACCGAGCAACCGAATCGTCCAGCGTTCACTTGCACGGGCCTCAAACAAGCTCTGTCGCGACTTCAACTATCTTAAAAACACCCTTTAGCAAGGTAACATAGATCGGCAGTTTAAGACATTAAATTAAAAAGCACATAACACAAGACATTTCTCTTTAAAATTATGAAGGACACTTTATTGACTATACTAACACATAAGCTAATATCTAACACAAACACACACGTACACACACATTCACACGAGTTGCAGAGAGGAAGGAAAAGAGGAAAGAATGAGTTCAAGAGAGTGAAATGATAAAGTTTCTAGCAATATATGCATTCCATGAGACCTGATCTGAACGAACCATCAATCACTAATTTAACCCTTTTATCGCTGCTTAAGCGGGTTATTATATTTTAAATAAATGCACCAGTTCAGCTATAGAATCTGGAGGTACTTGCTCTTGTCGTGTGTCTTTAAATGGGGATTCCTTGTCGGCGTCCTTTGGCTTGGAGGAAGGGGTTCGTTGATCTGTTGAAGGTCTTTCCGGTCCTGATTGCAGCAGATGAAATGGAGGTTCCCTCGTGGCTGAAGTTTGAAGTTGAGGCGGCAAAGACTGTAGAGTCGTTTAACTTTGCGACAAAACTTAACTTAGAACACGAGACTCTCGAAGGAAAGAAAGAAAATTAAAGTAAAAGAAAGGAAAGCGAGTGAGACGAAAGTCCGTTGGATGGCTTGAATGAAAGTGCTTGGCTAAAGGTTCCACGAGAGAGAGCTTCAAAGAGCTTCAAGGAGCTTCAAAAAAGATTCAAAGAGAGCTAAAAAGAGATTCAAAAAAAAAAAGAGAAAAGAGAGAGAAGTTCTGGTGTACTGAACTTTTAAACTGTGGTTTGTCCCACCTCTTTGAGGAGTTCTAACCAATTAGATGCGGTCTTTGTTTCAGAGGTGATTGTCTCCTCCTCTGGTCGTTTACGAACTGTTATCTGAACCCAGCTGGGGTACAGAGAGTACAGTTTAGTCTAGTTTACTCTAAAAAGAATACAATGCATTTTACACAGATTTCATTCAAGCCATCTTTTGAGTTATGAGCGGGGATTTCAGACGGACTGGAGCCACGAATACGTTGGTTGATCTTGGGTCCAGTGATGCTTTGAATAACTGAGATGAGTTTATATGGAATTATTTTGAATGAATCATTTGGAAGATTCATTTGTCTGGTTCGTCCTCAATTCCTACACCTGCATAGTGTTCATTTATATGCACACTACTGAGTGTTAAAGTACCATTGAAGCTGTGTTGAAGTTATTGAGATGATTAAGTAATGATTAAACATTAGTGATGAACACCTGCTGTTAACAAGCAGAATCAATGACAAAGAGAGAGAGAGATACACGTACAAGAACTGACTCCAGCCACAGCCTTAGTTCAGGTGATATTGGTTATGCAATTGATGACGACACAATTATCATGTAGTGGCCTAAATCATTGATCTCATTCAAAATCTAACACTCTGGTTATATAGGTACTTTTATGGAATAAAAATATATGGGAATACTACAAAATATTATGCGATACACATGTATTACATCATATGTTTCCATATAAGGGAAACCTATGCTTATATTTTTTCAATAAACTGCAATACATGCATTGACCATGTATTGATGCATATAAAATATTTAGAAATGAAGACAAAAATAGCATTACGTGTAATATTCATAAAATGTGTTATCCTTTATTGTGTGCATATTTTGCACATACATTTTCCCATATGAATATGAATGTATTGTACATATACATTCACAGAATGAGTTACAATCAGTGGTAGCAGCAGATTTCTATTTCCCAGCATGCTTTGTTTGACTGTTAAAGGAGAGTAAATGTTAAAATTAAGGGTTATTTCATAGGGGGAGATCTGTAATAATGTTTAATGTTCTATTGTTTTGTAATTTTAAAAGGTTTTATGGTATGTCTGAGTTTTGGGGGTTACCATTGTGCTGAAGAGAAGAGTCTGAAGTTCGGTTGACGATTGGCTGACTATTATGTTACTTAAAATTAATAAGGAATGGCTGTGAACTCCTCAGCACAGTGATAATCTCTGTGCTGAATCCTCCAGTTAGTACATACATGTGTAATTGTGCTTTTGTTAGCTTCCTTGAAAATATGAAGCATTAATACTGTTAATAATTATGAAATATTAGAAATATATTACATTATATATATATATATATATATATATATATATATGTACCATATCTCTATATATGTTTGATTACTGCATGAGTAAATCTGCAATATACTACACATCTGATCACATGTACATGTCTATATTATGAAGTGTATAACTGAATATAAAATTACATACATTATCACATACATTATACATACATATATACATACATTATTACCCCCTATGGCCTCTGGATGGTAAGTCAACGGCGCCGCCATATTGTGCAGGTCAACGTTCCCATAACGCTCATAACTGGAATTGAGTAAAATGGCTGTTTCTTGTGCTGCTTGGGGCTGAACAAATCGCCACACAATTGAATACAGGTCTCGGGGGAATAACCTTTCACAGGTAAGGCTGAACATTTGTTCCTGGTTGTATTTGGTCATTATATAATTGTGTTGATAGTAGTTAGCCACCGGAGTCAGTCAGAAAATAGCTAGCGATGTCGCTAATTAGCTGTGAAAGTCATATTTATATTATAGTTTTAGTGTATATTATCTTATTTTATAAACTAAATTTCCTGAAATTTAAATATGCATCTTTATTTTCTTAAAACGACTTTTAAGACAAGCGCTCGTTTCGGTTTGGTGACTGACATTGTGAATTACTGTAAAGTTAGTTAGTTGGCTAGCTTACTTTTCTCACACATTGAAGGTTTCCCAGAGACAAAGAGTTGAGGAGACAGTGGGAAGTAGCTATAAGAAGGGAAGTTTTTTCCAGCGTGTTTGATTTGTATTTGACGATTTGCTTCATTTTCACAATGGTGGTCAATTCTAAACACAAGAAAAGCTAAAATGGGTTAAAAGATAGAAAATGCCTTTTCCACAATAAGAATTTTTTTTCATTGAATGTGAAAATTTAAATGATCTCTTTATGGGCGTCTTCACAATTCTTATCCAAGAATAAAGCAGCCAAATATAGAAGTCTGAGCTTTTGACTATTAAAATAAATATATTTTTTAAAGTCTACTATCGAGGTTTTAAGTAACTAGAGATGGAACTTTTTGTACATCATAAACCACTGGAATCGGTTGATAAATATAAATAATTTTCGTTTTTATCCAGAAAAACCGCAGCTTGCCAGTTTACTAGCATTTGTTTACAGTGCAGTCTTGCCCTCACCAATATGGCGGACGCGTTGACGTATCGCAGCAACATTCCAAAGCGGCCAATGGGGATTCTATGTACTTCATTATGTCTATGCATGTGACAGTTTATTCTATTCACCAAAACCACACTGCAAAAAGAATCGTGTAAACATTGAGATTCTTTCATTTGAACAAAATATATACAACTAAATTAACAATTCTAAGTTCACTAAACATTTTCATTTAGTTTTGTGAACATTTTTATCAATCATGGACCTTTATTTTCATTTCATCTGGCACATTTTGTAAATTTAAGCAACTAATTTAGACGCACACAACTGGGTGCTGTGGTGTGATGTACATGTTCGGCCAGATTCGCCTCGCATTCTTGCATCTTCGGACGCGGAACCGCATGGAAAGTGCACATATTTTACTCCCTGCAGGTTGTGGAAGCAGAGTTCTGCACAGATGTCCTGACTCCTGTCATACACCGCAGCAAATTAAGAACTACAGCTCTATATTGTACCGTTTTTAATAGCAGGGTACCGTGATACCTTTCGATATATCGTGCAACACTAGCTCGGAGTAAGGAAAACTCAGTAGTACTTAGGGAGATGTTTGTAACCAACGCTCTGGCACAGTCTCCCTCTCTGTTCTGTTTTTTGCCTTCTAGTATTTTTCGTTTGTTGATATGTTGTGTTGATCGAATAAATCATTCTTCTTGATTCATTACTTTGAGATCATATCTCTTTCGTTAGAAGCTAAAGTGAACATAATTTACGTTCGTTGGTAGTGAACTAAAACTAAACGCGTTTAGACCTTTGTCCGTTCAACTCTAATCCTCTGAGTTAGTTACACTCTGCTTGGCAAGTCACAGAGGATCTGGCTCATTATTTAGACAATTAATGTTACCTGAACCCTCAGTTTAAATCACATCAATCATTCTTCCTTATATGTACAGCTACAGATTGACAAATTAAATTGTTATGATCTTTTGCATGACGTACGTCTTCAAACCATTTTCTGAGCGTAAATATACAAACCATATTCACCATCGCTCTGGAAGTCATTTGTAGTCGTGCATCTGCTCATCTCT
Organism: Zacco platypus; assembly: GCA_038088235.1. NCBI lineage: Eukaryota > Metazoa > Chordata > Actinopteri > Cypriniformes > Xenocyprididae > Zacco > Zacco platypus. The sequence continues at coordinate 38,828,533 of CM076085.1, read as the reverse complement.
TTTTTTTTTTGTGCTCTTTCTTTTGTGCTTCTGCATATCAAAAGCAGGTGGCATCACTAAGCGACAGTCATCTAATTCACATTTCACGTCAACAGTGTAACTTACTCTCCAGCCTTTTTTTTCGGTGCCCCTGAAAGTACGGTCCCACATATGGGATTTAGAACATTCAGTGGCGTTACAAAATTGCAAGATTCAAACTGTACTTTGACTTTTTGCGATTCAGATTCTGCTCATCGATTCTTTCTCAGTTTCGGTGCCAATGTGGTGAAAAAAAAAAAAGAAAAAAAAAAAAATAATATATATATATATCAAAACTATTCATTCTGTGTCCTTTTGCAAAACATTCTATTGCAGCTGAACACCATGAACAAAAATAAGCAGCCTAAAGAACTACTAACTTATAAACTAGACTAATATAAATTTCAAACATTATTAAAGATAAGTATACAATAAAAACAAATAAGCAAATAAATAAAAACAACTAAACAAATTCAGAAATCGATATCAAATATAAAGTTACTGCATGGTTTTTTTAAAATATAGATTATTAAGTTCCAAAAGTTATTCAGTCAAGATTAGTGAGTGATTTTCTTCTTTCGTTTGATTAACATTAATGACACAGACGGAGCAGATCACTTTAAGACCTAATGCACGGATCCATTATACTGTTACACGTGCGTTCTCTTTTATCTCATCTTGCATTTGAATGGTTTAAAACCACACACAGGAATCAATTAGTGGAATCGAAAATATTATTTTATAACAATTTTATAAATCTTATATATAACGTAACTAATGATATTGGGAGAGAAGAAAGACAAATGTGAGAAGTATTTTACATTAGCAGGTAAAATAAATAATAAAATTGTACTGTTTAGAAGAGTGAATGCATTTGTTCCTGCAAAACATTCAACATTTTACCTGTAAACTCAGTTTGTTCACTCAGTGTATTGTTTTATAATATAATATTATACCTTTAATTTTTTTTTCTTTTATAATTATTTTCACAGTCTTCCATTTGCACAATATTTGGAGAAGCACACTGGGCGGGATTTAAAATATCATGTTTAGTTGATCAACTTTTAACTAAATAAATTATCAACAGACTAATCAGTTATCAAAATAATCATTGGAAGAAGTGGTTGAAGCTTAATGATTTGATAAAGGCCCACTTTTTTAACTTTCCCCAATATACGAGTTCATTTCTACCTAGAAATAAGCATTACAGTAATGAAATATTTGCTTAGTTATGGCTGAAGCTCTCTTGAATTTGTTTTCAGCGTGGACAAGATATTCTGGTGCCTGGGAAGTCTGAATGAAACCAGACTTTTATACAGAAATGTGGTTCAGTATGAGATGTCATTGACTGTTGTGACCAATGAACCGACACTAATAAAACTACTAAAAAATCTGCTTTTTCCAAATGTCCATGAATATATTCAGTTGACCTCATGCAATTTACATTTTGCAATTAAGAAAAACATTTGGATTGAATTTGTTTTCATTGACTGATTTAAGTTCCAGTTATTGACAAAATTAATCAATAATACTTACATTTCAGCTGATAGAATCAACTTTATTTCTGTACAGTTCATGCGGACAATATCATTTTTCCTCATCTGTGGAATTATGTTCCCAGGACACAACCCTCTGTGCAATTTTATGGAGAGAAAAAGATACTCTGAGGAGAATTCATTGGTTGAAAGTACTCTTAACTGTGTGGAACAAACATCTTTATCGTGACCATAAAACGTTGATGGTGGGGCAGCAAATGAACAATGGATCAAGATCAAAGAGCAAGGTTTTATGTGTCACACAGAGGTACACAGAGGTACACAGAGGCACAAAGGCTGTGAAATGTTTCACCCTCCCCCAATAAGGAGCCAAGCTAATAGAGCAGATTCCATCGGCAGTCGAGGGCAGGGCCTGTTCAAATGTCACGTCACAGTGGAGCGCATTGCTGATTGAGACACTGTTTCAGGTTTATAGGGAAAATAACAAATGGTATGGATGGATTTTTACCACAATAGGGTGGTTGTGTACACATTATTATGTTCAAAAACAATAGAACAGTGCATTTCCCATAATAGGTGTTCTATAAAGCAATAATATGTCATAACACTCCCTAATTTCCTCCAAAATTGGCATTTCCAAAATATTAGTGTTAACTTATTTTATTAATATATATATATATATATATATAAGTTTGTTTCACAAAGCAGGAGTTATTTAGCGTAAACTTCTGACCTTAAACTGTTGAATGTGAAAACATTTGCTCACACAGGTTTCACCAGTTTTCTGGTGTTTTTCCAGAAAGGCAAAAGTCAAATGTGGAAGTGAAAGCATGAAGTTATCTTTTACTATTCTTCAAAGACTGCAAGAAACCAACATTAACTATTATTTTTCTTAATGCATGTAGGGTAATGTTTCCATTTCAGAATTTTCAGTGTCACAGGCTGTGAAGAAGTACTTTTCCATTGACTTTTTCTTTGAGGAACTTAAATTAAAAGTGGAATTTACATGCAAAATTTGTGGTTATTCATGTATGCACAGTCTGTAACTTTGTACTTCACCTTACCACACCTCCAGCAATACCAACAGGGCATTTAATTGAACATGAGTGTGTAGAACTATAAACGTCATCAGTTAATATCTACACAAGAACTTCAAGCAAAACAATTCTTCAAGGTGAGGAAATTTCTCAAAGATTTAAAGAGTATAAATTAAAAATACTGTCTTTATATATATATAAAATCCACTGGAAGTCCCCCCCCCCCCCCCAAAAAAAAAAAAACAAATCACTAAAAACACATTTCAAACTTACAAAGCATAATACTTTAATCATAATCGAGAAAAACTAATCCATAATCAAACCTGCAAGTTGTTTATGTAAAACAGCAAAACTGTTTAGTTGACTTTTTCTTCATGATGGGTTAATAGTTTAATCCATTTAAACCTATGAATAAATGCAACATGAAGTACATTTATGACAACATACACACATGAAAGTGTTGCTCCTGTCATTTTATTCACATTGTTCACATACCAAATTGCATTGAAGACGCATTTGTTTGGGAGGGACTTCAGCCAGTTAGGCTTGTTAAATCAGTATTTTCATCAAAGCTTTTTGTTCAACCAAACACTCGACACAAAGACTGGTGTGTAAGAATATTCATTTATATTTACATTTAATAGCCTGTTTTTAATGCATAATTAAATGTAGTATAGTGGTTAAAAAGTGTTTTACCAATAAAGTAATGAATTGTTTTTTTATAAGCAGACTGGAGAGTGACAGTGACAGTCAGCACCTTCAGTACAGCGTTACCATGAGTTTCGGGTGAGTTGAAATTTATGTGCTTTAAATAGGATGAGTATGTACTGCAAAGGGCTAATCCATGGCTAGGTGTGCACTACTCTGAGGCAAAAACACCTGATGTGCACCTCCGCAATGCGCATTAAAATTGTGTAATAATGCACATTATCCTTGGATTATCCTACTTATACCATCATCACTTGCCAGCACTAACATGTTAAAGCTGTTGTTGCAGCGGTGGGGTAAAATTTACGGTTATATTCTGTCAGATACTAGCATTCTGCCCTAAATCAGACACAGAGATGAAGTAAGATTAGTTTTATTAGAATGAATTATAACAGTTTTTAGAGAGAGAGAGAGAGACAGACAGACAGACAGACAGACAGTAATAGTATACTTTGAATGCCTTGCATGCTTAACTGCGTGAGATGGAGTGGAACTCGAAAAAGGAAATACAATGCTGAGCAATGCTGATGACCAAACTTAAGTCACATGCAGTTTTCACATTCCTTAAGCATTCACGTCAAAACAGAAATTTGGGTTTAACTGATATAAAACTGCTCTGACATCCAACCATTTTTAAAAGTTGTAGGGGTGGGTGATGAGAAATATGAGAAATTGTATTTCACAATACCGATATATATCACAATATTGTTATTTTTCTTATTTCTTTTCATAAAAATGAGAAAAAAAGCAAACTCCAAACAATAGGACAAATACAATTTAACAAAAATATGAATTAAATTAATGAAGCTTTTCAGGTACAATAGATTTTTTAACATCTAGTTAGAAATAGTACAGAAATGGAATAATCAAATATAAAAAATAAAATAATACATAGTCTTCACTGTATGAATTAAATATGAATTTAGTCTTATTAAAGCTACAAAAGTTATTCCGTCACGAGCAGTAAGCTCTTTTCTTTCATTAACATTAATAACACAGACAGTTTGAGGTTTATTAGGCTGCTGTCACTTTAAGACAGAATGCACAAATCCATTAAACTGATACACATCTGGATAATACCCAACTGTTTACTTTCATCTGAGACATAACCGACTGCGTTTACATGAATAGTCCACGTACTGTGTGTGTGTGTGTGTGTGTGTGTGTGTGTTTGACCATTCAAGTGCAATAAAATATGAAAGAGAATTTGGTTTGCGATTGTACACTGAGATGCGACTTTCTGTGCTCGCACTTACGCTGTGTTAGTCAACGTGAGGACCACATTGAGTTCTTTTTCATAGTTTAGTTCACCCAAAAATGAAATTTCTGTCATTAAGTACTCACCCTCATGTCGTTCCAAATGCTTAAGACCTTCCTTCATCTTCTGAACACAAATTAAGATATTTTTTGATGAAATCCAAGAGGTTTTTTAAGCAACAAAATTACCACATTCAAGTACCAAAAAAATGGTAAAGACATTGTTAAAATTGTCAACGTGAGACTGACAGGGTAAAGAAGAAATTGTTGAATGAAGTCATTATTTGTGTTTTGTTTTTGCGCACAAATTTTCTCATCGCTTCATAACATTAAGGTTTAACCACAGTAGTCACGTTGACTATTTTAACCATGTCTTTATTACTTCTCTGGACCTTGAATGTGGTAATTTTGTTGCTTAAAAACCTCTTGGATTTCATCAAAAATATCTTAATTTGTGTTCCGAAGATGAACGAAGTTCTTGAGGGTTTGGAATGATGGTGAGTAATTAATGGCAGAAATTCTATTTTTGGATGAACTAACCCTTTAATGACTCTTGTACTATGTAAAAATATTTAAATAACGCAATGTACACAACATAGCAAAATCTAGACATTTTATATCGTCGTAGTCCTAGTTGCCTGACATCATGCTATTAGAAAACCACTGACCTTGTGGTAAAAAAGAATATTAAAAAATATATTATTTGTTTTTGGTTTGTTTTCCTGAATTTTTGTTTCTTTATATTAATATGTTCATGATGAAGATGTATGTACCTTTATAAATTCTGTATATTGATGGATACTAGTCTAAAATTCCTGCTACATAAATATTCTGAGAAACATTTGACATATTTTACAGAAAGCCGAGTCTTCCACCAAGCGGATCAACTCTTATTCATCAAGGTCCTCCAAAACGATTTTGTCTTGGCACAGAGAGAATAGTGCTTGATGATAATGGAAAAGTCAGAAAATGGACTTACGGGGTAAAAGACACCAGAAAACAAAACAAAATTATTCTGCTGGTCGGAGAAACCGGCGTTGGCAAGACGACTCTCATTAACACCTTGGTCAACTACTTACTGGGAGTGAAGTTTGAGGATGAATTATGGTATGAAATCACAGAAGAACAAGAAGCAGGAGATCAATCGCAATCACAAACCTCTGAAATCACCATGTATGAGGTCTGTCCTGTAGAGAATCCTGTATCCCTCACCATCATTGATACTCCAGGCTACGGAGACACTAGAGGACTGGAAAGAGATCTGGAAGTTGCTGAGAATTTATCCACTCTGTTTCAGAGCAATGATGGAGTTCGTGAAATCGACGCTGTGTGTTTTGTAATTCAAGCATCTAAGAATCGTCTCTCTGACAGACAGCATTACATTATCAGTTCAGTTCTGTCTTTATTTGGAAACGACATTGTGAACAACATTGTGTTTCTAATCACACACTCTGATGGTCTGTCACCCAAAAATGTCCTCAGCGCCATTAACAAAGCTGGAATCCCCTGCAGACGAGACCACAGTGGCCAACCTGTTTATTTCTTATTCAACAATCGGCAGGCTGAAGCCCACAGCAATGAAAAACGTTACCTTCGTGCTCAAAGAGATGCTTGGGAAAACAGCTTGGAAGAGACAAAGCAATTCCTTGAGTCTCTGGATGAAAAGAAAAGAAGAAGTTTAGAGCTGACTTCAGATGTTCTGATAGAGCGCATTCAGTTTGAAGCGTTTATCTGTAACTTAAAGCTGCGAGTCGAAGAGAAAGAATCGAAGAAATCTGAAAAAATTCAGATTCAGCAGGCAATAAGACAAAACAAGGAAAAGATTCAAAGCCGTACCAACTTTAGCATTAGAGTTAAAAAGACTGTCAAAGAGAAGGTGCCCATTGAGAGCAGTTCATGGAAGAACAGGAAGGCGACGATCTGCACCGTCTGTGAGGAAAATTGCCATGAGTGGGCATGCTGGTGGGTTTCTAATCCCAGCAAATGTGAAGTCATGAAAAACGGCTACTGTACTGTGTGCACAGGGAAGTGCCACCACAGCAAACACGTCAAAGAAAACAAGAAATATGTCATCAGCACCTCGGACGTTACGATGAAATATGAGGATGTAAAAAAGGAATATGAAAAAGCTCAAACTAAGAGGTTTTCAGTTGTAATGGATGATCTTGACAAAGATCTGCAGACGATTGAGGACCAAAAGCAAATTCTTCTGTTCAATGCTTACAAGACCATCAAGCATCTTTCTAAGATCGCATTGAAGCCAGACTCTGCCTTCACTCTTCAGCATCTCGACTTCTTCATCCCCAGAGTGAGGGAGGCTGGCAAAGAAACCTGGGTCAAAGAGCTGGAGGAAATGAGAAGAAGCGCTGAGTCTGAAGAAGCAAATAAAGATGCTCTGAGTTATCTGAAAGCTGGTCTGACCAAACTTTTCCTTGGTGCAATGAAAAAAAGAGAAGACAAGAAATGAAGATTGCGTTTTCAATGCAGATGATGTAGATCTATAGATCTGAAAATAAGAAATATTAAGCTATAAATGAGAGTATCAAGCTGTTTAGTGCTTATTAAAAAGGCAAGCCACTCCAATACAAACTCTTAGTTTATGTTATATTCTATATTAACGGTCCTATTAGTTTAAGTGTAATAATAAGGTTATGAAGTGCAATAATAACTGTAACATTTTGGGGAACTGGATAACTTTTAACATAAAATGTGTAATATGCAAATCGGACTTATGACCTGTAACTCTGCCTGAATATCAAGCAAGTGTTCACTGTTGGCCCCCCGACTGAGCCTGGTTTCTCCCAAGGTTTTCTCCCAATCAATACAAATATATAGAATAAGCTGGACAATGACACCGTTTTCTTTGGGAGCTGTTGTGCAGCCAAAATTATTTTCCAATTATTACTGTAAAGCTGCTTTGACACAATTTGCATTGTAAAAAGCGCTATATAAGTAAAGGTGACTTGACTTGACTTGACTTGATATGCGTTTTCAGAGAAACACTGTTGATATTTGAAATCACCAAAACAAACATGTCCCTGCCCCCATCCCCAAATTCATGAACATGCTATGCAACACAGGCACCTCCTCCACTATGAGTGTATACGCCCCTTACAGCTGATTGGCTACAAGTGTGTTTTGGTGCTTTCAACAGCATTTCTCAGAAATCGCTTACTGCACCTTTAATCCTTGCTGAACTATTCTACATTTATCTCCATCAATTGCTGCATTCTTTAATTTTTTATATTTTTTACCTTTATTGTGTTTATTTCCCTCAGATTTGTCTGTCTTTCTCAACATCAAATTCCTTAAATGAAATTACCAAAATAAATAAAAACATTTGACATTTATAACCTTTGTACTTTCTTGATCAAGCGAGAAGACCTCCTTATCTTCAAGTTATTGTAAATAATTAGTGAAAAAGATGCAAAAAAGAAGGTGAAGGGGTTTGGACCCCCTTTTGCCTTAATTCTTCATGGCATAGATTCAACAAGGTGCTGGAAACATTCCTCAGAGATTTTGGTCCATAATAGCAATAATTGGTGACATAATAGCGTTGCTGCAGATTTGTCGGCTGCACATCCATGATGGAAAATTTCCATTCCACCACATTCAGATGGTGCTCTATTGGATTGAGAGCTGGTAACTGTTGAAGCCATTTGAGTATTGTGAACTCATTGTCATACACTCAACTTTTCTCAAATTCTAACTTAGCTCAAACACTTTTTAAGTTGAAACAACAATTATTTTTACAGTGCTGTTGCTTTTCTATCAGCTTGAACCAGTCTGACTATTCTCCTCTGACCTCTAGAATTAACAAGGCATTTTCACCTGGAGAACTGCCACTCACTAAATATTTTCTCTTCTTTGGACCATTCTCTGTAAACCATAGAGATGATTGTGCATGAAAATCCCTGAAATACTCACACCAGCGCATCTGCCACCAACAACCATGCCACGTTCAAAGTCACTTAAATCACCTTTCCTCCATATTCCGATGCTGTTTGAACTTCAGCAGATTGTCTGGACCATGTCTACATGCCTAAATGCATTGTGCTGCTGCCATATGATTGGCTCATTAGATATTTACATTAATGAGCAGTTGAACTAGTGTACCTATTACAATGGCCAGTGAGGTTTGAGTTAGTATGAAAAACTCTCTTCTTATCTGCTTTACATTTATTCATTTATCAAATGCCTTTATCCAACTTGATATACAAATGAGAAGATTTCTCCTGAAGTCCACTGTCATCTTCACCGTTTTGAACGTGTTCAGCTCAAGGTTGTTGTGACTACACCAGCCAGCCAGGTGTTCAACCTGTAAGCAGACCATTTTGAATAAGTCTGATGACTGATGTGTCATCTGTAAATTTCAGAGGCTCGACAGAGGCTTGTCTTTTGCAGTGCAGTACTTCATGCTCTTGGAGAAGAGAAGTGGGGAGAGGATGCAACCTTGGGGATGCCAATGCTGTTAATGAGAGTCTTGGATGTTAGTTTCCCCAGTCTCACTAACTGCAGGAATCTGGTGATCCACTAACAGGTTGGGGTTGGCATGGAGAGCTGGGTCAGGTTGGTTGGGAGAAGATCAGGGATGATGGTTTTGAAGGCCAAACAGAAGTTCACAAAAAACGATCCTTGCGCAAGTGAAACACCATCTAGCCATTAAGCTTTCATAGTTTTCTGTTTTTTGAAGACACTCTGATCTCCTTTGTTAGTCTGTTCTTGGCCTGGTTATACAAGATATTATCCCTACTTCTGTAAGCATCCTCTTTGGCATGAAGAAGCTGTTTGAGTTTCCCAGTTAACCGTGACTTATAATTAGTGAATGATAAGGTTGTCCAGGTATGAATACATGTATCCTCACAGAAACTGATGAAACTTACAGTCTCAGTGAGCTCATTCAGATCGGTGTCAGCAGCTTCAAAAACACTCCAATCAATGCAACCAGGCAGGCTTGTAAAACCCGTTTTGCTTCATTAGTCCATCTTTTAACAGTCCTTATCACAGGTTTAGCTAAACTGAGACTACAAATAACTACAAATCACGAGACATAGAGCTGAGTAACAATGCACCAGCTTGGCTGCAGGCCTAAAGCTACTCAATTACAGTAAGGACAAAAACTACCCAATTACAGTAAAGTGAGTAGGCTACAGTAATTTGTTACTTCCCATCCCTGGTGACCGATCAAAATGGTTTCAGATAAACTTGTAATAACAGAAGGAAAGCCAGCAAAAACAAGGATGATTAGCTTAATATTTTTAGAGTCTTAGTTTAAAAAAGCTCTATTTTCATTTTATATTTAGCATGTAAATTCATTCGTTGTAATTAACAGGTGAGATGATCAGGTTGAATTCTTTCCTTGATCATTTCAACATGGGCTGAATAATGGATAGTTTCTCAGTGACAGATTGACCAGTGAAAGAGTAGATATGAGAACTGGACGTCACATCATAGAAGGAGATCAGACCCTCTTCATAATCCAAAAAACACCCCAATTTTCTGCGGTTTGACTCTCAGAGAAAGAGAGACAGAGGGATCAGCGTGGGCTCTATAATCATTCTCATTCCACAGAGCCACAGTCCAGAATCCGTACGGAGCTGTAATCAGTCCCTTTCTGCTAATAGATTCACTGGCCACTCCTATATCCCACTCTAGTCTTTCCTTTCACCTGCACCTCAAAATAAAATCTCCCTGAGGAGAATCCGTCTTTTCCCAGGACACAAACACCGTTATCAAACCTCTCTGGGTTATTTGGGAGGTCATGCTCATTGTCTCCATGACTGTTTCCAATCATCAGACAGGATGAGATATGGATGAGCTGTATCAGGATCCACTGAGAAAGAGATGAGAGAATATAAATCACATCTTCGCAATACAAATAACTTTGTTTTGAGAATGATTATAAAAGTATTATTGTGTGAGAGAACAGATCACACATTGTTCCTGCATACTGCTGCATCCTCCTCAACACTGTAAAGACAGATATTAATAAGAAGAGATGGTGAAGAACATTCATTCTTTTTTTTATTTGCAAGTTAACATCAAACATTAACATAAGAAGGATTTGTAATGATCAAAAAATATTTACTCTCAAGTTATTTGTTATTTTGGATGATTTGATTATTTACTCAGTGTTTGGACTGAACTATTCCATATAACACTAACATTTGATCAACTCCATTTGATACTGACCTACCAGTTTGACTAAGTTTCTCATTTAGAGTTTCCTGCAGTTGAGTTAGAGCTCTCCATGTTCACATCAGTGTTCACAAACATCTCAGTTCCTGGCGGAGGGCTGTGAAGGGCTGGAAAGGGATGGGAAAATCTACAGTAGGAGAGAGCTGATGTTGGAAGGTGCTTCTGTTGGCTAGAGTCACACATTTGACAGAACTTGGGACAACTGAAAAATAAAATTGCTAGTCTTTCTGTCCTGAACGATTGTCGTCCACTATGACACACTACACGAGTTGAACGAAACTTTTTAAAGAAGTATATTGTTTACTTTATATGGTTAACATTAACAGTAACTGGGGTGTCCTTTCTTAAAATCTGATGCAAAGCATAAATGTGTGCAATAACTGGTATTATTCAATCAAATTGTTAAGGTCAGACAATACAGCCGAACAAAAAACATAAATTCAATCAAATAGATGAGTATTTAACTCATGCTTTAACTTGGTTTTGCCCAAGTTAAACATAATCCCTGCTGCAACCATGCAAATTAACATTATAAAATGTTCCTGCCTGTGAATGAATAACAGCTGTGTTCACATATTGTCAGGATTTTCAGCTGGAGTGCCCATCACAGCCTCTAGAGGGCACTCCACCTTGGACTTTCTTCACACACACACACACCCACACACACATGCACATTCACTCCCGGACTTCACTACATTTCCCAGAATCCCCTTACCTGTCATTGATCACTGCACCAGCTGAGACTCATTATACACCATATTTAAGGCCTACGCACACACACACACACTAGATCTTGTTATTTCCAAGTGTGTAACATTTCTGAGCATTATTACGCGTGTCTTGTTTTCCGGTTCTGTTCCCACCTGTCTGTCTTGTTTATTGATTGTTTTCTGCCAGCCTTGTTGAACTCTCTGCATTGGATTATCGGACCTTTGCCTGCCTGCTGCCTGCCTACGATCAACCCGCCTGTTTAACGTTTATGATTCTGCCTGCTCTCCGACATCTTTGTTTGTTACCGCCTGACCCAGCCTGTATGACTATTCTGTTCTTCAATAAAAGCCTGCAGTTGGATCTCATCCGCGTTCACCCCTCATTACACATATTTATTAGAATGCTTTAATAATTCATTTTTTTTTTATTTTTTTTTTTTAAAGACATATTATCTAGGTGTTGGTCAATAGCTGCACTTTCACTAAATCTCACTGACCTTCAGTCATATCGCAGTTCCTTAGTGTTTTCTGGAACACAACAGACTTCGGCCTTGTACTGGGTGTGTTTATATGCTGTTTTATGGTGTGTAATACACAAATTAAACCCTATGGATTAAGAATGGGATGTCATTAAAGTTCATGTGCATGTAAAGGCAGATGTCCAAAAACTTTTGGCAATATAGTGTATATATATTTGATAATACTAAATCCACATGCTAAAACATAAATTAAAAAAAAAACATTTTTTTAAATATTCCCGTGTCATACAACCAGGGTTGGGGAGTAACGAAATACAAGTAACTTAGTTACGTATTTAAAATACAAAACACGAGAAACTGTATTTCATTACAGTTACATTTTAAATGGGTGGTAATCAGATTACAGTTACATCTGAAAAGTATTTTAGATTACCAAAGTGATTACTTTGAATTTTGATGTCATTTAAACAGCAATTGGTGATTCTCTGACTCTGACAGTCTGAAAAAGCAGAGTTAAGTTTCATGTTTCTGACTGTTTTCATGTTTTGTGATAGTTGTTTGTGAGTCATTTTATAATTGTAAAAAAGGTAACTGCATCTTTTTCTCACAATTTGTTTTTTTCCCTCACAATTGTGAGTTTGCATTTCACAATTCTGACTTCTTTTTCTCAGAATTGCAAGATTTAAACTCAGAATTGCAAGTTATAAAGTCAGAATTGGGAGATAAAAACTTGTAATACTAACTTTTTTCTTGCAATTGTGAATTTAGTATGTGAGTTAAATGTCATAATTCTGACTTTTCTCAATATTGTGAGTTTATATCTCATAATTCGGACTTTTCTCAATATTGTGAGTTTATATCTCATAATTCGGACTTTTCTCAATATTGTGAGTTTATATCTCATAATTCTGACTTTTCTCAATATTGTGAGTTTATATCTCATAATTCTGACTTTATAACTCGCAATTGCAACTTTATATTACACAATTCTGAGGGGAAAAGTCAGAATTGGGAGATAAAAACTTGTAATACTAACTTTTTTTCTTGCAATTGTGAATTTAGTATGTGAGTTAAATGTCATAATTCTGACATTTCTCAATATTGTGAGTTTATATCTCATAATTTTGACTTTTCTCAATATTGCGAGTTTATATCTCATAATTCTGACTTTATAACTCGCAACTGCAACTTTATATTACACAATTCTGAGGGGAAAAGTCAGAATTGTGAGATAAAAACGTGCAATTACCTTTTTTGTGTTTGTTCCACACTTATTAGTATTCCAAAGTATTCTACTAAGGTGCCCTTGAGCAAGGCACCTAACCCCTAATTGCTCCCCGGGCGCCGTCGGAATACCTGCCCACTGCTCCAGGTGTGTGTTCACTGTATGTGTGTGTGTGCACTTGGGATGGGTTAAATGCAGAGCACCAATTTCGAGTATGGGTCACCATACTTGACAATACGTCACGACTTTCATTTTCATTTTCATTCAAGTATTTAGATTAAGTTACTAAACTTGAGTAATGTAACGAAATACGTTACAAATTACTTTTTAAATCATGTGTTTTGTAATCTGTAGTGAAATACATTTGAAAAGGAACCTACCCAGCCCTGCGTACAACCACTAAAAATAGAAACAGTTCTCATTTTTGCATACAGTCACTTCCCTCGCTTTAATAATGATTTTGGTGTTTTATTAAAGAGAAATTATAGACTGTTGTTTAGCAGTTTCACTTTCACTGAAACTCTCACTGATCTCATAGTTTTCCCATAATTTCTGGAGCACATCAGTTTGTTTTTGTAGCCTATGTGTTTTATAGATTGTATTACATTTTATAAGTACACAGCTAACATTCGTCTTAATATCGAGCATGTGAATTTCAACCGTTTCTATCCCAGCAAGGAATTAACATTTTATAGGGCCTAATCATTTTAAAACTCCACTGTGATTCTGCTATTTGTTCTAAACATCACTTAAATATTACTTAGAAAGTAATTTTTGTAGCCCCATGTTTTTGATGCACAGGCTCCATGTAGTTGGTGAAGCTTCAATATTTAGTATGTTGTCTCCATCTTGTGGAAAAAGAACAAACTTCCGTAGAAAGTAAGACAAGTGAACACACTCAAATAATTCAGACCAACACTGAATGGATCTATCATGAAAGAACACTTTGTAGTTGAGGAGCCTTCACACTGACAACAGTTTTGTGAAACTGACTCATCTAACTCGTTGAGTTGTCAAAAAATAACATACTATTTGTAAGTTTTACAGTAAGATAAACAACAATATGGAGAAGGCAACGATTCGGTGTATAGTTTGAGTTACAATGTATAAAACAGCACCTGAAAAATATTACTTCAAACACATTTTTCTTTTCTCACTTTTGACAGCAGATGGCGCTGTAGTGTGCTTTATGTGCTGAGCTGCAAACCATAAACTCACTTCTTATTTATGTGAACACTGGCTTACCTAGAAAGTTAGAGTGAAATGGGTGTTAGCATCTGTTTCTCTCAAATAATTGATTTTCATTAAATATGCATTTTGAATTCACAAAACAATATCTAAGATAGGGTAAGCGTGAAATTAAATTTACATATATTTTAAATATCACGAATTTGAAATGCTAATAGTTAAGTATAGAACTACTGCAGTTGTAAAAAATCATTATTTATTATTAATTGTATTCCCAACTGGAACATTAACACAGTTCACGCACTGATAGTTTATGATTTTCTGAAGATGAATAATTTGTGTTGGGGTATCAAGTGCTAATTTGTGTTGGGATATCAAGTGCTTCGACACTATTGGCTGTTTAATAATGCAGTGGAAAATATGTTGACAGCGTGTGCTCTTCTCCGTAAGACTCCAGTTCTTTAACTGAAGAGCACTGTGTTTAACTTACCTGAGAGTTCATCTACCATTAGAATTGAAGATCCCTGCAACTACACACTCATACACACTCACACAAACAGCTATAGCAGCTCACACACATGGCTGCGCTTGGACTGAATTAAAATAGTGAGGACGCAGCATTATGTAAATGCGGGCCCATTCCCCTCTCCAGCTCTCGGAAAATTGGATGATGTGTTACAATGATACCGGAGTGAGTGGAAGGGCACGGTCTCAGGTTCCCATCAGCAGCATTTCCTCCTCTTCTGCCATCTTACTATCCTCTTCTCTCTTCCCCTATGCTTTCCATTATTAGATGTGCTTGCCAAACCTCACAACTATAAGTAGTAGCACTTGAACAAGAGAGAAGGCTCTGACTGAGCATTTGACAAATCAAGATGTGTAAGATGCGTTTTGACGGTATGGAAAGTGCCAGGTCAGTTAGAAAATTAAAGTCAGCTTGGGAAAAAAAAAAAAAAAAAAAAAAAACTATTTACTTTATTCATGCATTTTAATCTGCCATTAGAGTAAGTAATTTCAATGTTATCTGGGTACTTTCAGTCCTTTGAGAGATTCATAAATTGGTCAGTGTCTAAACTGTTCTCACTATTATGAGGATGGATGATACCTCAAATTATAGTTTGTTTAAAAGATGAAAATTCTGTTATTTATTCACACTCATGCAGTTCCAGACCTTTATGACTGTCTTCTCAACACAAACTTTAGTAAAGTCTCATTTTTTAACATTATTCATGGATTAGCTGTCATAAGGAAAATGTCTTACAAATTTCTTTGTTAATGTTAGTTCAGAGTGCATTAATTGTTAACAATTATTGTTTCTTTAGATTTAAAAATAGATTAGAAAACTTTGAAATTAACATTAAGTTTAAAGAATGCTTTGGAATTATGTTAAATAATGTAGTTAATAAATGTTTGTACAAAAAAAAATTATGACATTTCTCAATGTTCTTTTACATTCCACAGAAGAAAGTAAGTCATGCCACTTTGGAACGACACACATTTTTATTTTTGGGTGAAATATCCCTTTTAAAATATAGAGATTAGTTGTCGCGTGATTAAGTGCCTCACGATTTTCACCTGACAGATGGAAGAAAAAAAAATAGATGAGGGCTGCATTCAAAATCATATACTTCCCTTAGTATATAGTAGGCAGAAAATGACAAATGAAGGATGTCCGAATTCACAGTAATAAAAGAGTAGGCAAAATGATGACCCTGATGACCTTCCAGTGAGATTCTGAAGTGTGCATTCGATGGACAATTTACTATCCCATGAGGCCACGGGAGAGGATTTGTGAATGGCAGTGAAGCGACGCAACCGACGCTGGTCGTTCACATGAAAATGACAACATGGCAAATCTAGTACGTCCGGATTACATTCAAACTACACACACTCATACTATATAGAACATACTTGTTTTTTAGCAGTCATGAAGTGACAACATTTAAGTACCTAGAGAAAGTATGCGATTTCGGACGCAGTCTTAGTCTACATTGACAGAGTGTGACTCGGGGATGTAATCAGGTCCCTAACCCTCACAGGTCGTGAATGAGAATATATTGTACACTAATTTTTGTACTGGTTAGCACATTATCATAAATACATTGATTGTTTCATATTCCTGCAACATTTCAGCTGTAAATTAAGTATACATGTTAACTTGATTATGTTCAGTACCTGTCTGGAGATGTCTGTTTATGTTGAATTAATGAATTAATTAAATTAATGAATATGTAAATTAATGAACGTTTTGATTTTTCCAAATATCTATCACATGTCATTATGTGTACAAATTTGGCTTACATGATTTATGTTTTGTGGTTCAGATCTTCCGTTAAGGGAACTTAGTGAGCATTGATGCTCCCTGTATGTTTTTAAGGAGGGAAAGTTTCAGCGCACTGGAAGGACTTTGCACTTGAGACAAGACCAGCCATTCGCAAGTCGAGTATCCTCTAACCTGAAGTATTGCATGGGATGTAGGAGAAGTGTAAGCTAAGGTGAGTGTAGACTCCTCTCGCGGTTCAAACAAATAGGGCTGGGCAACAAACTCAAACTCCTCTATATCATGCCGTGTCAAGTTAGGCACACAGAACACGTCTCAGCGCACAGGAATGTTTAAAAAAAAAAAAAAAAAGGGCAGAATGCGAAGGTCTTGAGACTCGCTTTTGAGACGTGATGCAATAACGGAAATAACAGACATAAGCAAACAGCAGAATAGATAGATATTATTTTCGATATGGAAAAAAGATAATAATTGCACTGGCTATGGCCTTTTCCGCCATGTTGCCTTCAAATAAAATGGCTGCCTTGCCAACTTGCTAAAGTAAACAGAAGCTTGCAGCGCTTGCCCCGCCTCCGAGTTCTTCTGATTGGCCCACTGTTTTTAGAACTGACATTGCTGAGCGGCGCTGCGTGTAAAAGTAGAAATTCTTTTAACTTGATACAGGATTTTAAAAACGCGGCGCTCTTCTGCGAGACGCAGCAAAAGACGCGAGTCATGCACGTCCGTCTAGTGCGTGTCTACATAGAAAAACAATGGAAAAGTAGCGTATTGGAACAGAAAAAAGCGTTCAACGGCCCTTTAAAATAATTTCAACTTTTACACAGCGCCACTCATCAATGTCAGTTCCAAAACAGTGGACCAATCAGAAAAATTCGGAGGCGGGGCAAGTATTGCGAGCTTCGGTTTAATGACGCAAGTTGGCATGGCAACTGTTTTATTTGTTCGTTGTTGCATCACCTCTCTAAAGCGCATCTTGAGACCCTCGCAATCGCTGCGCTTTTTAAAAAAAAACGTTCCTGAGTGCTACCTTTTGCGTTTTATACGCAAAGTCGCTTTCTGTGTGAACGGCTCCTAAGTCTATGATGAAAATCTGTCAGGTGTAAGGTGAAAATCTAGTGAACAGAATATCAGAGAGTCTTGGCATTGGGTTTGTTGGCTTGGCCAGTAAGCCTTTTAATGAACTTCCAGAAGACTTGAGCAACCATCTATCAGCGCCTTACAAACCACCCACGACAGCATTTTGGTGGTGAGATTTTTTGCATAGGCTACCATCACTCACATTCTCCTTCTGTTTTTCTCTAATTTTAGACCCTTCATTGCAAGACCCCTTTATGTTCAGTACCGTCATCTCTCTTTGTTCAGCCATTCAGATGTGAATAAGAGGTGCAATTCTCCAAGCATGTGCCTCTCTGCAAAATTCTATTGTTCTAAATTGGCTACACTGGGAAGGCAGTGCAATGAAGTTATGAGAGTAAGTGAGGTCAAAATCCTGGCAATAAACAAGAACTTAATCCGGTTATCTATAGAGGGCATGGTTAGAGGAAGAGAGGTACAATATAGTAGAAAGGAAGCCACTTGCTTTTATACGTACACACACATACACACACCTGGGCTTTGTTCTGCAGTGGCCGGTCATACATCTAACAGCCCCCAGTTTCCATTTACCTCCAGATTGCTGGCGACCACTGACCCGGCGACCCCAATCCGCAGAGGGCCCTGAGGAGGGCCCATCAATACTGGCAGCAGCTTGTTTTTGTCTGCCCTGCTGGATAAATGATGCCATTGGCTGGCACACACACTCACACACATCATCCCGACTCACAGACTTGATAGAGTGGGGCCTTGTGGTAAAGAGGCCTTGTATTCGGGACGTCGGCCAATTTTGCAGACCTTGCTCTAGTGTGGCGAGATCCCATAGAGGGCTCTGGAGGACAAACCCCCTCCCTCTCCGTTTCTCTCTCGCTCTCCCCTTCTCTACATGCTCTGTGCCCTCTCCTCCCTCGGCCCTCCTTGTTACAGATGCAGCAGATTTAGTTAAGGGCGCCCTGGATCTTGAACCGCACTGACCCAGGTCCCCCGTCGCTGTCTGAGTAATGTATTCATCTCATCCTCCGGCCGGCCCTTGGGTCGCAGCCTTATCTATCCAGCGTTTGTACCGCTGTCATCTTGCTGGCCAGAACCCATAAGTTCTCACTCTACCGAGGGAGGAAAAGAGATGAGGGAAGTGGAGAAAACGAGTGGGTGTTGTTCATGTAAGCTCCTCTAGGGGTCGATTTTTACAAGGAAGGATCTTACTGAAGATTCTCAAGTCTTTGGAGCAGCTGTTTATGTTTGAAATGGCGTACTACCATACTAGCCTTATTTCCTCCTACTTGTTCTTGTTTAGTTTCATGCATTGGCTGACTTGTATTTTTGTTCTCACTCACCTGAAGCTTGTTATTGTTTTTGTGGCTTCTTCCTATCTTAGAAAATTTACAATGACTACAAAGATGATGCATTTTTAATTTTGTGTGATAATGGCCACTTTTTTCTGCAGCCTTAAAGTCACAATTCTGCCCTATGGAACAAATCAGTCCAGAAATGCAATGATAACCATAGCAACTATTCTGCTGTAAATAAGAAACATGAATGCCATCAGTTTAACCAATGCATTTACCAAAGTGACTCGCGACCAAAACATACAGTACTATCTCTGGCAATAATAATAATAATAATACGTTTTATTTATATAGTACCTTTCCAGGGCTCAAGGACACTTTATAATGTACATTTAACAAGGAAGGAATAACACTAGTAGAGTACAAAATGTTGACAAACAATAGTTCGAACAAACAGTAAAGGAACATGGACAGGGCAGCATACAGCACAACAGAATCAAGCACAGCGAAATACAAGACAGAATTTAAGAGACATAACACAGCTTTCAGTGAATTATTAATTTATTAATTAATCAATCAATTAATTCAGAGACTTGTCATTCAGAGAATAAGTGAGTTTGAGTAATGATTTAAATTCAGAAATATTATGAACTAGGGGTGTGACGAGATTTCTCGTCGAGGGGAAAATTTGTCTCGTCGTGCTATCAGTGTGAGGGTGAAATTATTATTGAAGATGCTCCCGCCACTTTCAAATGGTTTGTGTGGAAACATTTTGGTTTTCAGTAGAAATAATAAACGGTGAAAGAATAACACACAAGACACAAACAATATGTAAACATTGTAAGAAAACTATACTGTTCACCTCGGCAAAGGTTGTACAGACTCTTAGGGGCCGTTCATATATCGCGCGCATTTTCATTCGCGCAAAATGGAAGCGGCGCGCTCGTTTTTTCCTGGCGCGCCTTCCTCATGGTCGTGGAGAGCACAGTTCATGGTTGCATAGCAACGACAGACGCTACAGAAGCGCGAGCTCCAGAACGCTTGCAAAAGAAGGAGGAAGTAACGCGGCCGCGTTTTACACGCTTTTATGGCGCGATATGTGAACGGCCCCTAAAGAGGCAGAAAGCATCGCTATTACTGCTAACGGTTGGACTTCTCGGTGTACGCAGAGCTATATAACAGTTACAGCCACACAATCAATAGTGACTGGGAAATGGTCAACTTTGTACTGCAGTTAAAGTGACACTTAAAGTGTTATTTGAATTTTTTATTTATATGTTTATTTTATTTATACTGTTTAATTTATGTTCAATCTGTAGATAGAAGTTCAGTGAGATTTCTCATGTGAAATTATACAGGGCAGAAAACAATTGGTTGATTTTGTGGCAAAACATTTAGCAGTGTTTGCATGTTGTTTTACTGCAAATAATTCATTAAAATAGAAGTAAAATGACATGCATTACAAGTTGAATTCAAAATGCACCAACATTTTTGCATTTTATGATTTTCAGTTGAATAAAAGACTATTTTCCCTTCATACGTTTCATTATTGAGGATTTCTTAAAAATACTATAAAAATCTCGTCTCGTGAACCCAATCTCGTGTCTCGTCTCGTGGGATAGGGGTCTCGTCACACCCCTATTATGAACATAACAGAGTGAGAAGGGGAGAGAATTCCAGAGTTTAGGTGAATAATCGAATGAAGAAGAGAGGTGATGCCGAGGGACAACGAGAAGGCCAGAGTCAGAAAAACGTAGTGAGCAAGTCGAGGTGTAGGGGAGGAGCAGGTTACAAAAATAAGGAGGAGCTAAGCCATGCAAAGATTTAAAAGCAAGCAGGAGAATTTTGAATTTAATACGGTAATGCAACCGTAACCAGTGGAGATCGTACAAAATTGGGGTGATATGAGCAGAACGCTTGGTATTTGTGAATATTCTAGCAGCAGAGTTTTGAATGTATTGTAATCTGGAAATGGAGCTGTCAGGTAAACCAATGAAGAGGGAATTACGGTAATCAAGGCGTGATGAAACAAATGCATGGATGACAGTTTCAGTGTCTTTGATACTGATGAAGGGACGGAGCTTGGCAATGTAACGTAGATGAAAGAAAGCTGATAGAGTTAATATGAGCCTGGAAGGAGAGGGAGGAGTCAAAGATTACACCTAGATTTTTAATAGATGATTTGATGTGAGAACCAGCAATCTCACAGGTGGAATTGGTCGGATTATTGCTAGTGAGTGAGGGAGTTCCTATAAAAATAATCTCAGTTTCAGAAAATTTAAATTAAGCCAATCTTTTCATTCACACAACCAGAGATTTTGTCAGTTTGGGGAGAGCAGGCGTATAGATAGTGTGTAATTGGATATCATCAATTATGAGAATTAATCAATTATGAGAATCAATTATAGAAATGATAATTAAGACCGTGTTGTAAGATCTGACCAAGTGATATTATAAGTAATAAATAATAATGGCTCGAGAACAGATCCCTGGGGCACACCTTGCTTTAGGGGGACAGTAAGTGATCGAAACTGAGATGTAGAATTCTGTCAGAGAGATGGGAAGAAAACCAAGAAAGAGCAGTACAAGAAATACCCAAATCTAAAAGGAGAGAAATAAGTAATTCATGGGAGATAGTATCGAAGGCAGAGCTGAGGTCGAGTACCAGAAGTATAGACAGAGAACCAGAGTCATCAGAAAGTAGTAGATCATCACTACCTTTACAAGAGCAATTTCAGTACTATGGAGGGGGCAAAAACTAGATTGAAAGGAATCGAAGAGATTATTTTCGACAAGAAAAGACTGAAGCTGGGAGGCAACAGTACTTTCCAGTAATTTACCAATGTAAACCACCATTAAAAGAGGTGCTGTGTTTTCTTTGTGCTCATAAAGCTGCTGTTTCTAATCAACTCATTCTCTTTGTTTTATTGCCATTTCTACTGATAAGAGCCTTTGGGCTCTTTTATTTTTTGCATACTTTCTCTGAAAAATATTACCAGTCACTAGTTGTGTTTGTTTTGTTTTTTCCGAAATGAAAAAGACCAGTTGCATAAGAAGTCGCAGGTTTTTTAGCACTACTGTTGCACAAATATACTGCATATATTTAGGCTATTTATTATAGCTATTGCTTTATTATTGGAAAACTCAGAAAAGAGGGAGGATCCAAATGCAGTCTGGTCTTTATTAATACAATGACGGGGGAAAAAAGAAAAAACAAAACACAGCCAAGAACCAGGAACAGAAAAGATTAAATCCTCAGGATCAAAAGTGAGTTGCATCAACATAGCCAAGTACAACCAGTCGACAAAAGCATTACAAAGAACTACAAAACACAGAAACTGAACATAGGAACCAAAGGAACAGAATTAGACTTCAAAATAAGAGTCCAGCACAAGACAGGGAACATGACCATGACCCTTCGTAAACAGTTTGATTGACAGGCAATCTGACCAATTATAACCCTGAATCCGCCATTTTGTCCGACAAAGCAGTCAGGGGAGTTAGTAGATTAACGTTGGAGAACTTGAACTTGAAAAATTGTGTGTACTCACGTCTTGTAGCGCTTGAAACAACATTCCTTCTGATGTCCATTCATGTTTATTTGATGCTATAAATGAACTAGTATGAAGAGATGATCAGTTCACGAGCCGCTTGAAGGAGCTTCAGTGATCTGTCACGACACATTAAAGAGACACTATACACTATTTATTGTTTAAAATTCTTAAAAAAATTATGATATTTTAAATATGACACTGTTTCACATGTCTGTCGAGGCGTTGTCAGTGTCCTCTTTGCTCCAGGATGTATTTTTCACTGCATGAGAACATGATGTGTGGCGTGAGAGCGCATGGCTTGTCGAACAAAGCAACAGTGACTAAAGGGGGCGGGTCTTTGCGAAGGGTCAATTATATAGTATAATATATATAAATATATATATATATATATAAGCATGCATATTCAGACACACAGGGAGACTGTCTAAATTTGTGAATTAGTTTAGATTCATTCCCATTTCCTTCCCTCTGATGTGTTTGGATTTGTAAACACAATATGGATTTAATGTTGGGTTCAAAAGTAGGTGTAACTATTTTTCAAGAGTAAAACTGGCTGTATAATGTGTGTAAAGAATTCTGTGTGTAAAGTACAGGATTAAGATCGCAGTAGAGAAATGCCAAACATTAACTGTGGCGTGTATGTGGCCAAGGATGAAAACCATGTGCTTTTAATGTGTTTGTTAAGTTTTTTTTTGTTGTTGTTGTTAATCATCATACATGTGCAGCAGTCAAATGTCACTTTCGGTCTTGTAATAAGAAAATATACTCAAAGCAATGGTGAATGAAATCAAAATGCATCTACAATTAGACACAAACACAAATCCCTATACCTCACCTGTACTCCTCCTTATGCCCTCACCTTTCACGGTCAGGTGTACTACAATGCCTCTGTCAGTTGTAGTAGAATGGACTGCAGTTAATTAAGCACATGAGTCCCTTAATATAATCAATTTTAATTAAACTGAATTTTAATCGGGGTAGGGGGAGGCTGGGTGGCGTCCGGCAAGGGAGGTTGTTAGCGCAGGGTTATCCTTGTGCTGTCAGTGCAGCATCTCTCCTTCTTTTTTTCCCATCCCCCTCATCCATTCTCTCTATCCTTTTCTTTTTCCGTTTGGATTTGCTGGTGCCTAATTAATATGGATAGGGCATTAAGCCTTTTGGACTCTGGTGACTCTCATTTCATGACTATTAATGATTTTAATGAACTGCACTAATAAGACAGTTTTTCTCGGCCATGCTTTCAAGAGCAATCCACTGTGTATTCAGAGAGGAATGGGGTTTATTGGAATGAAATGATCAGTATAAATCATTTTGTACACATATAGGGACATACTTGCACACAAATAGATAGCCTCCTGACACAATAGGAAAAAAAAATTTGTAATAAAAAGTTTGATGAGATTCTACAAAAGGAGAATTTAAATAGCACATTATGGGGGAGACCGGGGCTAGTTGTCACCTGGGAAATTGTCAGAAGGGATATATATAAGAAACCTTCTTAAATATGAATACTTTGTGTGTGTTCTGTCCTCCAAAATCCATCATATTTTTGTTATAACTGTTGGGGTAAAAAATGTGCACACAGTAAAACCAACAATTTCTGTTGGGAAAAATAATGATTTGATTGTTGTTGTTGATTTGATTGTTGATTGTTGACTGTTTCATAATATTTTACTCTATAAAATTTGCTGAATGGTTTACTGTGACAACGTTCCAAGTGTGACAGTGTTAAAAAAATTACAAAATGTTCTCTTGAAGAAACAGTGTCATTTCTAATTACATGTTGTCTCCCATTTTGTTATATATTTTAAAAAGCAAAATATATAGATAAAACATATTTTGAATATATTATTGTGCAATGTAAACCCAAATAAGTTGGTAAAACTCAAAAAAATTGAGGGAATCAGTTGCATCAAAATTGTAAGTTATTGTTGTTAAGAAATTCAATGTTTACATAAGCAGAGCTGGCAGATTTTTATTACATTTGAATTATTCTTACCTTGAAATATTTGTGTAAACTAATTCATACATTTAACTTAAAATGGTCATGTAATTCAACTTAAAGGGTTAATTCACCCAAAAATGAAAATTCTGTCATTAATTTCTAATATCTTTTTGAAGAAATCTGAGAGCTTTCTGTCCCTCCATAAACAGCTACTCTTCAAGAAGTTTATAAAGAGATCGTAAAACTAATCTATATGAATTAAGCGGTTTAGTCCAAATTCAAAAGACTCGATCGTTTATATGATAAACAGATTGAATTTAGGCTTTTATTCTTTTATAAACTATTTATCTTGATCTCTGTCTTGGAAACTATGTATAAACCTTAATTAATATGATAAACACTTAAAATGAATTTGTACCTATATGATACTGTAACAGTGTGTTTTGTGAAATGGATGTATGAATGATTCAGCTGTGATTGCCATCTTCTTCCAAGACGCAGGAATTCATTTGCCTCGCGACTCTCACAGTGCATTATGAGTATTCTCTAGACGTTGAGCGTGAACACTCATTATTGTGATGCATTGAGTCACTCAATATCATCCACTATGGTCTCGGACACCACTACAAATGCCTATCCCCTCAAATAGTGCCCTATTCAAGGGTATAGGGGTCAATTTTGGAAAAATATCTTTAATATAACTTAACCACAACCACATATACATCGACAGGCAAACGATATTGGACAAAGGACCTGAGGAACTGTGAAAACGCCCTAAAAACACAGTATTCTGCTGCCAGGCCAGTAGTTGGCGATGTCACTTTGTAAAGAAACACTACGAACCTAAAGACTGAACCTGTAATACGTGTAACGGAGCAATTAGTTGTTGTGTGAGTAAACTTCACTCCTCTGATCTCTAGAGATGCTCGAGCAACTGATGTTAGAGGTTGTAGACTTTAGCCTCCTTGTTAGAGTGTCCGACACCCACGCCAGAGTCCTGGGTTCAAGACCCATGCGAGGCGAGTAGTACCTAGGTAGAGGGGTTACATATGCATGTGAATAACTTTGTTGTTTTCAAAAATGTACGTTTTTGTAGTTTACATGGAGATGATAACAGTATAGTTTTTAAAAACTTGCATTTTAAAAACATGTTTTCAGGCCCTCAAACCGCCGCTGTTGTGTAAATGAAGGTTTGAAAACGCTGTCGTGTAAACAGCCCCTAAAATACAGAATGTATTCCAAAACTAATGAATCTCTTTCAAAACGAAGGTTGATGGGGTGTATTGAAGTCAACTGACATTGGTAATTAAAAGAAAGTCTTTACCACAGAAAACCTTGATTTGAATAGCTTTAATTGCGAAACTGAATGAGTGAAGGCTCTTGATAGTTTGAGGAAAAATCTTTGCCCCCTCATGTATGCCTGTCCATGAGGCGGTGAATGCTGCAGTAAAGCTTCAGCTTCTTTTCTGTTTATTTAGTCAGGACATCGTTTGGCTAATCATTTGAAGAAGTACAGAATAGCTAGCCAGCTTCCTGACCTGGGATTGGAGGTACGCACACTCATTTAGCTCTTTGAGCGATATCAAAATACATGTTTTGGGAAGGAAAAGCAATGCACTATTAAAGCTGAGTCAGGAAATGTTTGAGCCTGTTTTTTCCTTTTTAAATTTCACTTTGAATTTTTAATTGGATTTTCTTTATTTTGGTGTTAATAAAAGCAAACATCCAGACAAGGACAGTGGGTCACAGTTCAGCGTTGTAGACCAAGGACACCCATGAGTGGCTAACTCAAGGATGTGATGGGGTTAAAACTTTATTCAAATATTCAGGGTAACATTTGCCATGGGTTAATGATTTATTGAAGGACATACACTGGGAGGCAAAGGGTTGGTGACAACTGAAAAGAGTTGTTTCTGCATCTTAGCACTTAAAAACAACCAAAAGCACATCATTGCTGAATCGAGAGCCCTCATAATGTCAATACTGTCCAACTCTTGACAAACTGTCCTCAGAACTGAGGTGTTGTGTTTATATGGTTTACAATAGAGATAATATTACAGTGAGAAAATGTTAAAACAACTTTAGTAAACAACTGGAGAACTTGATGGCAGTTTACAAAAGGATTGTACTTGCTAACATTAGTTAATGTAGTGGCTAACCTTAATATTTGTGACCCTGGCTCACAAAACAAATAATAAGGGTCAATTTTTTGAATTTGATAGTTATACCTCATCTGAAAGCTGAATAAATAAGCTTTCCATTGATGTATGGTTTGTTAGGACAGGCCGGGATACAACTATTTGAAAATCTGGAATCTGAGGGTGCAAAAAAATCGAAATATTGAGAAAATCGCCTTTAAAGTTATCCAAATGAAGTCATTAGCAATGCATATCCACTCACAAAAATAATTTTTTGACAATTTATGGTAGGAATTTTACAAAATATCTCCATGGAACATGATCTTTCCTTAAAATCCTAATGATTTTTGGCATAAAAGAAATCAATAATTATGACCCATACAATGTATTGTTGGCTATCGCTACAAATATACCCGTCTGACCTACGGTTTTGTGATCCATAGGGTCACATTTAATTTTTTATATTTAGATATACACTACTGTTCAAAATATGGGGTCAGTAAGATTTTTTAAATTAGTTTTTTCAAGTCTCTTATATTCACCTAGGCTGCATTTATTTGATCAAAACACAGCAAAAACGGTCACTTGTTCCTTTTGATGGCAAAAATATATAATTTAAGGATTCTTTGATGAATAGAAAATTCAAAAGAAAATTAAAATAATTAGAATAGGAATCTTTTGTAACAATGTTAAGTCTTTGCTGTCACTTTTTACGGAATCGCATAAAGCTTTAGTGCTATAAATGCATAATTCTGAGTTCGTTTTCATTTCCTCCGACATGAATTCTATTCAGTATATATGTTAAAAGATTAATAAATGTTGTAAGATTTTGTTCATTGCTTTTTCATGATATTTAATGTATTAATTAACGTGAAATAACTGAACTTTATTATCAACTGTTGCCAATTAATTTACATCCGTAGAAAGTTTTTTTTTTGAGGAGGCTTATCTGACCTACAGTACGAATACTCAGTCCTGATATCTTATTTTTTGTGCAGTAGGGCATCAGTTGGTCAGTGAATGGATATGGACGTCCCATCTGAGGATAAATCTAAGTGTGCTATGAACATTAGTGATAGTGTGCT
Source organism: Zacco platypus (assembly GCA_038088235.1). Taxonomy (NCBI): domain Eukaryota; kingdom Metazoa; phylum Chordata; class Actinopteri; order Cypriniformes; family Xenocyprididae; genus Zacco; species Zacco platypus. The sequence continues at coordinate 38,800,836 of CM076085.1, read as the reverse complement.
ATCTGAGGACACAGACCATGACATACCTCCACCTAGATTGCAATATCAATGTTGTATCTCAGCAATCAGATGAAAGATGAGAATAAAACTGCAAGTGTTCATTCATCCTTGACTCCTTCATCTCCACATCACACCACTGTTGGCCTTGTGGGAAAATTTATTGCTGTGTTGCATCTGTTGCATTACAGAGACATTGTTAAGCTGAATCACTTATCAGCATATGCGTGTAGAAAGCAGAAACATGACAGCCCCAGATGTAGCATTCATGAAGTATTCATGCATAATAGCATTTGCATGGCATCTAGAATTTATTGCATGCATTCAGATGAGGTACATTGCTGCCCCTTTGAGTAAACACCACATAATTGAAAGCTTATGCAAAACTATGTATATAAACAACTAGTATTTGTTTCTCAGCTTGCCATGTTCAAGATTCAAAATGATTAAAGTTGTTTTTCTCTTTGTCACAATGAAATTTTCATATAACATTTGATGATGAGACTGCTTTGAGGATTTGAGGTTCGGCGCCAAGTTTTCAGTTGGCAAACATCGGTGGGTATTTCTTTTCACCTTGTCAAAGTGTCCGTGTCTTATGACTTTGTCAGGGAGTACAAATGTGTTCCAGTAAACCTTTATTGCACAATTTTTTATTTCGGTTTGTTCCTCACAAGCTTTCATGCTTTTCTGTCAATGAAATGATGTTACACCGTGGAAATATTTTCTACCTTTTGGAGTCATTGCAGTTTCTTCTGCCTGAGGTTTCAGCTATTATTATAATTGCTTGTAGACCTCTGTTGAATGAGTGGTCAAGTGGAGGCGAGCAGTTCAGATTCTGAGTTACATGGATGCTTTACACAGTGAGTCACTGTGTTACTGTAACTTTATATATATGCATATATATATATATATATATATATATATATATATATATATATCCAGGTCTTTTTATTTCCAGGAGGAGATTCCACAATGCATAACCTATCTACCTTATTCCTACGCCCCATGGTGCTTTGTGAGAATTATGGGTGTAACTTCCGATTAGATGTAAACAATAAAGGCTCGTTCTATGAACACAATACGTTTTTTTTTTTTAAAAAAATGGGGGTACAATGAGATGACATTGTACTCACTCTTCAACCATCGAACATAAAAGGACATTTACAAGTGCAGAAGCATCAAGGTCCATGAATAACCACAAAATATTATTGCTGCCGTCACGTGCTCTCAGAATTATTTTCACATTTCCGATGGCACGTGAAGGCAACTTACCTTAATCAAAAATGCTCATTAATTTCAGGATTGGGTGATGTTATTTCAAAGTGATTTCTGTCATTTTGACAGATAATAAATTGTGTTTAAAAACCTGGAAAGAGACGTGAGGAAAAGAATGCAGCGACTTGCCATTCTTTATATAACGTCATGTTATTATTATGATTATTATTATTATGACACCTAATTCCGTAAAATTGACGGATAAACTTTATTTGTAGGAAACCTTCTGATTTGAAATTATTCTTTCAGTCTTTTTGAATGGAAGTTCCTCAAACCGGAAGTGGAGGTTATCGGCTTACTCTCAAACACACCTGGGTATGTCACAGAACCTGGTTTCTGGAATACCCCTCATGTGCGTTCAACTCGTAAACATGATCTTTTTGACATGACTTGAACGCACCATAATGAATATAGTGGTGCAGGTATGAAGTCAGAACCCGGAAGACTAATTCACTGATTTTCTTATGGGGTTTTATAATGGGGTTTTTCGATTTCTGTGTAAAATAAAGCCTGTGGTAAGCATAACTCATACTTTGACAAAAAGTCGCTAGTTCTGTCTGAACCTTGAGAAAAAATCCTGCAGGAGCCCTTGGCTGTGGCTGCCAGAAATTAACCATAAAAAATACGCAAAGAATACTGTGGAAGTGAGTCCGTACTATACAATAAGTGTATATGTCTGAAAGAGCGGGAGAGCACTTTCAGGACCAAATAAAATGTGTTTTGTGGCAAAAGCCATGGCAATAATTTGTCATTCTCATCCTATTGTTTACTATATTTATTTGCTTGGTCAGTGTTGATGTGGGTTTTGTTTCTTTTGCGCTTGTAGGCTGTAGGATCTATTGAAATAATGTGATATGGAACTGTAATGCAGTCAAGACCTGCCTAGAACTACTTTAGCCGTTTCCCTGAAAACAATTGCACACCTTAGAACGGTGGTCAACCAATCAGATTCGAGCATTCATCGGCACCATAGTATACAATGTTAATATACCAACCTATTGAAGTACTAATATCTGTTTTTTGTTTGTTTGTTTTTGTTTTAATAAACATTTTATTATAAGTTTCAGCTGTATCGGAAACATATATCACAGATTCAGTTAACTATATACAATCAGATGCCATGAAAATTAACCAGACCAAAGTAAAGTAATCACATAAAACAAGTACACATAATTAGGAAGTCAAGGTTTTAGTTTTTCTTACAACATCTTGGTGGTTATTGACCAGCTTTGAATAGTTCTGTCCTTGGCCCCATTGAGCTTAGCAGTGGTGCCCTCAAGCAGGGCGATGTCTCTGAAGTAAGAAAGCCAGCTGGAAGCAGAAGAGGTGAATGGTTCAATCCATAGCTTTAAGATAGTCTTTTTGCCTGCAGTACCTGCTGCCAATAAGATTGTCTTTTGATGAATATTTAGCTAAAGTGTAGAGTCATCTAAGAGCAAGAAGAGCAAGGGGTCCTGAGGTATTTCTAGATAAAATATCAGAGAGCACCGTACATACAGCGCATACGGAAAGTATTCACAGCGCTTCACTTTTTCCACATTTTGTTATGTTCCAGCCTTATTCCAAAAGGGATTAAATTCATTATTCTCCTCAGTTATATAAACAACACCCCATAATGACAATGTGAAAGAAGTTTGTTTGAAATCTTTGCAAATTTATTCAAAATAAAAAACGAAAAAATCACATGTACATAAGCTGAACACAGCCTTTGCCATGACAATCAAAATCGATCTCAGGTGCATCCTGTTTCCACTCATCGTTCTTGAGGAGTTGATTGGACGTGATTTGGAAAGGCACACACCTGTCTATAAGGTCCCACAGTTAACAGTGCATGTCAGAGCACAAACCAAGCCATGAAATCCAAGGAATTGTCGGTAGACCTCCGAGATAGGATTGTATCAAGGCATAGATCTGAGGAAGGGAACAGAAAAATGTCTGCAGCATTGAAGGTCTCAATGAGTACAGTGGCCTCCATCATCCGTAAATGGACGAAGTTTGGAACCACCAGGACTCTTCCTACAGCAGGCCCCCCGTCCAAACTGAGTGATCAGGGGAGCTGGCTTTAGTCAGGGAGATGACCAAGAATGGTCAGCGAACCTTCCTGAAGAACAACCATCTCTGCAGCAGTGGCCAGACAGAAGCCACTCCTCAGTAAAAGGCACATGACAACCCGTCTGGAGAGTTTGCCAAAAGACACCTGAAGGAAACCATGAGAAACAAAATTCTCTGGTCTGATGAATCAAAGACTGAAGTCGTTACAGGACAACTCTGTGAATGTCCTTGGGTGGCCCAGCCAGAGCCCAGACTTGAACCCGATTGAACATCTCTGGAGAGATCTGAAAATAGCTGTGCACCGACGCTCTCCATCCAACCTGATGGAGCTTGAGAGGTCCTGCTAAGAAGAATGGGAGAAACTGCCCGAAGATAGGTGTGCTAAGCTTGTAGCATCATACTCAAAAAGACTTGAGGCAGTGATTGGTGCCAAAGATCTTTCAACAAAGCATTGAACAAAGGCTGTGAATACTTGTTGGTTTTTTTTGTTTTTTTTTTACCAATTTGCAAAGATTTCAAACAAACTTCTTTCACGTTGTCATTATGGCATATTGTTTGTAGAATTTTGAGGAAAAAATGAATTTAATCCCTTTTGAAATATAGCTTTAAGATAACAAAATGTGGAAAAAGTGAAGCACTGTGAATACTTTCCAGATACACCGTAGGTTGTTTTGTATCTTTGTAATACTCTGACAACCACCAAAAACAGGTGGTGATGAAAAAGTCACATGATGAATCAAAGATCATCACAAGCAGCTTTTCCACAAACTGAGAAAGCAAGTCCTAATGTATAAAAGGTGAACGGTGTCACTCAAACACAAAACACTGACATGGTGACACACATGACACTAAAGTAATGCAATAAACATTCATTTAACAACATCATATGTAACATAAAACCCTAATGTACATAACTAATGAGAAAAAAAAACTAAGGAGAAACTGTAATTTCAACGAAAATACATCAAATATGAAGTGTAATGCTGGGAATTCTGAGAACGTCAAACAAAGGAAAAAATTATAATATTATTCACATAGTAAACAAACTGTAGGCCGTTTTTTGTTCCAGCTGTGAATCGCTCCATAAGAATGCATTGTTTCTGTTCAAAATCTTGTCTGCGCTGAATATTTCTGGCACTGAATTTTTTGTGAGTGTTGGGTGTGAATAGGCCTTTATTCTTCTAATTTGAATAAATCTGTACATCATTAAAATATTTGTAATACCTCCAGTAAAATAAAATTTTCCCTTTTTTATTTTAACAATGGAGCTTAAACTGATAAGTTGCATAGTTGAGCACAAAGCCTAAACTGACATACAGTTATTCAGTTCAGCGAAGATGCTACATTGTTGTTTCTATTGACAGAGATTTTTCATTCAGTTTGTCATTCAGTTCTTGAATTGCAAAGGCATCAAAACCTCATTTAATGCAGCCTTGGGGTTAGGTCCGTTATTCAAGGGCATACAGTAATTTCAACTTTCCCAGTTCATGGATCTGTCAATGTGGGACTTAATCTGAAATGTCTAGTGCTATCAGGCCCACAGTGTCAGTGTTTAGAGTCCTTGCATCGTTCTGCATGTAATTCTGTTGCTTGTCAATACACCCCCCCACCCCCTTAAAAAATGTTAATCCAGAACAAACCTGCTTTAGGGATGCAGAACAGGCTCTGAGGACTTAAAATGCTGCCCAACAGGTAAGCTCATGGAGGAATGGTATTAAATCCATTTGCGCTCCACCCAAGCAGTAAGCCCACTCAACCCGGCTCCAGTGTGCTGAATTAGTGACGGCTGTGTTCAGGGCTTAATACAGGCCAAACGGCATTTAGCTGAAAATGGGATGGAAATAGAAAATGCCAATGAGGTGAGACAGGGAGAGGCAGAGAAATCGCTAACCTGCCTTCCATGCTACAGGGGAGAAATGCTATCGATTTGCTTTAAATTGTCTCCTGCCCAAGGAAAAAGTGTCAAGGGAGACAGCTGGAGGTGATGAGGTGCCATGTGTGACTGCTTACACTTTGAATGCTGCCTGAAGTAAAGGATGTTGGGGTTGTTTGAAATGATATACTACCGTACTACTAATGCATGGAATACAGTCTGCAGTATATTTGGATTAAAAAACAGAATAAAATTTTTTTTTTTTTTTTGCACAACAGTTCTGGTTCTTGAATCTGATGTCGAATCCGGGAGCATTTTCCGTTTCGCATTTTGTATCACTCCGCTTGTTTCTGCCGGATCTATACTGGCAGCATTTCTTGCAGCGAGTGTCAATGGCAGAGGAGCAAACCCACTGGAATTTTACAAATACTATTGTTATTGTGTCACAGAATGCATTTTTGCAAGAATGTGGTTGTTTAGACCTCAACTATGAGATTGATATATAAACATTGTTCCGGTAATTTGTTTAGATTTTTTCTCCAGGCCGTCAGGGGCCGTTAAGCACTCATGTACCTGCTGAGAACAGCTTTATCTCGACTTTGGGAATTTGCTTATGAAGATAGTGGTTAAACATGAGAAAATGTTTTTTTTTTTATCCACAGCAAACTGAATTTGAGAGGAATGATTGTTTCAAATTCTCCTCCTGTCTTCCATTGTTTGGAAAATCTTGCCACCCCAAACTCATGCCATTGATTGAATCATGTTATCTCTGGTCGGAAAAGAAATCTTTTCAAAATTGTGTCAAGGAACCAAAGGTTCCCATCTTGACAACTTGTCCATATAGCAGGCATGTTGTCAAAAGGTCTGTGGTCTTTAAATTAATAAGAATGGAAGTGTTCACTGACCTTTTGTAACCAAGGCGTTAAGGTTTATACATTTACAAAAATTATATTTAAAAAAAAAAAGTGTGACAACTAGCCATATCTTCTGTCTCAACGGCACAGAAATTCTCACACAAACACAATTGTTAGTGTGAAATTGTCCAGGATGTCATTTGGAACAGATGTGCTACAAATATACCTACCCATATCAAGTTGGTCTAAACATAATATTGAGCATCATCAAACGCATGATTTCATTGCATCCTTGCTCTTCTGCCCTCAGGGTTTTCAGATGTGCTTCATTTGTGAGCAGACTGTCAGTAACAACCTTGTGGACTCCATTTCATCACCTGTGTCCATCCTATTCTCCATTTCTGCCATCAGCATGACTCCAGAGACGGCAGCAGGACCCCCATCTGCCAGCTGTTCCTGGGCCTTGCAAGAGAGCCCCTTTTACTGGGTAATCTTCCCTACCAGCCCCCTTTTGATCCAGCTGATAGAGCAGAAGGAGGCCTGCAGCAGCGCTGGAAAATGAAGAGGACCTGAGTTAGAGCCTTGGGGGATTCCAGTCAGCTTGTTTTGAGGTACACGCTAGAGGTCGAATGATTTAGAATTTTGCTGATTAATTGACTTTTATAACATATTTGATAACAATTCCATATTGACAAAACAAACAGCCACAGTTTACACTAGAATACAACTACAAAATCTCTTAAAGTGAGTTGTTCTGACTCAATTTGGAAAGATTGAAATCAATGTTACTGTTTGTTGAAATTACTTTTCAAGAAAACATTTCAAATGAGGAATAATCTGACAACAGTGGTATTGTAAATGGTGTTTAAAGGGTAACGGCTGCATTTCGTTGTTTCATCAGAATGTTATGTGCATTTTCATTCATCACGCCTCCTTCATTTGTTCATTCGGGTTGGGCTTGTTTCAGAGTGTGCAATCGCATACACATTTATATGTAATCTTATGCTGAACTGCTTCGTTAATATTTCTTATCTTGTCACATTGACATTTATGAATTAATATGAATCACGTAGCCTATTTCAATTAAAAATCGAGAAATTAAACAAAAGTTTAATAGTTTGTATCCCTAAATATATCTGTTGTAAAACATAGCCGAGAAATATTAAATGCAGAGTTCATTTCATTCATGATCAGCATTCTGCAGCTTCTGTGAAAATAAGCTTTGATTGGTCATTTCAAACATTTTGACGTTAATGATCGGTATTTGACCGCTTACAGACAGCTCAGATGATAAGGTCGGTGATCTTGGCGCTGTGCAATATATCCGTGCAGCTCCAAAGTAGAGTTAATATTAGGCAATTATTTCACAACCTTTATTAACCTATATACACCTCGGAAAAATACATCGGGGACCTCAATGGTGGGTACGGTCCTGACTCCACCCTAAAATAAAGATCATTATTTACTCACCCTCATGCTGTCCCAGTGCTGTCCCAGATGTATAGGTTTTTCTTTCTTCAGATGAAAATACTCAAAAAAAAAAGATTTTTCAAAAAAGAATCCACATTATGCAAGTATATGAGCTCCAAATTTGATGTTTAAAAAAACAACACAAAGTGAACACAATAGTAATCCTTACTACCCCAATAGATGATTCAGTATCTTCTGAAGTGAAATGATAGGCTTGTGTAAGAAAAATACTAATACTTGAAGCTTTTATGAACCTTCGCTTTGTGTGGTTTTTGAAGCATCAACTTTGCAGGTCCCATACAATTGCATTATATGGAGTCACAGAGATTATATTTCTAAAAATCTTCCAGAGAATTTTCATTTTTGTGTGTATTATCCCTTTATGCTCAAATCAGGCCTATATATATATATATATATATATATATATATATATATATATATATATATATATATTATTCTAGACTAAACAAACAGGCAATTAACTAAGATGATTGGCTCTTTTAACTTTTAACGGTAAGGTGAGACACAGTCACCATATTCAAGGTCAAGGTCAAATCCCCAATTTGTGTAATTGCAGTCTGAACTGAATGTAAAATAAATTATTATTTTAATTATTACTATTTTCTCCACATTTGTTCTTGTATTTCAAAATGTATTATTGGTCGACTTCAGGGTATTAGGCTGTCTATCTTAATATGTTGGCTGAAGAGTGATTGAGACATCCAACTTGAAACTTACAAGTTCAACAAAAACCATGGATAAAATTGCTCCCATGTTTTTTTTTGTTTTTTTTTTCAGGGCAAACATGATCAGACTTGAGTGCAATGACTTTCTGTGGAAATGAGAGAAGGATTATGTTTTCCTTTCGCGTACTCAAAGAGAAATATTTATTAGTGCTGCTTTTGAAGCAAGATGGCGAATGTAGGTCATGAAACTCTAGAAATGTTTTCAGCAGTGTCTCAATTTCTCCATCCAAAAGCAAGGTTGTAATAAAACCAGCATACACAGATAGCACAGATAATGTTCAGGTAAAGAATAAAACTAGTTGTGGGATGTTCATAGCAGATTAAACTTTACAGCATTAGATTAGCAATTGTCATACAGTGGGAACCCTAAGATGTAGACTTAATATAAGTCTCTGGTGTCCCCAGAATGTGTTTGTGACATTTCGGGTAAAAATACCCCTCAGGCCATTTATTATACCTTACCAAATTTGCCCCTATTGGGTGTGAGCAAAAATGTGCAGTTTTTATGCGTGTCCCTTTAAATGCAAATGAGGCCGCTTTCCAAAAGAGGGCGGAGCTTTAACAGCTCTCGCTTCGGATGCTCAACAAGAACAAAGCTGGAGAATCTCACACAGCCAAAATAAGATTGTCAGTAACGGTGTTCAATCTTACATTGTTCAAACCAAAGTCAGACACTGATGGAGAGACTTACAACTTTTAGAATGCAACTGGAAGTATATGAATGATTAGTGGATAAATTTATGTAGTTGCTGTGGAGTTGATTCAACTCATTGACTAGCATGTGCCGTCATGTTAATCTTTTGTGCAAAACCCGCTAGGACGCCCACTATTCATGGAGTACCTGTTTGCCAAACAGAGCTGTACGCACCAGGCTAACGTTTTTGCTATCAAATGCTGTGAATGGTCTAATATTTTTTCCAAAATATCGCAATGCGCCTTTTTTAGCAATCGAGCTTGCCAGGGTCAACTTGCAGGCCATCCAAGCTAACGTGATTCTAAATAGTGTTCTGTGCTCGTCTGTGCAGCCAACTGCAGAACAGTTAGCACACTTTGCTCAAACTTTTGCTATGGCCTTAGAACTAGTAGACTGTTTTCAGTAACAAAAACAAAATGGCGGCGCCGTGAGTGGAAACATGCAGATTAAGGGGAGGTAATATTATAATAATATCCCCTTCCTACGTCACAAGGGGAGCGAAATCTGAGCGGCTCGTTTTTTAACATGCTTGCAGAGAATGGCTTGCCAAAAAAATTAGCGGGTTGTCCGTTTTCACGTTTTCTGCGTTGGTAGATGCACTGGGGATCAGATTATAGTACTTAATTAAGTGCTCTCATCATTTAATTGCCTAGTCTCCCGTTCCTTCAACACAATGAGAAACACCCGTGTGCTCATTTCTTGCAGCTGTATTGAGGTACTGGGGAAGGTTTAAAAGGTCCTGCTTTAGATCAGTGTGAGGCCCTGTCCCAAGTGGTACCATAAACACTTGTGGTCTTCCTACGAGTCTGCACTTTCATGATGTAACATCTCTTTGTCTGTCAGGTAGAAGTCTGTCGCAGAGTTCGCTTTAGTGCGGGCTTGGCAAAAGTGTGCAATGAGGCGGGCGCATATCAACTGCAAAGTGGGTGCTTGCAAGCACACTTCTGAAACATAAAATGTCAAATGGGACACCCTGCGGTCTTGTGGACTTAACGATCATGTGCTCTCAGCGGCCATTGTAAGTCCACAAGACCATAAGTGCATATGAAATGTGCCATTTGGGACAGGGCCTGAGAATCAGAAAGGCTTTTCACACTGTGGAAAACTTGTTTTCACACTGTGAAAAAATGTGTGTTAGACTATTACAGCTAGATGCTTAGAAACAGACACCCAAATGAGTGCCTCATGTTCACGTGCTTTGGGCAGTCAAACAAACACAGCAAGTTGTATAAACAGTAGTTTCAGTATTTGAGGGGGAAAAATGTCAAATGATGACAGAAAACGTTTCATTCTTACCTTTTATAGTCCGAAAAGTCCAGTCAGGAAAAACACGAAAGTACAGTCGGTAATGTATAATATGAAGATGTGCAATGCTAAAGCCTTTTTGTAAAAAGGTTGCATGCTGTGATCGACCTATCGGTGACACTGACACTGCAAATATGCAAATAAGTACATTAACCTAGGGTTTAGGAATGTATTGTACAGTGTAAAACATTAGCGTGAATACCCGGGACTGATTATTTATACCGGGTAAATTATGAGCAGTGTGAAATGTGAAACAAGATAACCCAGGATTCTGTTTAACCTGGGTTTATAATGACCCAGGGCTGACTACAGTATTTCAAGTGAGAAAAGCCCTAAAGATGGGTAGAACTCAGATGGTGCTGTCTGTCTTTAAAAAGACACATTTATTTCTTTTAAAAAAATTCTTCCTCCCTGCAATACGGTAATTTAAGTTTTCCTCCCTTTTGATCTCTCAACTCTTCTGTGGGTGTTCTTGTTTTCTTTATTAATTTGTAACCTGTTCGGAGCGTGATTCAAACTGCCAAAGTCACTTGATTTCAGTAAACGAGGCTTCGTCATTAGTGTTTTGAAACATTTCGAAATTTAAGTGGTTCGTGTGACTTTGTTTGATACACCACTGATTCGAAACAAAAGATGGGTAAAAATTTTAAGCTTCATGAAGCAGTATTTTAAAATCACCCATCACTAGATATTGTTGAATAAAGTCATTATTTGGGGGGTTTTTGGGACACAAAAAGTATTCTTGTTACTTCATAAAATTTAGGTTGAACCACTGTGGACACATGAACTGCTTTAAATATGTCTTTCTGGGCATTTGAAATTATTAATTATCTTGCTGTCAATGGACACTTCACTGAGTCATCGAATTTTATCAAAAATATCTTAGTGTTCCGAAGATGAACGGTGCCTTACGGGTGTAGAACGACATAAGGGTGAGTAATTAATAACCGAAGTTTAATTTTTGGGTGAATTAACCCTTTAAGTTCCAATTTGGTTTCTGAATTTGAATTCATTTGAGTTGGCATTGGCACACAGGATGCCAAAGTTTAGCAAATCTAAGGAAGTATAGAATTAAAATGAATGAATTCAAAGAAATTCATGTAACTGTAATTGAAGTAGAACGGGTTGTATGCAAGCTATGATTGTTGGCTTCATAAAGCCTTGTTTGAAAGTTTTGAGAGAAGTTTATAGGTCTACATGAGGAATGAATGTCAGCATCCATCTAAGAACTCTGCCAGAACACTGCCTTTTTTTCTCATCGCAAGTAAACTCTGTCTTCTACAGAGATTTTGTAGCATTTCCTAAAAAACTAGTTTGACTAAGACACTGTGCTGTATCCTGGCAGTCATAGACTTTGGCCTTCAAATATTTCACCTCACTGCTTTAGTGTCACAGCTTTTGACCCTATGAAAGAATTCCGGATGGGTTCTGGAGGTCCCTGAAGGGCTGTCTGCAGTGCTTCCAAATGCACAGAGATGCCCACACACACATGAATGGAGCAGTGGGAATTATTAAGGGGAGACAGGCCTCAATAACCTCTACTTCCAGACTCATGTGACAGGGCAGACTGCTTCTGTGCATCCCCAGAGACGCTCGCTGCCGCTGGGTCACCTCTACTGAACCTCTCCCTGCCGACTTTCATCGATATGCTCTCGACGATTGCCAGTCAGACGCATCTGAGACCGCGGTGGTCTTGCAGTTTCTCCTTCTGTCCCACCCTTCAATCTTCATCCCTGCTTTCCTGCTTTATTGATTTTCTATTCTCTTCTTCTCCCCCTTCTCTCTATCTCTCGCTCTCCTCTACTCTCTCATGTTCTTGGCTTGTTTTTACTTGCGCCCCTGTCAGGGAGGGCAAATGCCAGGATCTCTTTCTGTCCAATGAAGTTAGAGTCTTGGCAGCGCACGTCGGTCCTTAACCTGCACAAATGTAGATGTAATTTAATTGAGAGGAGGGTAATGGAATATATGAGCAGTGGACTTGATCTAGTTAGAAGGGCAAGTTCTGGACAAGCTCCATGAGGAGAAAAAAAAATCAAAGGGGCAGCTTTGTTTGAATTGAAGCAGAGGCTTTTAGTGGATCTCTCTCTCTCTCTCTCTCTCTCTCTCTCTCTCTCTCTCTCTGTCGCTCTCTCTCGACCCCTGTCAATATGTGCATTCTGTAAACTGAGAACAGTCTGTTCAAATATTTGTAGCATCATAACAATATCTCTTGTATTGTCTTGAGGTTTGCATACTTGGTCAAATTGCATGGTTATGTTTTAAAGATGTATGTTGAAAAGACCAAATTTGAATATGTTTTAAAATGATATCAAAATGATGTCAAAGCTGAATTTTCAGCATCATCACTCCAGTCTTCAGTGTCACATGATCCTTTAAAAATCATTCTAATATGCTGATATGCTGCTTAGATAATATTTCTTATTATTATCAATGTTAAAATCATTTGTGTTGCTGTGATACATTTTTCAGGATTATTTGATGAATAGAGTGTTCAATACAATTGAAACATTTTGAAACGTTATAAATGTCTTTGCTGTCACTTTACAAATTTAAGTTGATCCTTGCTGAGTAAATGTAACCTCTCTTACTGACCACAAACTTCTGAACTGGTCTGACTGTGCCTGTTAAGTTACTATTAGTGATCTAAAGTCTGACTCCTTTCCATAATTTTTTTTTTTTTTTTTTTGAACAGTTCTTTTAAAGGGGGCCTATTTTAACAAGATGTAATATAAAAAGTCTCAGGTGTCCCCAGAATGTGTCTGTGAAGTTTCAGCTCAAAATACCCCACAGATCATTTATTACACCAAGTTGTAAATGCCCAGTTTTGAGTGGAATGAAAAACATGCTGTTTTTGTGCATGTATCTTTAAATGCAAATGAGCTGCTGACGCTTACCAGAAGAGGGTGGAGCCTGTATAACTTGTGCCGTGGATACTCAACCATAAACAAAATATCTGTTTGGTTTTGATTATCATCTCTGTCGCGGCCATGCTCATGTGACATTGCAGTTCTTCATCATCATGAAAGTTAATTATTTGCATTTGTTTTAAACACCATATCAGTTTAAACTTCTGATACGGTTTTAAAGAAAGCACACAGAGAGCGGTGCGTCACGTGAGTCTTAAACTGATTTCTCTTTCAGATCTTATTGCACTTAAACTGTCAAATACACTCAAGGTTATGTCAAAAACACACAAAATTCATAAACACAGTTTATGTCTGTGAATGTAAACAGCAGAGAAAGAAATCACATATGTATATTAGAACTGTGTATTAAAATGACAGCATATGAACTAAAGAACAAAAGAAAAACAGAAAATCACAATACTCTTGACTGAATAACTTTAGTAGCTTTAATACATTTCTTACTTGAATGCTAGTGTTAAAAGCTCTGGTGAGGAGATAAACATGGCGGACTGGCTTCTGGAACCGTTTGTTGGGAGAGAATGTTTATGAATTATGGGGATTATTATATAAAAAAAAGGAGTGGGTGGATTTTTACTATTATAGGCTGGTTGTTTACACACACTATGAACACAAATATGTATACACATTATAAAAGTGAATTTTACATAATGGGTCCAAGTGAATTGGGTTGAAAGAAAGGTTCAATGGTTCCTATATCCCATACATCATATCATATTACATATCCTAAAATGTCATTAAAGATGCATGTAGCCACTTATTGGTGTTCATTATGGATTTTTAATTAGGTTTTACTAATGAGGGTGTTTATTGTAAGGTGTCAGTGTTTGTTGCAGCCATGATTCAGTCATAAAAGACTGCTGTTTATTAAAGTGTTAGTTCACCCAAAAATGAAATTTCTGTTATTAATTCCTAACCCTCATGTCGTTTCGCACCCATAAGACCTTCGTTCATCTTTAGAACACCACATTAGGCTAGTTGATGTCGTGAACTCAGTGCAGGCTTCCTTATTTACGTCCGAACGCTGACTGAGTATTGGCCGAGGCTGAACACTCGAGCAGCACGACACATGCATGTGATGCTGATGCAGGAGCTGGCCAATACTGAGACAGCATTCAACGTAAACAAGGAAGCCTGCACTTCCTTCAGTACTTCAGTTCAGTATGTAAACTATGTATGACAACGGTTCAAACTGTTGAATAAAGTCGTTATTTTTGTTTCGTTTTTGAGCACAAAATGTATTCTCATCGCTTCATAACTGTAATGAAGGAGACAGCGGGATGGGATTCAAATGCAGCTTTATTAAAGATGTGGTCAAAACAGGCAAAGGTCAAAACAGTGGCAAACAGGTCTGGAGGAGAATACGCAGAATTGTAGTCAATGTACAGGCAAACAGATCGAGGCAGGCGGCAGGCAAACAATAGTCCATAAATCCAAAGCAGGTAATCCAAGGGGCAGGCAGAGAATGATCCGAAAATGGGGAAAACAGGCAAGAACAAATGACAGGGTAACCAAATCAAGACTTCGCGGGGAGTGATGTGTGAATGGTGTTTTTATATGATGTTGGTGATGAGGTGCAGCTGGTGCGGTGATCAGTGAATGGGTGCGTGGCTTATGGGAAATGTAGTCCTGTGTGAATGAATGACAGTGAGAATGTGTGAGAAGAGTCCAGAGTGGAGTGCCCTCTAGTGGATTTCACGGGCACTCCAGCTGACAACTGACTCACTTTGACTATTTTAACCATGTTTTTACTACCTTTCTGGACCTCAAGGTGCAATGACTTTGCTTCCTTTGTGGTTCGGATACCCTCGGATTTCATCAAAAATGTCTTAATTTGGGTTCCGAAGATGAACGAAGGTGTTATGGGTGTGGAACGACCTGAGTGTGAGTACTTAATGACAGAAATTTCATTTTTGGGGTGAACTAACCCTTTAAAACAAACTCTATTTCACATATATGTTGATGTAAACTGTCTTCCAGTTGATTTGTAAACCTATTTCTGTTATGTTTTATTTGTAACATTTCATTTTTGAGTGCAAACCAAATCCTTGATTCACTTCAAACACTTGCTATCAGCTCACATGTCTTAAGTTCAGAGAGTCAATCAGTTGTTGGTTCAGACTGATTCTGTGAACGATGCATTATATGATGTATTCAGACTCAAAAGAAGCATTATTGTCACTAATTCATTTGTTGATCTACTAGCACAAATCAGTCATTTCACATTACTACTGATACTACTAAGCTAGCCCCAAACCTTAAATTTGGTGCATAATTGATGCTGTTGTGTGGTGAATATGTAATGTGTGATATGTGATTTCACTTTTCTAACTGACTTGACTGGTTTGATTAAAAAAAATCTTATAGACAGAGACCAGAATTTCAAACATAAGTTTGTGAATTCCGCTTTTATTTTCTTTGCATTCAGATCTCACATGTCATGCTTTACCAAATAATAAACTAGGTTATCCTCACAGATTAATAGGTGAAGAGCTACTTTGTTAAATCCTGACATCTATGCGCAATGATTGTGACATTATCTTAATAACATGTCAAGTGTTCATAATGAATTTAGTTAAGTTATATAAGAAGAAATCTTTTTTTTTCAATTGCATGAAATGACTTCATTGTTATAAAGCTTCAAAATATTATTTAGGTCATAAATAAATACAGCAGTGGGAGTCTTATGTCTTCAAGTCTTCATTTTCAGTATTAAGTAAAGTTTTGAGTATTTTCTCTCTCTCGCTGTCGCTCTCTCTCGTTCTTTTATATCCATTAGTCTTTTTCTCCATCTGCCCTTGATCCTGATTCCTCTCCACTCATCACTCATACCTTATTGACTCTCTTCCCTCCCCCTCATTTTCCATCTCTATTGCTTTTATCCTCTCATTCGTTCTCCAAATGAATCAAATCAGGTCCTGTCGTCTTCCTACTGCATTAGAAAAAACATCTTTCACTCTCTTTCTCTTGTACTTTACCTCTCTGTCTCTTAAACTTTTGGAAAGTGCTGGACGGTATACCGGTTCATACGGTAAACCGCTTTCAATTGCGAGACCGATATGTATTTTTCACAAACACCGACATACCAGTGCGTGGTTGAAACGGCTGCTGTATCAATTCAATGGCCATGAAGCGCTTTATAGAGTTTATAGAGAGTGGATCTCTATTAACTGTTTACCCTTCCTACACCAATGGAAACAACTTTATAACACAACAATAAATAACTTACTAAACTAACTCTTTAATACTGCAAATATCATGTTAGAGTCATATGATTTCCACGATGCAGAAAACACGGATGAAATCACAGAATCCTGTCACAAGAACTTACTGTATAAAGCGACACAGAATTTGGCAATTTTTGGATGAATAAATCAAAAGTAGGGCTGTATTGATACGGACTAGTGCCTGTGAATATTAAAGCTAAAAAAGACAACTATTAAAATTTTAAGTCTGTATGAATGAGTTACACATTGTAATGAATCCGGTCTGTTTTTCGTCCACTTGCCACCGGAGGTCGCCCTCTCTTTTCATGGACTCTCTCCACCACACTACATTTCCCATAAGTCCCATACCTGGATGTTGATTGCGTTTCAGCTGCAGTCAGTTTGTTGGACTATTTAAGTTAACCCTCCTTCCCATGTCAGTTGCGAGGTCTTGTTATTTCCTAGTGTGTAACAGTTCTGAGCGTTATTCCTGTTTTGTCTGTCGGGTTCCTAATCCTGCCTGTTTTCCCTTTTTGTTGTTTATCTGCCTGCCCTCTTACCTGTTTGCCTGGATTATCACTACGAGTCTGCCTGTTCCCTGCCAGTACTGTTTGCTGTTTACTGACCATTGCCTGTCTGACTACGTCTTTTAAGAAAGCTCACACTTGGAATGATTTCAGTCTGCTGTCTCACTCACTGTACATGAGTCCCTTTATGAACATTTCACCGTTTATTTTGATAAAACTATTGACATATTTTATATTATATACACAGGAAGCCAAAGGTCTTCACGACCCTGTCAAAATAAAAGTTCGGTATAATAATTTTACTATTGTACAATAAAGTGTGCATTGATTAATAGAGATAATAATAACACCGTTTATTAAAACACATACTCAGAGGTCTTCATTGAAATTACAGAAATTGCACAAAATTTAATTATCATTAAATTAATTTGATTACATTTTAAACTAAATTGTTTGCTTTATTAACTGATTTGATTACTTTTTTTAAAATACATTTTTATTTGCCCTCACAATGTTTATATAAAATATATTCCCTGTACTCCTGACAGTAAAATATGCCAAAATAATGGTCCAGTGAAAAAACAAAAACAAAAAAACAAATATACCGTGAATTCACCAGAATCTTAAAAACACCATGATACAGATTTTTGGTCAAACCGCCAAGCACTACTTTTGGACTTCATTTCAAGTAGAATGGGCATAACAAAGATTTTTAGTGTGGCAAGTATAAAGTCCCAAAGGCCAAATCAGACAAGGATAGACTGTTTGGCTTAGAATGGAGAAGAGTTGCATTATTATTATTAATCTAATGCGTCATGTCCCTGATGCACCAAGCGCTTCTTACTCTCGAACCTTGCTCTCTACAGTAATACTACATAAATGCATGGTGTTCTGCAGGACCAGACTGTAGTAAGACAGGAAAAGGTTAAGTTGGGATGTCATATTGTCCCCTCAGGGGTACGTAACCAAGATGAATCCCCCACTAACCCTAGATCTATTCTCAACAGTGACCTTCAACACATGCACACCCCAATCCAACACCCACCCTTTCCTTCCTGCTAAGCAAAGCAAGGGCACTGGCGCACCCTATCTATCAGCCAAATAAACGGCCATTTCTTCTACAAGTGACGCCGGTATACATCAACACCAACAAAGAGCTTTTTTTTCAGTCTTTTTTCATACGTATATGGCAGCAGGTGCAGGTGTACACACACATACTATAAAGATACATGATCAAATTGAACCACACTTACACAGCGACCTGACCAGAGTTGTGCGCCATTCAGAACTGAATGAATAATTAAGTTCTTCAATTTAAATTGAATTTGAATGCTGTAATTGTAAAAGAACTGTTCTTAATTAATTTAATTTCCAGTGTGAATTACCCATAAACTTATCGAATACACAACATATGGCGTGTTTCCATAAGCATGAGGTATTTTTAATCCATGATTGAAACTTCACTTCAATCAAAATTTACATTTTCTCTTATGTTCACCAAGGCTGCACTGCGATCAAAAGTACAGTAAAATCTGTAATGTGTTGTGAAATATTATTATAATTTAAAATAAATTTTTGTATTTTAAAAGGTAATTCATTCCTGTGATGGCAAAGCTGATTAGCTCCAGCATTTTTGATCATTTTCATAAAGCTTAATGCATTTTTTTTATCAACATTTGAATGTGGGTAAGTTTCATAAAAAAGCAACAAAAGGCTGAGAAAATTGCTTTTTCCGCCCCAAAGCCTACAATGTGTATAAGCAATGCTTTTATCGGTTGTTTCTGCTTTTTTCAGAAATACCGCCCCCTACGGTTTAACAGTGAAAACACAGAAAGCTGGAAAATTCCATCAATTTAAGGTGAAGCGTTGTTTCATAAATTACAGAAAATTTCATCAATGGCAAAATATATTTAATTTCAATTTAATGAATTAAATTTAATCTCAAGGATCATCAAGGATGACTGATGATATGATGAAAATGAACGTGAACAACTTCTTTTATGGTCCCTTTTTTTTCTTTCAGGTCAAGCACAACCAATACCGAGTTGGTTGTGATATTTCAGGCCTTGCAATTTGGACAGCTTAAACTTAAGTAATCTGTTTTTGCCCAGTTTGTTGAACTAATGAAATGCAGTTATGAATCGCAATTGAGTACATTTCAATTTAACAATGGGTGTTCAACTCAACTTCCCCTACAGTTAAATTTAGAAGCAATGTCAAACCCTCCACTTCTTCTTGACCCATTCACACCCCTGTTTTTGCTTTTGATAAACTTCCCCAGACAGCTCAGATGATTAATGATAGTTAACAGAATTGAATCAAGGTTAAGAAAGACAGGGGCAGGATGGAGAGCGACAGGGAAAAGGGCCAGGTTGGTGTTGGAGAAGGCACGGTAAATAACTTCTTTACAGAAATATACGACAGGGGCCCTCCCCTTCGCCATGCCCAGTAATTACTCGCCCAGGCCCTCTGTAATAATTCCTATTACAAGCAGAACGGAAAAAGTCGGTAACTCACAGCGCTGGGACAAGGTGAAGGCAAGGCCACGGAGCAGCGGATCAATATTTCATTTACTCGCCCCTTACTTCCACACCCGGACCTGTATCAAATTCTTCACAGCCAGCCGTGGAAGAAGGGAGAGAGTCCGAGCGCAAGACAAGATGTAGAGGGAGAAAAGAAACAAGCTTCACGAAAACAACGACACAAGGCCTCTAATTTCCTTGGGGTGTTGTGTGTATGCGTGTGTGTGTGTGTGTGTGTGTTGGTGAGTGTGCAAGGTCATTCATTACGCTCTACTGTCAAATGGAAACGCACAGAGCCATTAGAACCGCATTGGTAAACGCACGTCAATCAACTCTCGACAACAAAATGAGCCTTTTCACTTCTTCTGTACCAGTTGGAAAATGAAAAGGCCCATGTCAGCTTCATTATGAGTCTGTGAGAGCAAGGTTGGTCCAACAATTGTTCCATAGGTGTTGAAGATAGTGTGTAGTGCTACAGTATATGTTTTCCTGTGCTGGGTAAAGGACGTTGTGGAGAATGTTTAAAGTCGGCATGAAACAGGAGTTGTGATAGTCTTTTATTTCCTATTGTGATGTATATCTGTGCAAACGGCTTTGCAAACAAGAAAAAATGTTGGGATGATGGATGGTTGTGGTTGGCTATTGGTCGATGTCATGTAAGTGACAGGTAGTCCCGCCCTCATGCCAATAAACGTGTCATCAGAGAAGAGAAGTTGCTCCAAAATGGAGGGGAAGATTATGAGGGCACATCAATTAAAAATAATAATAATAATATGCACAGATACATAATTTATATGAAATATTGGAGTATTTATTGTACATTTCATTTTGGTTTCATTGGGACTTTAAAGAGATGACTGTTACTCTTAACAAAAAGGAAGATATGTCTCAGACTGAGAAATGTCTTTTTTCATACAATCCATGCAATGGAAATCAAGGGGCTTCACTGTTGTTTGGTTTCAAATTATCTTTTTTTTGTGAAAAGAAAGTCATACAGGTCATACATGAGCGTGAGTAAATGATGACAGAATGTCTTTTCGGTTGAGCTGTTCCTTTAATATTGTTCACTGTTCTGTGTTTACCCATAATCCAATCAGGGCCAACAGAGGCCAAAATGGCAGACTTGAAATGATGTGGTCACATGACCTTTTTTGTCTGTTCAATAGGAGATGTTTGTCCACTGGATATTGTTGGAAGTGTGTATTTGTAATGTTTGTCTGACTGAGACTTAGAGCACTGCGTCTGGGTCAGAACTAGTTCTCTCTTATAACTCAGCATTGCTATACTGCTGACTCGTGCAATATTGTTGACTCGTTAATGATGGATTGCTTGTGATGTCACTGATTTGTGTTTGCTCAGTGATTAAATGTAAATGACTAGCTTCTCAACCACTTTACACTTAAAGGTACCATTCAGTGTCCACTAACATTTAAAAAACTGGGGTCAGTAAGCATTCAGCAAAAATGCATTCAGTTAATCATCTTCTGAACTTTATTTATCAAAGAACCCTGAAAAACAGTTATTTTAAATTCTAATGATATTTCACAATTTTATAGTTTTACTGTATTTTTTTAACAAATAAATCCAGCCTTGGTCTTTGAGAGGGCTATCAATGCACCCAGGCCAAATGAACTTCAGTAGCTATAGGATAGGAATTTAATAAATAAATCTCTCTGCTTCCCCTCTGAGCTTTGCTTTGTGCTTAATTGCACAGTATTGATTTTCTGTTTGTAGTCAGGGCTGAAGAGCATGTTTCTGGGGTCTCATTCTCAATACAATCAGGAGCACAAAGTGGACCTTGGTACCTCTCTGTCCCCTTGTTTTCACTTCCTTCTTCCCCATAATGCATCAGAAAAGAGGACAAACCAATTTGGTTCAGGGCCAATAGGCTGTGTCGGTCAGGGTTATGTCATCAAGCCAGCAAATAACCCTGAAAAAAGGTTTTTACATGGTTCTAAAATTATGTACTAGAACTCATTCTGAGAAAACATTCTGAAGTTTAAGTGGTTTTATAAAATTGCATGCCAAACCTTGAAAAAAAAAAAGTTTGGTTTGTATATAATTGATGGATATTTTCTCATGTGGGAATAACTTTATAATTCCAAAAGTATTAGACACCGGTGAAAATGTTTGCATTTTTTGTAATTCAATACAAATTACAAATGATATTATCTGCATAACCTCTTGAGTCTTTGAGATGTTTAATTGGCAGTGTCTCCAGGGCTGGATTTATCTCATATTGTGACATATAGGCAAAATAAATTTTTGGATCCCAATCCCCCAGCCTCCCTCGCAAATTTTGACCAGCGAATGTGGGACAAACATGTTTTGTCCATCGTTAGATGTGCTACATCTGAGGCAGTAAGTGTGTCACATTAAGTTTCCCATCAACTTGCTAGTTATAAAGTTTATTGTAGCTATGCAGACTCTTTCATTTGGCCAAAATATCATGTTATAAAAGGTCAAATGCTGCGCACATGCTAAGACAGTATTGGCTATGATCCAACAACAAATGCTAAACTACAACCCTGTTCTCAGCTCCTCAAAAACATAAAATCTTAGCCATATATATATACATAGTCGGGCAACAAAAAAAGTTGCTGTTTAAATTTAAAGGTAGGCAGATGCTTGAGAGACTATAGTTCTTCTAACCCTAGAAGTTTGTAGTTTAGTGTTGTGATGTTATTTCCATCAAGGGGTAAAATATTTTTTGATCAAGATCTTGTATTGACAATGCAAGAGGTGAGCACTCTGTAAAGTCTCCTCCAGCACATCCCAAAGAATTTCACTGAATTCAAGGTCTGGACTCAGAGGTGCCAATTGACCCTTCGCACAAACCCGCCCCCTGTTGCTCTGCCCGACAACCAATGCACTCTCATTTTGGAGCAAAAAGGGCACGGACAATGTATGAAACAGTTTCATATTTAAAATATTGTAATTTTATACCATATAGTGGTTCCTTAATGTGTCATGACAGATCGCTGTAACTCCTTCAATCGTGAACCGATCATCTCTTCATACTAGTTCATTTATAGCATCAAAGGAATGTTCTTTCAAGTGCAGAAAGACGTGAGTACACACAATTTTTGAAGATCAAGTTCACCAACGTTAATCTACTAACTCCTCTGACTGCTTTGTCAGACAAAATGGCGGATTCGGGGTTATGATTGGTCAGATCCCCTGTCAATCAAACTGTTTGTGAAGGGGTCAACTGATGTGTGAAAAGGATTCTGATGTTCTCAACCATTTGTTCACAATTTGAGCCTGATGAATCTTGACATTGTCATTCTGGAATATAGCCATGATGTGTCTTCCTACATTGTTTAAGAAATGAAAAACTGCACACTCCATCAATTAAGGTTATAAGAATGGTTTCCAAACATATAACATGCTAGAAACATAATAATCACATAATGATCCAGTCGTAGATTCTTAAGTATTTGCCTATTTAAATCCAAACAATGACTTTTTTGGCCCGGTAGTGTATGATATATAGATATAGATATATAGAGTGAAGAAAATGCTGTACTTATTCACATAACCCTTTTTTTCCCCTTGCATTGCAAACAAGCAGAGACAGTCCAAAATGTGAGAGGTGCATCAACTGGGTGGAGTTATGAGTTTATTCCAGCGAAGTTGAGAGGTTTCGTCACAAGCTCTTATAATACTTTTCATGGTTAAATATTTGCAAAATCCACAGACAGACATAAAAGGTGACCAATAGGAATGAAATATGAAGAAAGAAAAAAAGAAGAAATATGGAGAGGTTTCTGCCCAATAGAGACGGAATTTAATTTTTTTCTTAATTTATATAGCAACTGTCTTACAGTGTTTTAGCATTAGTGTGAAATTATAAAAATTTAAAAAAATATATATTTTAAAATATAAAAAATATATATATTATCATTGTGGGTGGTATGAGCCCAATTATACTATACAGTATATACATATATATAAATATATAAAAACACACACATATATATATATATATATATATATTATTATTATTATTACACATATATATATATATTTATATGTGTGTGTGATATGCATCTTTTGTCTGATTTTATTCAGCTGTAAAATAATTTCTAATTTTTCCATTTTTATAAACCAAATTACAGCTTTTATTATTCCAGAATTTTCAAAGGTTTCAAAGGTTTCAAAACACAAATGCGAACTTCACAAATGACATTTTACTCTCAAATGATGTCCTTCACCTTTCACTGAGACAGTGGAGAAAATGATGGGTTGTACTAAGACTTTGCATACCACAGCATAATTAAATATGATGAATGCAAAGTAATAAGGCTTAACACAATCTCGAAAATGGCAGTGAGAATCTCCAGTGACAACACGGGCATACCTTTCTTTCTTCCCCTTTCCAGGGGGAAACGCATGTGTATTTTCATGTGAAAAGGCAAACAATTGTGACGAACCCCTACTCTGGTTTGGGACTTGACATTTCCTGTCATTACTGACACAATGCACTCCATTAGTGAATGAATGGCAATTACACACAATGAAAAATGTCAAGAGAATTACACCACGCTGGCCTGTTTGGCGCTCTGAGAGTTTGTCTATCGCTGCATTCTCTCTCTCTCTCTCTCTCTCTCTCCCTCTCCTCTGACACTTCCCATTGCTCCATGAATGATGGCGAGAATGTAAGACCACACATTATTAGTTTACCAAGTGTCTGCTTTGAATAATTGACAAATACAAATATTATTTTTATCTAAGTGATTGGACTTCCTGTTGCTTTACATTTGGAAGGAGTGACCTAAGCCATATCTAGAGACCAGAAATACAATTTGCATGCTTCTGTTATCACAATATTTGATAATACTAATATTTTACAATTAATTAAAACATATGAAGACTTCAGATGCAAAAACCTCTAAGTGCCGTCTTTCATCAAGCTTGTATATTTAGGTTCAGTTATTTCACTTTTTTTTGCACACAGGCTTTTTCCTCTGAAGTTTTCAGTTATATTTTTTTTTTAAAAAATGGTGAAGGGACCCTACAATGCCCCTTTTACGAGATGCAATGTAAGTCTCTGGTGTCCCCAGAATGTGTCTGTGAAGTTTCAGCTAAAAAATACCCCACAGATCATTTATTATAGCTTGTCAAATTTGCCCCTATTTGGGTGTGAGCAAAAACACACAGTTTTTGTGTTTGTCCCTTTAAATGCAAATGAGGTGCTGCTCCTGGCCGCTTTCCTAAAGAGGGCGGAGCTTCAACAGCTCACGCTTCAGTTGCTTGACATCAACAAAGCTGGAGAATCTCTCAATTACACACAAAATGACGTTTGTGATTAACAGTGTTCAGACTTACATTGTTCAAACCGGAGTCAGACACTGATGGAGAGACTCAGGAAGAAGTTACAACATTTAGAATGAACCTGGACGTATATGAATGATTAGTGGGTACATTTATGTAGTTGCTGTGGAGTTGATTCAACTCATCGACTAGCATGTGCCGTCATGTTAATCTTTTGTGTAAATCCAGCATTGAATTGACACGTGTTTGTGAAGCAGTTCGGAATGGTAACAACACTCTACTACAACAACTCTTCCTCTTCTCTAAAGCAGCCCAACATGGATTGGTTGCGTGTTCCCGGGGGAAGGGTTTGTGATGTCATTGTAGTCCCTAACAGCCATTTGATGTAGTCCTTAAGAAGTGATTTCCGTAAAAGAAAATGATCTCCCTTTGCACTGAACTTTAAGCGTCTTAATTTTGCAGATGTTGTTTCTGCTCAAACAGCAACATTACGCACTAGCTAAAGTTTAAAAAGAGAAATCATAATTAACCCCTTTAACAAACTAAAAAGTCCAGCGCAGGTAAATTCATCATTGTCTTATATTACTGCCATATGGCAGAAGCCATATTGTCCACCAATATTATCCAGCCATTGTGTCCTCAAGGTTCTTGGCAGTTTGGTGCTCTAGTGAAGAGCTGAAGGCTTTAGTGCTATTGCTCTGCACCTGTGTCCCTCTCGAAAGTGACCTCACCCCTAAGTATGTAATTTCCCAGGTTGCAGTTTTTCTTCAGATGTATTTTAGGACTCTTACCTCATGGTCATTGAACCCCACGCCACTCAACAACAACGCATTTTGATTATCAGAAGGCAATAAGTGCTTTTCCAATGTCAGAGGTCAAAGGTTAAGCCTTTAAGGTCACCGGGGGTCAAGATACTTGTGTAGACAAAACACATGTGATGTACTCCATCATTTTCCCTTCAAGGTCATTATATACAGTCACTGGATGGTAAAGTGTAGAGGTCAACGTAGAAGAAAAAAGCTTTTAGTTTCTTCAGTTCATGAGTTCAAGTTATTGTATTCATTTTGTGCAAACCTATTATGGTTTAACCTTGTCCTCAATAAAAAGAAAGTATGCTGTGTTAACTGTTACAATATATTAACATTGAATGTGTGCTCACCATCACATTCATAATGGGTTAATTTGTTTTAAAATGCATCGAGTTTAGTCTGCTCAATATATTTTTGGCTTTGCTAAGCAACATTAAATGCATTTAAAATGTTCTGGAGGTTTTCAGCATGTTCAGCAAAGGAAAATGTCGTCCAAAACCTTTTTCTGCCATCCATCTTTGGGAGCCAAAACAAATCACATGCTTTGCCCTCGCAGCCAGATCTTTTATCTGCTCTGGTTTGATGTTTATTAATGTTTGTATCAGTCTCCCTCTGGATTGAGCTGTTTTTTCTTCTAACCATAGATCTTCTACCTCAGTTTTAAGACCCAAACCTCAACCCATCAGCCATCTTAACAATAGACTAGTGGCCTATGTAGTAAACTTCACAATGGATGTGTTTTACTTCATTACTGTAATCTTTTTTACAGTATTTTGGTACTAGAATATTTTACAGTCTGGTGTTTGGAAGATTTGGTAACACTTTACGTTAAGATTCCATTTATTAACAATAATTAATTATATTAGTTAACATTAACTTACATTGAACAAAACAATCTTGGTTCATATTAATTTCAAGATTTATTAATATATTTTTTCAGATCAAAAATTCATTTTGAACATCTGTTAATGCACTGTGAACAAACATTAATGCATTTATATTAACATTACATTAACATTATATTAACATTAATTAAAATGTTACGTTAATTACGTTAATCTTTTTTTTTCTTTCAATTAAGTGAATGTAGTATATTTTAGTTTGATAATGTTTTTATTTAATATTTTGACAATTTAGTGGATTTTACAGTACTAAATTATATTTATGCAATAGTTATAATCTATTTATTCACTTTTTGAGTATAGACTTGAAAATGAAATTTCCAACTTAAACTGTACTGAAGTGAAGTTTTAAAAAGTGAACTTAAAGTTATAGAATTGTATGCTTATTGTTGTGAAAAATACACAAAAATAATATTTTCAATTTTTACGTAAAACAAATATTTCCCAAAACACATTTTACTCAATGAAAATCAAAGCCATAAATTTAAACAAGTTATGTTCCAAATTTGAGCTTGACATCTCAAAAAATGAGCTTTCAGTAAGATTTTGTTTGGCCGCAGTACCAAACGTTTCCACTACATGAAATTCGTTTACTATTCATTTCCAATGCAGTCATTTTTAAATACGAGTGATTTTTTATTTTTGGGGACCATTTAAAGGGATAGTTCACCCAAAAATGAAAATTATTCCATGATTTACTCACCCTCAAGCCATAAGTGTATATGACTATCTTCTTTCAGATGAACACAGTCGGAGATATATTTAAAAATATCCTTAGTCCTCCAAGGTTCATGTCTTCGCCATGGTGTACAACACGTAGTACATCATACCATTGCGTAGACCGTCCAGGCACTGTGTACTATGTAGCGGAAGTTAACGCTTTTTGTTTGCACGTCGAATGCGAATGGCTTTCGCGCCGGAAGCTCGTTATTTTACTTTATAAAGTTTTAAATAAGGATTCTTGTCTTACACAAACGCATCGATTCAGAAGGCCTTTATTAACTGCCTGGAGTCGTACTGGTTAATTTTTTTAATGAATGGATGCATTTTTTTATTTGTTTTCAGAATTTGGGCAGCCATTAACAACCACTATAAACCTTGGAGGACTAAGGATATTTTTGTGTTTGTCTGAAAGAAGAAAGTCATATACATTTATGGCTTGAGGGACAGTAAATCATGGGATAATTTTCATTTTTGGGTGAACTATCCCTTTAACCTTTTCGAATCATGTCCGTGTTTTGTTGTTGTTGTTTATTTGTTTGTTTGTTTTTGTGTAGGTGTATGTTCAAATAGCAAGTGCCAAAGCCTTTACCAAGTTTCGTACCATTCCCATGAAGTAAAAAAATACTAAAAAAAATCTTTAAAATTTAATATATTTGGAAGTGTGTGTGTAGAGCTTCACAGTATGTTTAACATCACATTTTTAAAATTATTTGCATTTTAAAATGATTTTTTACAGTGTTGTTTACATCATTTCCTGTTTCCTGTAACTTCTTGTTGGTCTCCATTGTGCTGTCCCATAAAAAAAAGTCCCAAATCAGTCTCTTATTACAGTTCCGTAGCTCACTGTGTTTGACTGCTCTTGTTGGGATGTCATATGATCAGTTGTAGGGTATCACCTTTGAGGTCACACAATGTTCGAAGCAGGTAGTGAAGTGGGCATGTCCTAGAAGGTTGTCTAATCTAGATGGTCTTGGTTAACTGGTTTTGATAATAATTGTGGTGGATGCTGGGGGGTTCAGGAGATATATGCACACAGATGCTCCCCCCTGCTGTGGTTCCTGACCTCATAGAAGCCTCAGACCAAACACATCTGATCTTGGGTCCAACATAACCTGCTGCATGCCACGACCAACCCAAACACTTCCTCAGGCTCATTGATCCTTTCTGTTGTCAGACAACAGGCCGCAAGAACAGGATTAAACTTGTTTTTGTCCGTCTCTTTAATCCAGCTTCACTGAACCGATTAGTGCTAAAAAACTGAGAAAGAAGTGAATGAACGTGATCACATATGGTAGGAAATATCTTGATGTTTCTAGAGCATGTGTGCCAGTTGTTTTACCACTGCTGACAAGTTAACATTTAATTTATTATGTTGTTGTTGTTGTATCTTTGTTTATTTTTTTGTTTATTGAAGCATTTACAGATTTATTTATGCATTTAAGCATTTATTTATTATAAATTGGTGTATTTATTTAAGCATTTATTTATTTATTTATGCATCTGTTTATGCATTTATTAATTTAAGCATGTATTTTGTTTGTTAATTTATGCATTTGTTTAAGCATTTATTTATGCATTTTTTTAATACATTTTATTTATTTATATATTTACTTTTGTGTATTTTTATTCCTTTATTTTGATCATTTGTTTATTTAAGAATTTATTTATTATGAATTTTTGTATTTAGTTAAGCATTTTATTTTATTTATACATTTAAGCTTTTATTTATGCTGTTTTTATTTATATGTTTTATTTATGTATTTTTATTCATTTAAGCATTTATTTATTATAAATTGGTGTATTTATTTAACCATTTATTTATTTGTGCATCTGTTTATGCATTTATTCATTTAAACATGCATTTTGTTTGTTTGTTTATGCATTTGTTTAAGTATTTATTTATGCATTTTTATTTATACATTTTATTTATTTATTTTTATACATTATTGTTTATTTTTTGTGTATTTGTATTTATATTCCTTTATTTTGCTAATTTGTTTATTTATTCATTATGAATTTGTGTTCATTTAAGTGTTTATTTGTTTATGCATTTATTTATTATAAATTTGTGTATTTATTTAAGCATTTACTTATTTGTGCATCTTTTTATGCATTCATTTATTTAAACATTTATTCATGCATTTTTTTTATTTTATTTTTTTTTATTCATGCACTTGCTTTATGAACACACACTCACATCATACTCACACCGCTCAAAAATCCTTGCAAAAATATTTAATTACCTGTTGTAGCACCAAGTTACTCTTGGTGATGTGAAACTGTCAGCTATCAACAAAGACTCTTCTTACCTGCAACCAATCAGTGCCTTTGCCTGACAAGTGACCTTGCTGCTGAGCAGCTGATTGGCCATGTCAGAACTGTCAATCTCTTCAAGAATCTGACAGGATAAACAGAGCACAGAGTCACAAACAAAGGAGATGCGGGAGGAATGTGAGTGAAAGGAAACATAAAGAGCAGACAGGCAAATTTGTCTGTCTGTCAAAATATAAAAAAACAAAATTAGAATTTTATTCTAAACAAATAGATAATGAAGAAAGTAGTTTGCCTACCATAATCATTCAACCATATTCATATCTCAAATGTAAATGTATCTTTACCTCATAATAATCGTTTTATAGAATTTGACCAAGATGGATATAACCTCTCCCTCTCTGCCCAAACTAGAAATACTGACTTAATGCCTGTAGCAAATAAATGGCAGATCATAGCTTGATTTTCTGGTGTGAAGACGTTCATAGAAATGGGCTGCTAGTGGTGTTAAATAAAACAAACATCACTGTAACTATTAGTCATAAACTTTAATAATGAAACAGAAGGTCTGATGCTTTAAAAGCAACTCATCCTGCAGCACTTCTAGACATTGCAGTGGTATCTTTGTGTCTTTTCATTTTCTATTCTTTAGTCTTTTTGTCATATTCATTGTGTATTTGTGCTTTCTTCTCCAGTATGTTTTTTAGAAGACATGAAGAGAAGTACTCGTTCCTCATGTCCATATGGGTGAGTGATATCCATTCTGCTTTTTGCTTTTCATGGCCATCACACAGGAAGCAAAGCACATGATAGCAGGAAGTGCCTCATGGGCAGCTAAAAGCATCACAACATGAGTCCACACACACACAAACACACACACACACACTGAAAATAATATATATATACAGTGGTACGTAAGGGTATGTTAACCACTTGTAGAATCTGTGAAAATGTGAATAATTTTAATAAAAATAAGAGGCAACATATAAAATGCATGTTTTTTTTTCCTGTCCTGAGTAAGATATTTTACATAAAAGAAGTCCACAAGACAAAAAAATAGCTGAATTTATAAAAATGACCCTGTTCAAAAGTTAGTGAGCCATTGGTTTTTATACTGTGTGTGGTTACCTGGATGATGTACGACTGTCTGTTTGTTTCGTGATGGTTGTTCATGAGTCCCTTGTTTGTTCTGAACAGTTAAACTGAGCTCTGTTCTTCCTTCAGGTCCTGAAAATGTATTGTTTTTCTTGCAACTTTTGCATATTTGAACAGCATATATTTCAGCAGTGACTGAATGATTTTGAGATCCATCTTTTCACTCTGAGGACAACAGAGGGACTCAAACACAACCATTAAAAAAGGTTCAAACATTCACTGATGCTCCGGAAGGAAAGATGATGCATTAAGATCTGGGGGTGAAGACTTTTGAACAGGATGAAGATGTGTGGACATTTTTCTTATTTTGTTTAAAATCAATTTTTTTTTTCACTTAGTACTGCCCTTCGGAAGCAACAGAAGATACTTACATGTTTCCTGGAAGACAAATTAAGTATTTACCTTAATCTTCAAATTTAAAAAAATGTTCACCCCCGCGGCTCTTAATGCATCGTGTTTCCATCTGGAGTGTCAGTGAATGTTTGAACCTTTTTATATATATATATATATATATATATATATATATATATATAATTTCTGTTTAACTCGATAGTGCAAAGATTTTGAATTCTGTGGAATTACAAAAAAGTGTTTATTTAAATAAGCCAACAGTAGATCTTTCGCTGTTTCTAATGTCATATGTGACCTCCGAGTTTGACCTTTGCGTTTCAGGCTCAGATTAAACATTGACTCTTTCACGTCCCGCTCGAACCCGCTGACCTCTACTGATGTCATCTCAACCTCTTACCTCACCCCTGTTTTCCTGTAGTTTCATTTTAGATGTAAGACAAAACTTGCCTTTCAGTCTAAGAGCACTTAATAAATTACCCACGCGTTTCTGTTTTCTCTTCTGTCTCCGGCCTTTTCTTTTCTTTTTTTCCTACTGCATTTGAGACTTGAGGTATTTTAAAATCCTTGAAGGTAGATGTCTGTGCAGATGTTCTGAAGCAACAGCGCGGACGGTCCATAAAGGAACTGCCATTTTAGTCACTTATTGTGAGCGGAGAAACACGTCAATACCAGAACTGAAAAGGCCTGCCTACTTAACCTCAGAGCTTTCATGAAAAATTCTCATAAATTACAGGCTGCCACTAGCATTAAGGCAGGTAATTTTCCCTCGTGATTTTTTTCTTCTTCTTTTCTCTTTCTCTGACACACAAAAAGTCCTGTGACCTCTTCTGCAAACGAACTGGCAGACAACGAAAAGATTTTCTTCTTCTTTTTATTTCGCAAAATGAAAGAACACCAATCCTTTATTAAACGTGTGTTATTCGGGCAGTCTTTGGAGGAATGTGCTGTCACTGCATATCATTTTTAATGCATATCATAACATAATTCCATAATGTCCAGAGAAAATGTCATTTTAACGTGGCTCTGATTCAAATAAAACACTTCGTATGTCAGATGTTCTCAACTCCACCTGTATATTTCCAAACATAATCCTTTGTTCTGGAATTTACATTGGGAGTGACGGCAGTGCTGTTTCGCCTCACACGTGCGAGAGGTCGGATGAATGGGGATGGGTGGTAAGCGACGGCAGAGGACGGATGGGTTGGTGAACAGAACAGCAACAGAGACGAAGGAGATTTGCAGTGCATTGCAAAACAGCAAAGAGCAGCGGCAGACACGGGGTTATAAATAGATCTCCATATATAGAGCCAGAGGCTACTTGGCTGGTGAGGGCGAGCGCTCGCTACAGTAATCACCCATGATTTATACCTGGTCCGGTGAGGATCCGCGGTTCTACACCTGAGTTCTGCCACACGTGGTGTCAATTATGTGATTAAAGATCAGACGGTGGCTGTGTTTACATAGACGGCGGCAATATTGCCACAGACAATATTTGGGATAAGAAAATTGCTATAAGTAAGGCATGTGGAACATTTTTCAACTTTTGTCATGTTATTTAAGACATTTAGACACTTTAATCGGTCTATAACTCTCTATTTAGTTTGTGAGCAACTGGCTCAAAGCACTTTACGGCACGTGCTTTACATTCCTTATATGCGGTCATTAATCAGACCATGAGAGTAAATGGGGAATTTGAATGAAACAGTTTTATAAACAAATCAGTATATATCTTATTCAGAATAAATGCTAGAGAAAGCTGAGAAATTAGTCCAATAACAAAGCAGAAAATGTATTTTGATTGGCGGGATTTCTTTACCTACAGCTGTCATGTTACGTGTTACAACTTCAGTGATATCAGTGAGTGTTTTTGTACCGTAGGCTTAAAGTCATTGGAAAGTTCAGATATTTTTCCACACATTAAAGGGTTAGTTCACCCCGAAATGAAAATTATCCCATAATTTACTCACCCTCAAGCCATCCTATGTATATGACTTTGTTCTCTCAGTCAAACACAATCTGAGTTATGTTAAAAAATAGTATAGTAACTGAGATTTTGAAGCCCAAAAAAGCGCATCCATCCATGATAAAAGTAATCCAAGGGGTTAATAAAGGCATTCTGAAGCGAAACGATGCGTTTTTGTAAGAAAAAAATCCACATTTAACTAGAATCAACGTAAGTGAGTCGATTCCGGCGGAAGGGTGAACTTTGACCTGATGCATGACGTATTGAGAACGCGGAAGGGCAGAAGATTGACCCCTAGATTCCCCCCCTTGGATTTTTTTTAACCCTCTAGAACCATGTGGATTACTTTTATGATGGATGGATGTGCTTTTTTGGGCTTCAAAATCTCGGTTACTATTCACTCCCATTATAAAGCTTGGAAGAGCGAAAATATTTTTTAATATAACTCCGATTGTATTTTACTGAAAGAAGAAAGTCATATACACCTAGGATGAGTAAATTATGGGATAATTTGTATTTTGGGATGAACTAACCATTTACGCTTTTTTGTTAGCTAACATTTCAGGTTGTGGGGTTTTTAACTCACTTTACAGTAAATATTGACATTTCAGCAATTAAATTGGCCATTTGAGAACCATTCAGAGCAAAAGCAGTGTTAATGTTAGACAGCTCAAGCATAACACAACTAGAGTTACACTTAGTTAAAGTTACACACGTACACAACTTATCTGAACTCTTAATAGCACATAACCTAATAAAGAACCAGTTAATTGTACGAGCATGTAACATGTCCCGTAAGGACGTCTGGGAGCTTGCCCTACTCTCAGAGCTCTATGACCTATATAGAATATTTATTTTCATCTAATTCCAGTTTTAGCCCGACGTGAATGCAAGTAACATAGAAACCTAAAAACTTAATTGAAATCATTTTTTTTTCTTGCTTGAGCAAGAATTATAATATTTATAAATATATATCAAACCAACTACCATTGGCACATAAATGATACTAAATCATTCTCTTATTTGTAATGACTTTTAACCAGTTTGGCTCCACAGTAATTTTTAGTAGATGATTGCAGTCAGTTTCCCTCATACCTGATGATTTCTGATTAGAAACCGTGTCTCTGTTTTGTATATTCTTGCTTACTTTGATGTTTGTTCTGTCTGCTGTTATTCCTTTTTTTCAAGGAAATATGTCTTTGTTCCTGTATCCCAGATGCTACATGGTAAAAAAAAAAAAAAAATGGGGTAACTACACAACTTTTATCAGTTCACACACTATCGGAAAAGCTAAACCTGCACTCCAGTAATAGATAGGATATCATGTGTGACTAATTTTACTTTATTGTAGATATGGGCCTACGTGACACTACTGTGCAGTTGTTTGAGTTACTTTTTTCCCACGGCAGTTTATCATTTGGTTTGACTATTTCAGATTCATTCAGATTCATTCAAATGATACACAAAAACAAAATGCATTGTAATCAGACAAACATTTCCTGTTTAACTGTGTGATTCTCAGCCAGAATCAGCTGTAAACTGACCACACTAAATGTTTAGTCAAACATCAGGCTACATAAGACAATGTTCAACATAACCAAAGGTTTGGCAGGTTAGCCTGACCCTGTTTGCCCCTGCTGGTAGATGTTGTAACTACACCATCTGAATACAAAGCCTTTTTCCTATTGACATCCTCTAAAAGTAACTATATATTTTAGGAAAATAAATGTTATTTATGTTATGGTCCTACAAATGTAACATGGACTTATTTTCCCTGTCCATTGCTTTTTACGCCACTGAATTTTATTTAGGTGTAATTTTTCATGGCCCCAGATTTATTAGTCACATGGCATACACAGTTCAGATGACTGGAATGAAATTTATTTTCTTAATATCTTCCCGTCTTCAAATGGGTTCTGCGCCAACCAGGCAGCTACCATTGAGATGAAGGGAAGTGCGAACGGATATCTCTCCTGGTATTACAGACTTCCTTGAACATAACCAACTGTCCCTTCTTGTGTTGTTTTGTCTTTGTAATCAGATTTTTGTGTATGCATCTATATATTTCTGTATGTATCTGTATTATCTGTACCTCTTTTTTACCTAAAGCCCTTGTCTACTCTCTCTTTAAAGAACATGATCATGTTACTTTTGCCCCTCATACTTTCAGTTTCCTGCTGTGATTTGTGAGAAGGTGTCCAGGGATGCTGTAAGAGGCATCACTCTTACACCCCCTGCCTGACACCCCTCGACAATACCCTACCAGACCTCACAATCAACCCATTGTTCATGTGGTCAATATTGCAAAAGAAAGGATAAGGTGTGCATGTGTGCGTGCGTGCTTATATCTTGACTCCTGCGCTTACTGCAACAATCCCAGCAAGACTGTGATCATAAGCATGAGGATTTTAAGATCTGGTAGCTCTCTATATTAACTATAACAGACTCCATTAACAAGCACAACAGTAATAATGAATCAATGACTACTTACTTATTTTGTGTTGAAGTGGAAATGTTTTTTGTATTTGTTTTTTTTTTTTCAAAAAAATTGAAAAAAATACTTAACCCAAAAATGATACAGCAATTATTTATTTTTTACTCCCTTACCATTTTAAACCTTAATATTTATACGTCCATGGTACAAACACACACATACACACACACACATATATATATATATATATATATATATATATATATATATATATATATATATATATATGTGTGTGTGTGTGTGTGTGTGTGTGTGTGTGTGTGTGTGAGTGTACCGCTCAAAAGTTTGGACACAGTACTATTTTTAATATTTTTGAGAGTCTCTTATGCTCATCAAGCCTGCATTTGTTTGATCAAAAATACAGAAAAAAACAGTAATATTGTGAAATATTATTAAAATTTAAAATAACAGTTTTCTATTTTAAATATACTTTAAAATAACATTTATTTCTGATTTAAAGCTGTAATATTGTGAAAATATTTTGAAATATTATTAAAATTTAAAATAACGGTTTTCTATTTTAAATATACTTTAAAATAACATTTATTTCTGATTTAAAGCTGAATTTATATCAGCCATTACTCCAGTCCTCAGTGTCACATGATCTTTCAGAAATCATTCTAATATGTTGATTTGATACTCAGTTATTGTCAATGTTGGAGACAGTTGTGCTGTTTAACATTTTTTTATAACCTGTGATACTTTTTTTCAGGATTATTTGATGAATAAATGTTTAAAAGAACAGCATTTATTTAAAATAGAAATCAGAATATGTAAATATATATATATATATATATATATATATATATATATATATATATATATAAATAAAATGTTTGATACATTTGGCCACAAAAGTGAGTACCAAATATATATCAAACCAACTACTAAATCCTTCTCTTATTTGTAATGACTTTTAACCAGTCTGGCTCCACAGTAATTTTTAGTAGATGACTGCAGTCAGTTTCCCTCATACCTGATGATTTCTGATTAGAAACTGTGTCTGTTTTGTATATTCAGCAGCTCCATCTGAAGTTTAGCACGGCAGATCTCGTGAGTACTCGCTCACACACACTCCTGTATATACATATAATGTAAATGCTGCAGTTCTCAGTATAATGAGGCCTTGTGTATACACATCTGGACGTACACACACACTTAGCTTCCTCTGTACATGCTAATATTCAGTCTCCCCTGCTAGTGCTGCAAAAACAAGCAGCTCCCGTTAGAGGCCTGGAATAATGGCTCCATTTTTCTCTCTTACTCTCCCTCTCTTTCTGTTTCTTTTTTTCTCTCTCTCTTTCTCTGAGACGGGCCATTCTTTACATCCCATGAATACTGCATAAAGCTAGCCACGCGCCTACTAGTCCTCCGGGGCCTTCCCCAGACACAGGCGGGCAGGCCTAGGCCCACTCAAAGAACTCTCTCGCCTTTATTCTTGTTAAAGCGTTCACACAGAGCCTACGGACTGCTCAGAATCTAAACCGGCAGACTTGAGTTCACAACATGCAGTGAAGTGCAGGACAGGTTTGGCCAATTTTGTGTAAGTTTGTCTTTAGGCCACACATACATATTTATGTAGCCACATTGCACTTGAATGGAAACAGACTTATATTTATTGAAGCAACTAAACTGCTTACATTATCATCTGAATCTCAAGTGGAAAGTGTAGAAATCTCCCACACAAAAACACTGCATACATATGGGCAATAGAAAACCAAATGCAGTGCAGTTTTTCATATCATGGACCCTGAAGAAAACGAATAAATTGTTTATGATGAAAAACAGCATGTTGGCCTTGTCATACTGTACATTAATTTTAAAGTGCCCCTATTATGCAATTTTTAAGGTTCCTAATGTTGTTTTGGCAGTCTCCTACAATAGGTTTACATGCATGCAAGGTCAAAAACACTTTCATTTTCTCAAAGATTCTTAAGCGATTCATTCAAAGCAGCTTCACCCGTGCCGACTCTGCTCTGATTGGTCAGATGGTTCAGTCTGTTGTGATTGGTCTGGTTTGCATACGGATGTTTGTTGGAAACTGGTTATTAGAGTTTATAAAGTTTTAAATATGGATATTTTTCTTACAAAATTCCATCGCTTTGCTTCAAAAGTCCTTTATTAACCCTCTGGAGTCGTACGAATTACTTTTATGATGGACGGATGCACTTTTTTGGGCTTAAAAATCATGATGATCCCCATTCACTCTCATTATAAAGCTTGGAAGAGCAAGAATATTTTTTTTAATATATCTTCAATTGTGTTCGTCTGAAAGAAGAAAGTCATATACAGCTATGATGGCTTGAGGGTGAGAAAATCATGGAATAATTTTCATTTTTGGGGTGAACTAACCCTTTAAAATGCCTGTTCTTTTTTAAGTCACAGTATTCAGTCCATGTTTTGA
Source organism: Zacco platypus (assembly GCA_038088235.1). Lineage (NCBI taxonomy): Eukaryota > Metazoa > Chordata > Actinopteri > Cypriniformes > Xenocyprididae > Zacco > Zacco platypus. The sequence goes on along the minus strand of CM076085.1, from coordinate 38,763,042 downwards.
ATGAGGTCTGGTGACATGAGAGCCATTTTAATTCAGACTTCAGAAAGTGATAAATAACCAACTTTATTTGTATCAGTATGCATGTAGCTTCAGTTTGCTTTTATTGTTTTTACTCTTTCATCAAATTATTGATTGAAGCTTTACAACGGTTCCCATGGTAACTAAGGTATAAGTAAAGCCAGCTGAATAGGGTTTTCCACTTCACTATTTTAGAGACTCCAAAATGTATTTAGACACTTTTTAAAATAGCTGAATTTCAATGGACTAAAAACATGATGCTGAACCTCAGAATGTTAATTCTCAGAATTAACTTCACTTTTCAGGTGGTGTCATGGTGACTTTTAGTGTACTTTTAGTGTCATTTCTCCAGTTCACACTCCAATTCAGTTATGTATTTAGAGTAATTCTACTTAATTACACACACACACACACACACACACACACACACACATAACACATAAATGTATTCATATATCTCAGCTCCAGCAGGGGCTTTTGCATGTGTTTCATTCCCTCTTAAACTCTTAAAAGATATATGGCTTTTCCGCGAATCCGTAAGAAAAACTACAGCCTCCCACATCAAGGTGAAAATTGTACTATTGTAAGAGCCCCTGCTGCGTGAGTGTTCGGAAACATGAGCTGCAAATACATTACAAGGTAAATAATATTGTAAACTATAGACACACATGAATGCCATTCTTTGCTTGTTTTTGTGATTCTTTCATATCCGTATTTATTTTGACTGTTTGAATAGAGAGCATGCAAATATTTCTGTGTGCATGAGAAAAAGGCACAGCCGTGCTACAAGTCCAGATGTAACACATGAGCGAACGGCAGAATTTGATTGTGTGCGGTGGCCCTGAGGTTGTGAGATGCCACAGATACATGAGGTCATCAATTTAACAGACAGACTTTATTTGTCTGTTTCTTTTATTTCCCGCTGTCAGTTTTTGCCCACGCACACGACATAAACACATCTCCTCATCAGCACTCTCTTTCTTGTTCGTTTTTGTGTGTATGAAAAGAGATATGTTTTGTACTGTAAATCATGAATAGGCTTTTCTTGTATTTCAGTAATCTAGTCCTGATTGGACTGAAGCAGTGAGGATGTTGATGTTTTTTGTGTCTTCTGTAAATTTGTCTTAATAGGTTAGGATAAAATATCCACAATTTTTAAACATGAAAATGTAATTTATTTTCAATATGCAAAGCCGCTTTAGATAAAATGTTTCTTATCTTCATATTAGAATGATTTCTGAAGGATCATGAGACACTGAAGACTGGAGTAATGATGCTGAAAACTCCGCTTTGATCACATTATATTTTAAAATATATTCAAATAAAAAAAGTTATTTTAAATAGTAATAATATTTTACAATATTCTGTTTTTACTCTATTTTTTAGCCTTGGTGTGCAGAAGACTTCTTTCAAAAACATGAAAAAATCGTGCAGACCCTAAACTTTTAAACAGCAGCACATTTGAAAACTGAAACTTAACTCAACTTAAATTTTTTTTAATAAATTACAATAAATTGTTCTTATAGTAATATATAATTTAATATAATCATTACTTTTGTATTGTACTGTTTCTGATTTGATTATGTCATGGTTAATGAGTAGTTCATTCCTTTATATTCTTTTTATAAAGTGTAAACATTGAATGCAGCGTAATTTGCTTTGGATATAAGCACCTGCTAAATACATGAAAAAAAAAAAAAAAAAAAAATTCTTGGAAGCTTGTTTTGGCCTAAAAAATAATACAAAATTAATGTTATAAATGAAACTTTATATATCCCAATTAACCCTTGCAAAACCCGCCCCCTTTCGCTATGTTCGACAAGCCATGCACTCTCACGCCACACATCATGTTCTCACAAAGTGAAAAATACATCGCAAAGACGACACTGACAACGTATGAAAGTTTCATATTTAAAATATTGTAATTTTTAAAAGAAGTTTAAACAATAAATAGCGTATAGTGTCTCTTTAATGTGTCGTGACAGATCGCTGTAACTCCTTCAATCGTGAACCGATCATCTCTTCATACTAGTTCATACTTAGTAAATAAACATGAATGGACATCAGAAGGAATGTTGTTTCAAGCGTGGAAAGACGTGAGTACACACAATTTTTGAAGATCAAGTTCACCAACGTTAATCTACTAACTCTCCTGACTGCTTTGTCAGACAAAATGGCGGATTCGGGGTTATGATTGGTTAGATCGCCTGTCAATCAAACTGTTTGCAAAGGGTCAATTGCTACTTTGAAAATAATAGTTTGTATTGTAATTGTGACTTTATATCTTACAATGTGACCATTTCTCAATTTGCACTTTTGTTTCTCATAATTGTTGTACTTCTCATAACTGTGACTCTATAACTTAAAAAACCTGCTATTGCTTATACTGTTACCTAAACGCGCTTAAATGTGTTAACTTATAAAATGATTTTGTTTAAATGCTTATTTTATTGGTTTGTCATATAAAATGTGTGCTTAATTTCACTTTCCATCCCATTAGTATTTATTTAGCAGTGCCGTAGTGACATCATCGGCCAGGAAGTGATATAATTTTGGTGTGAAAACTAATCTGTATGTCAACATTTCAAAAATGGAGCAAAATCAAGTTGACATCTTTGTTATTCAATCTCTCGTTTATCAAAGGCTAACTTTAGCTGTAGATTTCAGTCCTGTTAGGCATTGATTCATTTTCTAGTCTTCATGCAAATGATCAATTTCTTTAAAATGTTCCCGAAGTCTGAATACCCTTTATTAGAAATTCATAAAATACAAGCATGTTCATTTTTTAGCGTTCAGAAGCAATCGCATAGCATGAATGACCCAGGAATGCTCTTATGAAAGCGCTATGAACAGCTCTCTAGCCCCAAAATATGACAGACAGAGCGAGAAAGAGAAAGAGAGATGAATTGAAAGCAGGCGAAGAGGGGCGGGAAATAGCTCTGCAGTGAGGAGTTGGCTAAATCATGGTAAATCATGGCCATGGGACAGCAACCAGGAATGCCATTGACAGGATATAAAACATTGCATGTACTCGATTGGCTCTCAGTCATCTCACACAATCATGCTGTCTGTGTTCCACATAATGAAGAGACCATCTACCATCTCCTCTTGAGATGGAATAGAGAGTTAAATGGAAGTGGGAAGAGAGGAAGGATGGGGGAAGGGAAGGAAAGATAGAGACAGATGTGTAGAGATGGAATAATATGGTTAATATGCCACACAGGAAGTAGTTCTGTTTCGTATTCACCGTGCTAAAATTCAATCCACATAGAGTGTACAGAGCTAAACTAAAGAGGAGTGAATCCTTTTTTGTATCAATCTGTGTGTGTACAGAATAAAAGAGTCATTCTTGAGCTTGTGATTGTGACAGCCATAGTTTTTTGGAACGTCTGAACTATAGACATGAATTTTTAACCTGATGGGTATTTTTGACCAAATAAATGTTAGGAACTACACTAATCCTGACAAAAGCTCAGTTACTCATGTTATTGTCACCATACAAAATATTATAAGTATTATTATATTTCACAATAACTATTTCTCTTCACCTATTATGCAAAATCCACTTCTATACATGGTGTTTGGACATAAATGTGAGATAGCATTGTGTGAACACAATCACCCTACAATGATAAAAATGATAGAATGATGAGAATTTACCCACTTTTTTTTGAATCCCTAACCTGCTTTAAAGCAGTCTTATTAGAAATCTCTGAGCAGTGTGACATCACAGTGCTCAGGCCCCGCCCACAGCCGCTGACTGACAGTCCAGCATTACTATAGTTTCCGCCCTCAGTAAGTTGTACACTGTCTGCCATTTTCTCTGCACTCGAGCAGCTGAAGTGTAAATGATGTCTCGTAACCAATCCTGGTGTTCTGTTTTTGGATGTAAGACTGAACATAAAGCCCGGAACACACCAAGTCGACGGTCGGCCGTCGGGCAGTTTTTGTGTGTTGGCCGACTAAGTTTTCTCAGTGTGTTCCGTCGGCTGAAGTTGGTTCTGTTGAGAACTCTGATTGGCTGTTCAGAATAGCAAACGAGTCAGTTCACATGAATATAAGCAAAAGTTATGAAAGAAAGCAAAGAAGTCATGATGGCACAGACAGAAGTTCTAATTTTACGTCATCTTACCTGAGCACTCGAATGCACGAATATTTTCATAATAACATGAGCGCAGTGGAATAAAGAACGTGATCAGCATGATTGATTTTCAAAACGATAAGCAAGCGCTGCTTTGTTTATGGATTGTATACTTGCAGTCTTAGTTTTGCTTTCCCTTTTTGAATGATGAATATAGACAAATATATCTGTTTAAATAGACAGTTATCTCCTTTATACGCAGACGCAGAACGCACGTGCTAGTTGACAGTCGGCTGAAGTTCTTTCGGTGTGTTCAAGCACATATTTTTTCCCGACACAGCCGACGTGAGGCACCAACACAGCCGGCTTTCGTTGCCGCTAGTTCTTTGACATCGACCGGGGCCTTAATACTCTTCAATTTCTCCCAACATCTGAGCCACTGAGAATAGAGGATTAGTTTTATTTTTGAAGATAATGCGCCCCAAAATCGACCTAAATTTTTTTATTTCTGCACAAATCATTTCACCCCATTTCACCCCTTCGCTAAAAAGTTGGTACTCAAAGATGGATCTGTACAAACTGTTCATGATTCTCCAGAAGACGTAAGTGTCACACTGTTTGTCTTTTATGATTTTTGAGCAAATCGCCATTTCAGTTGATGTGCCTGTTGGCCAGTTCCACAACAAATGCGGCTAAAGCTGTTGTTGTCTTAGAGACCATATGTCTGTCGTCTATTTTAAATCTTGTTTATATACGGTATAACCACATGTTTGTAAAGAACAGTGTAAAAGGTTATTGTCTTGAAAAACTGTGAACATTATCTGTAAAGACAAGAGATTAAAAAAGCTATGTTTGTTTGCGAAGGTCAGGACATTTATCCACTAATCATTCATATACGTCCAGTTTCATTCTAAAAGTTGTCTCGTCTGACTCTGGTTTGAACAATGTAAGGCTGAACACCGTTACTGACAATCTTATTTTGGCTGCGTGAGATTCTCCAGCTTTGTTGTTGTTGAACAACTGAAGCATGAGCTGTTAAAGCTCCGCCCACTTCTGGAAAGGGGGCGGTGAGCAGCAGCTCATTTGCATTTAAAGGGACAGACACAAACGGCGTGTTTTTGCTCACACCCAAATAGGGGCAAATTTGACAAGCTATAATAAATGATCTGTGGACACATTCACATTCTGCGGACACCAGAGACTTATATTACATCTTATGAAAAGAGGCATAATAGGTGCCCTTTAAAATGTCATTTATTCCTGTGATGACGAAGCTGAATTTTCAGCATCATTACACCAGTTTTCACTGTCATGTGATCCTTCAGAAATCATTCTAATATGCTGATTTTCTGCTCAAGAAACATTTTCTTACTATCAATGTTAACAGTTGTGCTGCTTAATATATTTGTGGAAACCTTTTTTTTAATTTATTTATAGAGAATAGGAAAGAATGGAAAGTTCAAAAGAACAGTGATTATTTGAAATATAAATCTTTTGTAAAACTACGAATGTCTTTGTCACTTTTGATCAGTTTAATGCATCCTTGCTGAATAAAAGTACTAATTACTTTGAAAAAAAAATCTTAATGACCCCAAACTTGTGAACAATAGTATATATTTGAAGATTTTTTAAAATATATTGCAATTTTCATGAGATGAGTATTTCATTCACTTATAATTTCTGACTTTGTTTCGAATCATATATTGTAAATGTGGAGCTGGTTGTTTTGTGAAAAATGGTGTGCTAACAGTTAAAAATGGCTTTTATTAGCAAGTAGCAGTTCAGTCTAATTTGACATATTCACGTAAAGTCACATTTATATTTAAATTAATAATAGAAAAAAGGAATTTCTAAAAATGTAAATTTTTTCTGCCTTGAATAAAATCAGGTAATTTAGATGTTTCCACACAAAGCACACAGTCGTCACTGCCAAACCTTGGTCACCGCAGTGTTCATATGTCCAAATAGCTCTAACGTGCATCCAAACAACAGCTTTCAAGAAATTAAACAGTGCGGTTTGTTTGCTTTCATTCCAAATGAGTCTGAAATTTCATTAGAACCAAGAGCCTGAGAACATCAAGCCTCTCAACAGTATTAACGGCACCCGTGATTTCTCTTTTCTCATTGAATATGGGGAGACTATAAAAATGTAATCAATACATTCTAAATCAAATTGGTTTTCATATTTGTTCCTTTCAAAATATAATGTGTAATCATAGAGTGCATGGGCTTGCAGTCTGATTTATTTGATTACTGGGGACAAATAAGACGTCAACCTTGTGTGTTTCATTGCAGGCCTGTTGACTGATTGAGAGGGATGAGAATGAATGTTTGACAGAGAGTGAAATAAAGACGCTACAGAGACAAACATCGCCTGACGCACACACACATACACACTCAATTCTCAGAGCAAAACACCATCAACAACCACAGCAGGGTGGAAAGCAATGAAAGTGTTCTCGTGCCAGCGCTAAAGCACAGACTTCATGGTCCAGATATATCACACTTCTGTCTAAAGATAAACAATATATACATATATTCATGATTCACATGCATTATTCACATGAGAGACCATTTCATGTGGTATATCTGAGGCCATAAAGTCTAAATGCATTAGATCACACATGTATATATATATATAAATATATATATATATATATATATATATGACCATCATGTAGTAAAAGTACGGTTGGTTCCCCACTGACTAAAATCAATGTTAACAATCAGAAGGATGATTACACATACTCTCTTGTCCAAATTTGTCAAAGACAGAGTTATAATTCATGCCAAAACAAAAAGGAATTATATTTTGCATGAAGAAATTAAAGTCTATTTTAGGAACATTAAGATATTTTATATCATTATTATAATTATTATTATTACATTAATATAATTGTATATTAATATATTTTAATGACAATTAAGTCATTTCTTATATTTTATTATTATATATCTTATCTTATTTTATTATTATATATTGTATTGTATATTATATATTGTATACTGCTATTTTCATGGCAAATATGCAGATTCTTGTCATAAAAAATCTTTAAAAATTTTGTAATACAATTTATTTTATCAAAATCAGCATAAATACAACATCCATTATATAAAAAATACTTTAGCATTTAAATTATTATTTTTTATATAATTTTTAAAAAAATTATATACTTTATATATTTATATCATTAATTTATATTAAAAGGTGTACTATGTAGTTTTTCATCCACTAGAGGTCGCCTATTCAAAACAAAGGCGTAGCTTGATGACGTTTGAGCGTGGAATCTTGGGACATGTGGTCTTCAGCTCACAGCTGGTGGAAAAGAATCAGGATGGGATTCAGGCAGAAATCATGTTCATATGATTATTAATGTTACTGTAGTATGAAGCAGAGCAGGACCGAGTGTTGTGGAGCTGAACGAGACGCTGGAGAGACTGATATTGAGAGATGAACGCGACACACGCCTCACGAGTAACGGGACTTTTATTATGCCACAGTCGCTGGTGCCGCTTCTGGTTTTCCAGTCATGAGTATGAGGTAACGCAGCTCTGTTTATCATATTAGATACATTTGAGTGTGTTGAAAATGATGTTATAACATTACTCTGCTGTGAGACACTTGTTGCACTGCAGAAAGATAGATCGATATTACAATATAATATTAAATGCTGAATGGCTTGTGTTGATAAATGAAATGCAATTAATTTTAAAACATATTGTATGATGGAGAAAATTCTGTATTACTCTTACTAAAAATAAAGCTGCATCTGATTATGCCTTGTTAGCTACTTGACAAAAGTGTTTTTCTCTGAGAAATGGTAACTTGCTCGCAAAAAATCAAGAAAATTAGATTTACACAATAAGACTAAACGTGTTGAGCTATATAACAATAATTAGTTTTATGTCTATAAATGTATCAAAACAGATGTTCCTTTGCCTAATAAAACATAATAAAACATAAAAGCATCTTTGATGTTTCCATGGTTTCTACAAAATAAAACCAAAAACCGAGGTTAACGTGGATATGACGCCATTGACAGGCGACTTACTCTCACGTCCCGAATCCTTGGTTAAAATGGCACTTTTCTCATGATTTGCAATAGTTGGAAACATTTGGGATATTGTAAGTACACAACTGAACAAAATATATAACACTGGCCTAGTAGATTTTGGATATTTTACTGCAAAAATCTTACATATTGCAGCTTTAAAGTAAATGAATTTCAGTAAGTAAAGTAATGTTATAAAAAAAGTTTTTTTTCTTTAAATTAATTTTCTAGAAAAAAAAGTGTTTAAAAAATGAATTAATTGGGTCAAAATATGTCCCAAACAAATTTTGCGAAATTCACCTGATCAGCTTTCGTTCCTTATTCTCTTTCGCAGTCCAAACTTGGACTTGTTACACCATCTCTCAAACATGTCAGGCTGTCTTTTGTTTCACACTTTAGTTGCTACCAATATCCCACCTCTACAATAAACCAGTTTTCTGTTCTTCCTTGTTTTATTGTCACACTTTCAGAGCCAATTGGGAGAAAGAGGGAAGATGGAGTGATCTCTGTGGTTTAGCGTAAGCGCAGGGGAGAGATGGGATTGAGTGTTCAGTCTCTCTGAAGTGAATCAACTTCACTCTGGATTCTAAACTCTCCAACAGAGACAATTAAAAGAATTTAAAAGTAAGAGGTGAGGAGCGGGTCAGGACTCCAACTTCATCTGTCAATCAATCTATCCGTCCATCCGTCCGTGAAGAGAACAAGGTGTTCTGGTCGAATGGCATTTGCACCTTATAGCGAAAGATCAACTTCAGTCATGAGTGGATCTGTCTTTATAAGATGTACTATTACAGAACAACAGACCTTTGAAAACCCTGTCAAAACATGACAAGAGGCCAATCCACGCTTTGTAGAAGCAGCATTGTGTCTCAGTTCTCACCCTGATCAGCGCTCCAGTTCTCCGTGATTTCCGAAAGGTAATACTTGTAGCGTCCACCTTTGGACCCACAGGCGCAGAACTGTCAAAGTCACAATGAACAAAACTCCTGGCTTAAACTTTCTGAATGGAACTTGATATTTTACAAATATACACCACCTTTCAGAAGATTTTTTCAATGTTTTTGAAGGAAGTCTCTTATACTCACCACCAAGGCTGCATTTATTTGATCAAAAATATTTTTTTAATTTAAAATAACTGTTTTCTATTGAATATATGGTGACACTTTATTTTAAGGTGTCAGTGTTACACTGTAATTATACATTTAAGTACTGAGTAATGACAATTAACTACATGTACTTAATATAGATGAAGAATCATGAAGAATCGCTTGTTTGCTTTCCTCACTTGTAAGTCGCTTTGGATAAAAGCGTCTGCTAAATGACTTAATGTAAATGTAAATGTAAATGTAAATATAGGGTGAGGGTTAGGATGAGGGTTTGGTTTAGGGTTAATTGCATGTAAATATGCATAATTTCTAGTTATTACTACAGTAAATATATGTAACAAATGTAACAATGACACTGTAAAATAAAGTGTTACCGAATATATTTTAAAATGTGATGTATTTGTGTTATCTTCAGTGTCACACGATCTTTCAGAAATCATTCTAACAAGCCGATTTGCTCCTCAAGAAACATTTCTTATTATTACCAATGTTGAAACAGTAGTGATGCTTCATACTGCATTTCTGTAGAAACCGTGATAAAATATTTTTCCAGGAGTTTTTAATGAATTGAAAGTTGAAAAGAACAGGATTTAGAAGTCTTGACCCTTTAGATTAATTTCATGAGTCCTTTCTGAATAAATGTATTCATCTAAAAATGTTGAACAGTAGTGTTAAACAATGTATTTACAATTGTGCTGATTTACTGTCATGTCAACTAAATAGTGTGTTTCATTATTTACAGGGAAGTCAACATTATAATAAATGTTAATTTATTAAAAGAAAAAAAACTCTCCCTTGTTTTCTACACTTCATCTCTATCTTTATGAGCTAATCTAGTTTATACTTTTAACTTGGCATTGTGTACTATAAAGATGTAGATGTTCCCTATTTGTAAAGGCTAAAATACACTTCAAGATTTTTGCACCTATTTGCAGTCTGGACTAGTTGACACTAGTTGTGAAAGTCAGAGCCAGTCTGCAGATTTTTGGCAGTCAGAGATGACAGATTGCACAAAAATACTTGTGTGTATGATGAGCACAGACTCAGTTTTTTTTTTTTTTTTTTTTTACTTCAGACTAATTCACTCCAAATGGAGGATATCAAACATGTTTGCTATTTCAGAGCCGACTTTACAACGCATTGTTTTCATTTGTCATGCGTCTCCAGCAACAAGGCGCATTTTTTTAAACTTAAAAGTCTGGAAGTCTGTGATCCTGAGTCGTTCAGTGCATCATGCTTAGTCGTCAAAAAGTTGGCAATGATGCCTATAGGTTCAAAAAATCTGTTCGGTTTTTAAAAGTTGTTTTCTAGCCTTAACTATAGTAGCTTTGGAGAGCATCTGCTAAATGAATACATGTAAATAAATTTAACAATAATATATCAAAGTGTAAATATGAGGGTTTCAAATTTAAGATCGATATCAAGCATGTGCAAGCAAAGGTTGACAGCAAGCAGTCAGTCCCTGCTGGTACATAATATAATGACACCTCATTGGCTGTGTATTCTGAAGAAGTTGTTTTATACATTGCAAATATATCATTATAATATAGTAGATGTTTTACCAATGCACTGCTGTTTTTGGAGGCTCTTAATAGTGTGAAATACATTTTTTCTGTCGGCTGCCTTTGAAGTCACAGCTCTGGATAAAGGTTCTTTATTGGCATCGATGGTTCCATGAAGAACCTTTAGCATCCATGGAATCTTTCCATCGCACAAAAGGTTCTTTATAGGTTCTTCACACTAAAGAGAAAATGGGTCATATGTTACTTTTACAAGATGTAAAATAAGTCTCTGATGTCCCCAGAGTCTGTATGTCAGGTTTTAGCTAAAAATATCCCACAGATCATTTTTTATAGCATGTTAAATTTGTCACTTTTTGAGTGCTTCTTTGTGTGTCCCTTTAAATGCAAATGAGCTGCTGCTCCCAAGAAGAGGGCGGGGTTTCAGTAGCTCCTGTTAGCAGCGATTAATTTGTGATTCAGTGAAAATGTCAGAAACTGTTCAGCCTTTTTTTGTTCAAACCGGAGTCGGACAATGATGACAATGATTCTAGAGAATGCAACTGGACATTTCTGAGTGGTTAGTGGATAAATTTATGTAGCTAATGTGGAGTTAACCATCTTAAAGTCATTAGCGTAATCTGTCAGAATAATCTATAAATCGCTCATGTGGGAACTGTTGTAAAATGCCAAGAGAATATGTGCTGCATGAAGACAGAACAGGTATAGTAATCCACACTGAAACACTTCAGGAGTTTTGAAGTTGTCATCTGGTTGGTTGAATTCTACAGGATGTCCGGGAGACGCGTGTGTCGCGTTCTTTAATGGTCCTCCTGGAAACAAATGCTGTGACGCCAAACCCCCTCGTAGAAGAAGAACGCCGTTGCGTTTACATCTGTGACAATGAGCGCTTACCAGGATCAAATAAACGCTGGATTTTCAAAAGTTTGTGAAGTTACGTAGTATGAAGTACGTTACGTGCATACCGTTCTTGAATGAATAATTTATCAGATGCAAGTCGGTCTGTTATTGTAGGAACATCGACTTTACATTTTCCCGGCCCTAAACATGACGCGGACTGTGATTGGTTGCGTTAGATGTCAGTCAAACGTCCTTTGCCAATAAAACCTGTGATAATGTCCAGACCTTCTGCCGTCCGTCTGGCTACGCGAGATGAAAAGCTATGGTGAAACGCCCCTGTGCAACCATTATTTTTTAAGAGTGTAGTCGTTATTGAAGGGGTTTGTGTGCATTCTGACATCAATCAGTGCCATCGTGATGTTACTCCAGAATGATTAGTCAAAGAAAACTGAGGCTGTGTCCGAAATGGTATATTTTACTTATTCTAAATAATTCATGACTGCTAAAAAAGTATGTTCTATAGGATGAGTGTGTGTCGTATGCATGTAATCTGGACTTCTACATTTGCCATGTTGTCATGATCATATGACCTACCAGTGTCAGTTGCATCTCTTCACTGCCATTCCTATCCCGTGGCCTCATGGGATAGTAAAGTGTCCATCGAATGCACATTTCAGAATTTTGCCGGAAGTAGTCGGTCATCCGGATGCTTTTTTCCTCTTTAATGAGAACTGTGAATTCGGACTACATCTTGTCACATACTGTTTTTCGCCTTCGATATAGTAGGGAAGTACGTGATTTCACGAGCAAAGATGGGATATTCTCGGGTAGTTTTTTTCAGGTATTACTGACTTTCTTATTATAGATTAAAATCCTTTTGACTGATATTAATTCAGCAGGAGTGCAATAGCATATGAAATCCAATTGTTTTATATTTCTCTTTGTCTCTACTTCCCTATAGTCCTGATTTCCTATTACAAAGAGTGATAATATGTGTGATCACCATAAATCTGTGTGTGTGACTGTGTTTGTGTGCTGCTGTCGATCCGAGAGCCCCGTGTGCCCCTGCTGTTAGATTTGGGTTAAGTGAAAATCACCCACCTCTCGTCACACAGAGTCTATCCCACCCTCGCGGTTAATATGCTTTTATTCCATTTTCATTTTCATGGAGTCATTTTGCCCCTCTTTTATAGAAGGTCATAAAATATATAGTGAATTTTTAAAGCATTCTGCATAACATTTACATTTTCTATTGTATAGATGTGATCAGGGGAAGGAGACTGAATAAAACATTCATGTCAGAGGCCATTTCTTCAGTGACATTTGAAGCTGTATCTATCATCACTCTCTCTCTCTCTCGCTAGCGCAGGCAGGGGAACAAATGATGGTGCGGTGTTTAACGGCGCTCTCCGCGAATAAAATTCCTACCCTGCCTTCACATTATTGCCCGCTGGCTAGTCGAAGAAAACACATTTTCCACAGATTAGAGAGAAGTCAAATAGAAATGTTGCTTAGTTGTGAGTGGTTTGTCTGTATTAGAGTGTGTGGGTTAGTGAAAATTGAAACATGTCACTGAAAAAATCCACATTTTGAAGATCCACCTTCTTGAGGGACACATGTATGCAGTGTCAAATGCCATCGTTTCTGTTAGCACTGGATTTCAGTGTGTTTTGGACATAAGAATATGAAAAAAACTAAATGCATGCCTCATAAAAAATTAAAAGCTTTCATTCTGAGTTGCTTTTTTTTTCATTAACCCTGTCATGATTTTTTCAGCTCGGAGACAATAAGTAACCGTATTTATGAACCATATTTTGGACATGGCATTCAGATCTGAATAGGCTGCAAGGTAAGATTGGAGTCACATTTTCTTTTAAGATGCAATATTCAAACACTGCAAATGATTTTGCCACAATGGTATTTGATGTATGCACTGGTTTGATTGAGTTTGCCAGGGTTCGAAGGATGCTTAGTTATAAGTTTTATAATTACAAAACATCTCGATATATATATGTGTGTGTGTGTTTCTAAATCAAATTTCAGATAAATTGGGCCACCAAGTTTATTTTTATTAAAACTAATTAAATAATCCAATTAATTAAAACTAATGAAATAATTTTTTATTAAAAATGCTCTGCCCTGACATGCCAATTGCAACTTATCTAAAGAGCTTCATGAATTAGCAAAAAAAATAGAAAAAAAAATATGCTGATTTTCAAAACAATCCCATATAAAGTTGCCTAATCAAATGTCAGATAAAACGGGCCACTAAGTTTATTCATGACCAGATTTTTTTCATTAAAACTCTAAGTAGAATCTAAAAAAAAATCTAATTTCAAGCTACGTTGTCAATCATATTTACAATATATTGTATGAATGCATTATCCATCAATACAACACTACACACACTCACTCGCTATCAGTTAGAAAGCACAGTTGCACATAAAATTGAAAAAATGCTTCTTTATAACTGTGTTTATGATAAATTCTATATGCAGTTGTTCTTTAGAGCTCTACACTGATTTGTCTCTCTCACGCACCTACACACACTAGTTGAGTTTTTGCTTTTTAATACTATATAGGCCTGTTATTCTTATTCTGACACCCACACGTCTAACTCTGTCAGTCTGGACTGAATTTAACACATTCAATTAGTCATAAAGCATGTCCTAACATGTTATAGTCACCATAAAATCAAAATGGACAATTCTTATTTTTTATGGAATTGTAGTAATTATTACAAATGATTTACCCTCATGAGAATAAAAATAACTTGCAGCGATATCTCTTTTCTGATGACACTGTTACAGCTAACCGCAACCATCCAATCAAGTCCCCAAGAACAAAACCAAATCCCGCCCTACATTTATTCTGGTTTGAGAAGCAGTGTCACTCAGATATTTACATTTAGTCATTTGACAGACGCTTTTATCCAAAGCGACTTACAAGGGGAGCAATTAGGGGTTTCGTGCCTTGCTCAAGGGCACTTTAGTCATGGTATCGACGGTGGAGAGAGTGCTGATCATTCACAATCCCCACCGGCGTGGGAATCGAACCAGCAACCTTCAGGTTACAAGCCCGACTCGCTCACCATTAGGTCACGACTACCCATGTGCTACATGATATATGTATACTATCGCAATTTCCGTTTAATAACTAAGAATAACTTTATTAAATAAAAAGAGGGTTCGGTTCTCTGTTGGCATTTTGCACGAACACAGTAGTGTTGAGATATCGAAATAACGCTTCAGGTTTTTTGTTACATATTTTCAACATAAAATGACAGAAGGGACCTGACATAACACAAAAAATGCGGCTGTAGGTAATCAAAAAGTCGCCCATTTTACACGACTTCACCCTAGAAAATAAATGAGACGGTCACAGATTGAAAAGTTTGCAAACCTCACTTGATTTTGACAGTAACAAAGACCATGACCCACTGCTCTCACATTGTGTGAGGTAAATTATAGCCTTCTTTAAAATGTAAAGTTTTGGTCAGTTTTGATCAAAACAGTGCAATAAAATGTAACCCTCAAAACAAAGGACACTGCAGAAAGACCCGAAAATAAGCAGCAGAAGAGGTTCTCTCCTCTCCACGTGTGAACGCGTATCATGGCAGACTCTTGTGAGGGAGGGGAGGAGTAACCACACACACACTCACACACACACTCGCTCCGCCATACTAGTACGGAGGCTATGCTCTCGTCGCTGCTCTCTGACCCCAGTGGCAGTCCTTTCTTCCTCTACTGCGGTCTAGACTCACTCCCCCTCTCCGCCAGTCAGAGCGAGGCTCGCCGCCTGCCTGCGCTGCTTTTCCCGCGTGTCGCCGCCAGCTCGCCGGAGGGTCTCCCAGGGTCGAGGGTCCTGCCCCTGCCCGGCTCCGAGTGCCACCTCTTCGGCTACCGACATCTGCATTCCCCGGCGTGCATGGAGCAACATCTTTAGAGGTGGGCGAGAGTGAAAGAGACGCTTTCAACCTCTTCTTGTGTGTTATGCAGCTTGGACATGTACGGTTAGACAGGGAGCGAGAAAAAAATAAGACACAAAAGGGTTAGAGGTGTCTTGTCATTGAGCGGCGGTGTCAGCGCGGCCACTCACCCGGGGAACGATCACCCTCCGCGGCGAGTGTGTTAGACACATTTACGCACGAGTTTGCGTGTTTTAACTCGAAATGTCCGTGATATTGCAGTCGGGGTGATGTAGGTTCAACTTGATCTCTTTTGCTCTCTCTCTCTCTGAAGAGTGTTGCCTGCACTTGAGGCATGATTTCCAGCCTTTATTTTGATCGTTCTCGCGCATTGTTCAGCCGGAAGCAGTAGAGTTGAGCGCAAATAAATATCACGCGCGCATGTAGACGTTATTTTAAACGCAACGGCTGGTTTTTTTACGCAGCTAAGCTAGTTGTTGCTAGCTAGCTGAGGTGAGGAAAGCGATTTTTTTTTCAGATTACGTGAATGAATATAGTTTTATGCAAAATTGGACATTTTCAAAACCTATATTTTACAAAAATAAAAAATAGTATTACCTGTAAATTATTGTAAAGAGTTTGACGTAAAATCAAACGTAACTTGAGGACACATGTACGTGAGATTAGAATACTGTAATATTTTCTTTTTAAAAACTGTAGTTTACAGCATATTGTATAATGTCTCATAACAGTAACAGCAAATTAAAATGAACGTAATTCTAATTATTCTGTAATTTGTATGTCATTAGTACAGCACTGTAGATAAGTACAGTAAGCATAATTAACTATAATGTGTTACAGTTAAATATTTAGACTTTGTGCAAAATAATAGGTGAAGCATAATAATAATATGCAGTAAAGCTACAGAAATATGTAACAGAGGACAGAGAAACAAGACTCATAAATTAGACAAGACTCATAAATAATTCATAAATTAAAAAAAAAAAAAAAAAAACATCTAATTGATTGACAGAATACTACTGACTAATTTTGGCGTGCCCAAACCTACAGAACAAAATACAATTCAGAATATATTTGCATTGCATATTAACAGTTAAATGCCTTCGGTCCTTTACATATATATATATATTTAGTAGAAAAATGCGAATGTGGTTTTTGCGTTTGCCTGGCTGGTACAGTAGATAACACGGAGAGACCAGCGTCACTTTTGACTCATTTCTTTAGGATGTGTGATAATGGGTTTCCTCATTAAATGATGTCTAGTAAGGTGTCAACGCTTATCCGGTACAGTAAGTCAGTATTTAATAAGAAACTCAAAAACATTGTTTGTTGCGGGTGTTGCTGAGCAAATTCGGTGATTATTATTGCATCTGTTTATACGGTAAAATAATGAATCTCTAATTGTTGTCATATATTTTTTTCAAGAATAAAATACAAACTGACGGCAACGTACTGCATGGTTTTTAAAGCAAAATCCTCACACATCATTTTGAGTAAGTGAATGATAGTAGTTTTCAGAGGGTTAGATGAAATAGTTCAGGGGTTGTTAACTGGCCCTCCAGATGGCGAGAGAGCTGGAGATGTTGACACTGCTCACCTTTCTGTCTCTCAGCGTTTTCTATTATGTTTTGGTTTCAATACTTATGCTTAATGATTTGTTTTGGATCATACTGTTATATTTGGATCATACCGGTCACGTTTATAACTGGAGTTTGTGTGCATGTTGAGTTTGGATGAGTTTTAACTTCATGAGTGATCATAAATTTTTAATTTGTGTGTTTGCTTTGTCATAATAATAGGGGCATAAAGTTTTCCAGTTGTTTTATCGTATACTTATAGTGGATTTATGATGAAAAATGTCATACATTTTAATTAGAAAATTAACCAGATGTATTCTAGAAATATCCACTGTTATGAAATGTTTTATTAGGTAACCTAAATGTGTGTTTCATGTGGTAACATCTAAATTAAATGGTCAAATATATGTCCCAACAATACCAACAAAAGTCATTTTTCAGATAAATATAACAATTTCACATTATAACGTTTCTTTGAGAAGTAATCCACATATAAGGAATATAAAACACTTAAATAAAACTTTCCACAAAGCAAATCTTGTACAATTTTCCACATCCAAATGTAGTTATTTGCTCATTTCCATTTCGATCCTAGTTTTACTATCTATTTTTTTCTTCTGTATTACTCATATAGTCATTTTATGCAATTGATTTCTCATCATAATCTTCTTCTGTGGCTCTTTCTTTACAGATAGTATCTTGTCCTCCTCCTCGGCACTACCAAGGGTTCTTTTCTGTGTTTAAGTGGTGGTTCTGAAGGATGCTGACTGCGTGGGTCGCTCCAGGGTCCTGGTGAAGTGTCTCATGTGTCACGTGGAGAAAGAATGGCCCACGGAATGCCGTCACAAGGCAAAGTGACCATCTCGGTGGACGAGTACAGCTCCAACCCCACGCAGGCCTTCACCCACTACAACATTAACCAGAGCCGCTTTCAACCGCCACACGTGCATATGTGAGTAACAAGGGACTTTGGCACAGAAATGCAGTTTTTATATATATATTTATGTATATACATCGCCTTTTTGTTTGTGATTTAATTTACTTTTTAGCTGTTTAGTTTTTTGCACACTTTTTTCGCTCACAATTCATGTGTTTTTCCTAATCTGTCAGACTCGCAGTATCACACTAGCCTCGTCTAACATGATGTTTGGTCCTGAATAAGCAAACTTTGTAATAGGTTTGGACTGCATCAGACACAAGATATCTTTAATAGCATAATGGTCTACACGGGTCAGACAGAAATAGATAGTTGCTGTTACGATTTTTCAGGCTCTTGGTTTTTATATCGACCTCAGCTGAGGCACAGTATTACATATTTCATGTGAAACGTACACCGAGTGCTTTGTCAAATACATTTTCATGCGCTGCATTATCTGCAATGTAAAACCGGATTGCTCACTCCACGTGTAGTGGTTTGTGGTTTGGTGGAAAAAGTCTTTGGAGTAGACATGCTGTTCGTGCATTATTCGTCTTCATGGTAGCAGTAGGCGTGTGTGATATTGACAAAAAAAATGATATCTTGATATTTGCTGGCATTTTATCGATAACGATAATTGTGTTGGTACCTTGGCAGGTTTAGGACTGCCGTGGACGGCTGACTCCTAAAGTTTTTCTTGTTCTTCGTATTCTGTGTGGTGGTCAGTTCGCAGCAGAGACAGACATCATCTTTTCCAATAAGTTTCAATAGATGTTTAGCTTTTATGGGCATTTTTACAGGTTTTTTAAACCTAATTAAATGTATGCATCATCTTTTGCGTCAAATTCTTACGTTAAATCTATAAGTTCAATTACAATAATTAGACACAATAGGGCTGTTACCAATCAAATGAAGTCAGTATCAACAAAATTCATCTTTGCAATGCAGAGGAAACACATAAGCTGCATCTGAAGTGGCATTTAAATGCATTGACACAGACTGTTTAAGGGGGACATTAATGCATTTAACCTGCAGCTACAAATGCATAAATAAGGTTTTGATCAGTTAAACATGTTCATGAGTGAGACGCTCAAACTGCTGATTCATTCAGGAACGAAGCATTTGACTGTCTTAATGAGTGAGTCATTGAATCGTTCATTCAGTAACAAAACACCGTTGTGTGTTGCTCAAATTCAAGACAGTCCTGTGGCTTTGGTTGGAACTGCCATACTGTTCCGAATAGAAGACAATGTTTTTTTCTTAGAAATGCATCTGAAAAATGGGTTTGTCTTAAATTCAGGGTCTAGATTTTTACATGTCAGTAATACACCCGCAACAATAAGTGGCGCCAAATATACGTAAAACGAGTGTGCCAAGAAATACGGCGTGCCAGAATGTAATGTTAGAAGATCGCGAGCGCAAACAAAGACTTTAAAAACATTAATAATCAAAGAAAAGCTCACTTTCTAAGAGCTGTATGATGTTTGCGTGGACCAAACTTCCCCCCTGCGTGATTTTAAAACGTAAGACAGTACCCAGATCAAAACTACAATAAGATTTCACTTCTACTGTCAATGAAATCTTGGTAGGCTGGATGGATAGCCTAACTGTTATATAATTCAAATGAGCTACAGGTTATTTTAATGCAAAAAAGTGTTTTTTTTTTGTTGTTTTTTTAAATGTGATCGTTGGTACATTTTACCAGCATTTTACCATACTTTCAATACAAAAATTAAAATATGAAAAATATGAAACTTATAAAAGCATTTTCTTTATAAGATACAACATTTAGTCTACAAAAACGTACACCTTGAAGGGGGGGGGGGTCATCTTTTATTCGTAACAATACGTATTTAGTAGAGCAATATTGTGTCTAAAATGTAAGTCCCTTAATATTAACTTCATGTTTATTGAACTTGGATGAAATCAATATCACATTTGTAATCATATTTGGAGAAAAAATGGCACTCCGTGTGATATTGATTAACTATATTAAATTAAATAAATATGAAAGATGCACAGAGGTGTTCTAAATGCATTTTAATAGACTAAATCGCAGTAGTGTATGCGTGCACTCACTCTCGAAGTCTGTTTTTGTAAAGTGAGGGACATACTCGATAATGTCACGTGACCACACGTCGATAAAACAACAATTACAAATATTATCATAGACGATATGTATCGCACATCCCTAGGTAGCGTTGTGGCATCATCTCGGTTTTGAAAGTCTTGAATATATTGTGTTATTACAAAGCTTTTACACATTATTCCAGTTCTCATTGTGATGGAACAATAATTTGCACGATCCATTCAGTTAAATTACAAACCGAGCCGTTTTAATACAACAAGTGTTTTTGAGCTGTAACATGAAGATTAAAAAGGCTGCATCATTATTTAAAGTCACCAGTGTTTGCATCACATGTAGTTTAATGTCCCAATGCCTGTGATTCCTCTCTAGTAGCAGTTCTCTCGTCCACTGCTTTCTCCTTAATCACCTCCTTGCTTATAGAGCAGTGTGTTCTGGGAGAGCAAAGGCTTGTTTAGATTGGGGAGATAATGATCGTGTTTACCAGAGCCTTGCGTTGCTGAACATAAACACACACAACTGCACATTCGCTTGAAGTAACGGGGTGCGATTAGAAAAGGCCTTTTTCGTCATGTTTTCGGTTTTTAATCAACATCCACTGCGACTTACTTTACTTTAAAGAGTTTCTTCAGGTTGATCTGGCCCTTAATGTCAACATGAAATGAAAATTCACCCTTTTTGTTGTTTAAATCTCTGCTTTATATCTTGTTGTGAACAATTTATCCATCCCATTTTTCGGACATTTTAATGTTTAACCAAAATGTAATGACTGGACCTCTAACTAGACTCGTCTAGTTAATTTAAATGTTACGAGACTTAAGCTAAAGGATATTTTTAGATTTTTTAACTATGTGAAATGGCGATCGCAACCTATTTTACTTCTGTAACATGTACTATTTCTTAGTAAAAGGATATTTAATGTAGGACGGGATTTGTCTTTATCCGTTGGGAGTTTTGTGGCAATTCCATACAAGAGTTTGGAGTAAACTTTAAGAGACTATAGTTGGTAGAAACTTAAAAGCTTAAAAGGAAAAGTCTCTTCTGAGGAAGATTACACTTGGTTAAATACGGAGAAACCCAGCGGTTGGGTTAAATGTTTGATCAATCTGCTGGGTTGTTTTATTTAAATCAACTATTGATTAAAAATTACTATATGGCTGGCTTAAAATGAACACGCAATAGGTTGGAAATTAAAAATCAGACACATAATTACTAGAAGCAACACTAATAATCAAAAGGAACATTTTTTAATGAGCAATCCATTAACTGTTTATTATTTAATTATTATTTATTAAACTTATTAATAAATGTTAATTTATAAAACATATTAATAAATGTTAATTTCTCTTTTGGGTTTATTTTAGGCAAGTAATATAGTGATTTTTAAACAATAGTTGAGTTAAATAAAACTACTCAGCAGATTGGGTCAAATATTTAACCCAACCGTTGTCAAAGCAACCTTTTTTTTTTTTTTTTACCCAGCATGTTTACAAAGTTAAACATTTTTTTTTTCTGTGGAATAATGTGTACAGATGAATCGGACCAAAACATGTTTTAAGAAATGGCTCAGTTTTGATTTCACGTTGACTTCATTCATGCAGGGAATTTTGTGACGTTACACATTAGACGGAGTGTGTTTAGATGATCGCGGCCATGACCCAGTTTTGTACATGGCCTCTGCGCATCGACAGCAATTACCCTCGTTAAGGCTCGCCAATGTGACCTCAGGACTCGGAGGGGAACTTCGGAAGAGACGTCTTTCCTCTGTGCAGCATTTCGGCCCGCAGCATTCCTGGCACATTTGTCTTTTTTGCTTTCCTCTTCGTTCTTCTACATGCCGATTTGTTTTTTTTTTCTCTTGTTCATGTGGAGCAGACTCATAGCAACAGAAAGCATATGCTCTGGTGCTAATCTTGTCACGTCAGCTAGTGGAGCTTGTGTGATTTCGGGTGACTGAACTGAATAGGAAATGCTGAGCACATCATTCAAACATATCTTAAGCTGGTTTGTGTTAATTTTATTCATTTTTTTTTTTACATAAATTTTTTTAAAAGGCAGCAATAGATTAAAACTCCTCTTCCTCTAATCCACAGAAAATCTACTATTTAGTTTAGATTGAAATGCTTATCAAACTAATAATCAATTTTTGTTATAAAATTAAAATTCTTTGATAAATGTTTGATTTTTGAGAATTTTTTAAAATAATTTTTTTTTTTTTATAAACTTTATAGGCTACTTAAGAAATTGAAGATTAAAACCTTAATACAATGTTCAGCATTAAAAAATGAATTGTGATTTGATCTCATGTGTTGCATTATTTGCATATCGCGTTGTGATTGGTCTTTTTTCTTGTGTTTATTTGCATATTCAGTTTATTTCTTTCTTGCATGTATTTAACCATGTAGCTAGCTGCCTTTGCGCTGAAAAGTTAACATTGCGTCATGTGTTTATTCTCAATTTATGCGTTTCTGATGCAACATTTACACAAATATTAAATCCTAAACTTTGACTATTCTTTTGCTGCCGTGTAAGCACTGCTGTCTCCATCTGGGAATGTAAATCTAGTTATATATTTGTGTTTATTGTCTTCTTCTTTATTTGTTCTCTCTCTTTCTTGTTCTCTTCCTCTCTTGTTTATGATTGAAATCGGTTGTTCACCTGCTCCCTCATTACCCCTCCTCCCCACATCCACCTTCCACCTGAAATTGGCTATTGCTTTTTTTCTGTTTAACCTGATCTAACAGAAATAACCGAGCAGAAGCCGGCAGCTCCTGTGCCTTTATTTCTCCAGCCCTCTTTAATAGGAATGTAATTGATCTTTGGCTCCGTTGCCCTGCTCTTTAATGTGCACATGTTCAGGCCTGAGCCGATGCCAGCCTAAAAATACTTAGCTGTTCAATACGGTGTGGATTGATTATGAAATAACAAAGAGAATATGTGAAAATGTAATAGTCCTGTTTTCGATGGATTCATCAATGGAAAATTGTATAGTTTGCCTGAGCTGTGAATGTGAATTTGCAGTTTGAATTGAATGTGATTACAAGATAAAAATTAAAAGAAAATGTATTTCCATACACCATGTGATTCACAGTCAAATGACTGTTATGAGCCGATTGTTTTTAGGAAAAAAAGTATAATGCAACCAGTGTATTATTCACAAGCAAATTACTTCTGCACTGATACTTTTAAGAAATCTTTCAAAAGAGTTGCTGTTTGGAATAATTCTGACTGAATTGCTAACTGAACTATAAATGTCTCAATGTTCCAAACCTGTATGAATTTCTTTCTTCTGCTGAACGCAAAAGAAGATATTTTGAAGAATACGGTTAATCAAACAGATGATGGACCCCATTGACTTTCATAGTATGGAAAAAAATACTATGGAAGTCAATGGGGTCCATCAACTGTTTGGTTAACCGTATTCTTCAAAATATCTTCTTTTGCGTTCAGCAGAAGAAATAAAGGGTGAGTAAATGATGACAGAATTTTCATTTTTGGGTGAATTGAGTAAGGTTTGTGAATTAAATCACTAGATTGTTTATATGGCAATGCAAAGTTAAAGGTAAACACCTTTTTTTTTTTTTTTTTAAATAAATAAATTATATTTTAATTATTCTGTAGGAAACATTGCAGTGTTGTACAGTTCGTTTTAAGTCAGCAAGTCCTTCTCTTTTTCCCTATCTCTTTTTTTTTCCATTGTGCCGCTAATCGGTTTCCTTTAGCCTTGTTAATTTCTCAACCTTTGAATAATTAAAATGTTCATAAAAGAGCGAAGCGTTTAAGAATTTCAACTCGACGTTCATTTCATCCCAGCCACGGGGAAGAAGAAGGGCTTCATATCGAGTTAAACGTGTGCAGCAGGCTTTCCTAGCCCTTAAACAGAGACTTTTGTATCTGCTTTGAATTCAGTGTTGTTTGAATTACGTCATGCTGTTGGACAGGAAAAAGAAGAATATTGTTGCTTTATGAAGTCTGTTTTTCTTTTGATTTCAAAAAATCTTGATGATGAAAGACATGCTGAAACTTCTTTTTTTTTCCCCGCTCTTCTAAAAGAGGATATGGCAACTAGATGTTCGGATGCGTCGACATGCTGCGAACGAGCAGGTTTTACAGCACCTGTCTTTATAGATTTATGTTAGGGACGTTTACATTCTCTTTCTGAAGCACGTGAGTGACAAACGACAGGAATCGAGTGCGGTACGTACACTCGTGTGCGGAGCGTGTAATGGAAGTGCACGGGATTGAAAATATTGGAACTAGCCGGGCTTTGCGTGGACCGTAATTGCAGTAAGCACTCTGGTCGGCATCCATAATGCAGATGTCCTGCAGAATTAAATCAGAGCTCTCTCTCGTTGTGTCGGTTTCTGTGAAAAGGCCTGAACTCTTTCTGTCAGGGGGATCTGGTTTAGCTTGTGTGTGTGTGTGGGAGGGTCACACAGGACTCCTCGAGGCCCTTGAAATGAGAGAACCCTTGATTAAACTCACAGCTTCTGTCCGCCGAGGCAGCCACTGCACAAGGTCATGGAGGTCAAGTGACAATTGACATTCGGCAGGTCTGGGACCTGTACTTTTGAAATTTTTTTTTTTTTTTTTTTTAATTTCAGCATAGATGACCATGCACTTCCCTTCCAGACTAACAGCACTGGGGCTGGTACAGAGACACAGTTTACTTTTGCTAAATAGTTGAGCTAAATTTTTCCGCTCCTGTCACAGATAAACAACGCTTGACTTGCGAGTTCTGAGTAAATGATTCGGTAAGATTAGGCTGGCCTCATACACTGCTTTAGGTGTCATTAAAATAAATGTTTCTTTTTTAATATATTTTAAAATGTAATTTATTCCTGTGATCAAAGCTGAATTTTCAGCATCATTACCCCAGTCTTCAGTGTCACATGATCCTTCAGAAATCATTCTAATATGCTGAATTGATGGTTAAGAAACATTTATTAATGTTGAAAAGAGATATGTTGCTTATAATAATATAAGCATATAATAATAATTATTAATAATAATTATAATAATAAGTTTTGTTGAAATCGTGATGAATAAAAGTGCATAAGAACAACATTTGGAATAGATATCCTTTGTAACATTATAAAAGTCTTTTGATTTATGCGTCCTTGCTGAATAAAAGTATTAATTTCTTTAAAAATAATCAGACCCTAAATATTTGAATGTTAGTGTATTGTTATTAATTGTATATAATCTATAAGTTTAATCAAATAATATTTGAATAAATATAATAATATTAAGAGTACATTTTATCATACATATTGCCACCTTATATTATATTTCAATTATGAAATCTGTGCATTAATGTTTTTTAAAAGACTGTGATGCTTGAAATCACTTGCATTATTACTTTATTTTACGCTTAAAAATTCAAATAAATCCTTGTCAGTTGTGAATCTGAATGGATTTTTTTTGACAAAGGGCTAAAGATGACATCAGGAAAATAAGAAACCTTGTTTTTATTGGGTACAGGTCTGAAGGAATATGAGATGAAACTATTTAATTGATAGATTTTAACCTTAAAGTTCAGCAGAACAAGAACACAACCTGTGGAAATACACAGTGGTTTCTGAAAGGCCTGCAAATTGACATCTAATTGAAATGTTTGTTCATGAAGTGTTTCCTCATTTATCCTCATCCTCCATCCTGTTTTTCCAGCTTCTCTTTCCCTCTCTCTCTCTCTCTCTCTTCCTCATTTTTGTGCTCTGTGTGTTACTCTGAAGTTTATTGAATTAGCGCCGACAGCTGAGAAGCACAAGATAAGATAGAAACGCTGTGTCTCTCTTTCTGAAATGGATTGCATTGCTATGTATGAGTGAAGGTGGTGGACTGCACGTACGGTTTGATGTTTCTTCACCAATAGCAGTACAAGCCGAGCCACACGAGCGGAAAAGCCAGTAAATATTTGGCTCCTCTTGATGATTATCATTATAATTTTTATTCTTTGGCCCTGGTTCACGGAGCTTCCTGCCCTGCTTGTCTTACACACACACACACACACACACACGTGGCCCTGAGTGAGGCAGATAAGCCTGAAAAGTCCATTTCCTGCCACAGATCAGTGCAGTGGCGGTGCTATCCGCATCAAAGGCTTGACTGCAGGGCACTCTTTTCACAGCCCTGTGCCCCACATCTACAAAACACGGCCCTCTGAAATATTCATACTGTACACAGAGGGTTCAATCTCTCACTCCGACTCTCTCTCTCTCTCTGTCTCTCTCTCTCAGTCACTCTCTCACCAAATTCCTACATTAAAGAAGGAATCTTTCCATGGCAGGAGAGAAATGCGAAATATTTTCTTGTAGTCTGTGCAGACCCCTGATTTATTCTTCTATGAAGAAATTGCACGTCTTCTTTTAATGGCTGTAATTTTTTTTTTTTTTGTAGATTTGACAGATATAATGTTCCATCTATCCGTCTTTCTATCTGTCTGTCTGTCTGTATTATAATGTCCGTATGTCTGTCTGTCTGTCTATATTATAAAATCTGTTTGTCTCTCTGTATTATATGTGTCTCTTTGTCCGTCCGTCCGTCCGTCTGTCCGTCTGTATTATATAATCTGTCCGTCTGTATTATATGTGTCTCTTTGTCCGTCCGTCTGTCCGTCTGTATTATATGTGTCTCTTTTTCTGTCTGTCCGTCCATCCGTCAGTCTGTCCGTCTGTATTATATAATCTGTCCGTCTGTATTATATGTGTCTCTTTGTCCGTCCGTCTGTATTATATGTGTCTCTTTTTCTGTCTGTCCGTCCATCCGTCTGTCTGTCCGTCTGTATTATATAATCTGTCCGTCTGTATTATATGTGTCTCTTTGTCCGTCCGTCTGTATTATATGTGTCTCTTTTTCTGTCTGTCCGTCCATCCGTCTGTCTGTCCGTCTGTATTATATAATCTGTCCGTCTGTAATATATGTGTCTCTTTTTCTGTCCGTCCATCCGTCCGTCCGTCTGTATTATATAATCTGTCTGTCTGTATTATATGTGTCTCTTTTTCTGTCCGTCGGTCCGTCTGCCCGTCTGCATTATAAAATCTGTCTGTCTGTCTATATTATATCTGTCTCTTTGTCCATCTGTCTGTCTGTGTCCGTCTGTCTGTCTTTCTGTCCTTCTGTCTGTCTAATGTTTTTAAAATATTTTAAAACTAGCAATGTACATTTTATTCATTGATGAGACATTTTGGATCAGACTAACGCTGATCTCAAACATCCATGCCAAAGTACCATCTCATTTGCCATCTTATTGATCTACTATAAATTGGTTGACTTTATCATTTACATGAGGAAAGAGTAATATTAGTAATATTAATGTTTTAGGCTAACATAATAAACCAGATAATGGGCATCTGATGTTAATTAGCAGGCAAAGCACTGCCTTTAAACCCATAGACCCGAGGTCAGGCTCTAAATTAACCGCCTATTGACTGGACAATCATTTGGTCATAATGAGTGTTGGGGGGGGGGTCTAACATAATTATTCCTTCCTCTCATTGGACAGCAGGTGTCTCTGTGCACCTTGACTAATAGTTCCTGTCTGTTGAATGTGGATGGAAATAATAATATTCACTTATAGGCTGTTTGAAATAATCTAGATCATCTTTCCAAGTCATTTGTCAATTCACACTGCAAAAGTGAAAATGCCATGTAATGCAACAGAGCCAATCAGAACTCATTTGATGTTTAATATCCTGTTACGTGGACCAGTGAGATTGTGTCGTGGGCGGGGCTACACAGTACAGCGTGCAAAAATAGAAACGCAACAAAATACCATATCAATTATTTTTTGTTTGATTGTGACTTATTGAAACAAGAACTGAGAGTATGTTTACACGACAACAATATTCTAAAAACGGAAACGTTTTTTCCTTTTCAGAAAAGAACGATCCTCATTCACTCAGATCTGCAAAAAAAAAAAAAAAAAAATTCTGTATTCTGCTGCCAGGCCAGTAGTTGGCGATGTCATTTTGTAAAAAAAAAACACTTCAGGCCTATAGACTGAACACGTGTACCGGTATCGTTTTCAAAAAGTTGCACTTTGAAACCAGTTTGCATTTTCAGGTCCCCAAAATGATGTTGTCGTGTAAATGAACAGCCAAAGCGCATAAAATGTTTTCTGTTTATAGTTTGAAAACAGTGACATGTAAACGGCCCCTGCGTTTTACATGTCTTTTATCACTTATCACTTTATTGAATCACATGAGGACTGAGGGCATGATGTTAACCGTGCTATAGAGGGAAAAAAAAGTCCAAATAGAAACCAGCTAATTATTCCTTACCTTAGTCTTGACCTGACAAGCAATTGTGGCTGCTGTTTGCAAATTTTAGGTTATTTTTTGTAAGAGAAGTCAAAGGAAGGAAGAGAGATCCACAAATAGCACGCTCATGTTCGGCTCTCTGAAATAGATGAACTGCGGCTGTTTTTGAAGCTTTGATACAGTTCAATCGTTTGTTGTTCCTGAAGGTTAAAGGATCAAGTGAGCGCTGTCAAATTGAGTATCTTTGAACAGAAATCAAAACGGTTTCCTCTGCAATATGACACATGTATCCAATAAAAGAGACGCAGTGCATCCAGAGTCTAAACGTGTGTGTGTGTTATAAAGGTCTTTATCTAGCGTAAGGAATGCTGTGTTGTTTTTCTCTACTTTTTCTATGGATTTGAACGACGGTGTCTTTATTCTCTTCGTTTTTTTCTTCCACATCTATCTTGCGTTTTTCAGTGTCAAACACTCAAATATTTTCTCTCTTTCTCTCACACGCACACACATTCCAGTTTAGCTCTAATGCAATTTCAGTGGCACAGTAAGCCCCTGGTCCGAATAATCCTTTCTTTCCTCCCCTCGCCTAATGAATATTTAAAAGACTGAGTGAATATTTAAAACAATGAGCAAATATTCAAAAGGCTCTGTCCGTTCATGGCTATATAACCGGGGTTTGGGGTTTTATGTTAGAAAGATAAGCACCTTGTTTAAAAGCAAATGTTTTGTCAGGTAACCTAAAAACTGTTGTAACGTCTTAATTAATTGGATTTATTCGAGTCAAGTCAGCGAATCAACGCGACTACATTAGTTTTTATCAGTCAGCGATACATTTCTACTGGTTTCATGCTTGCATTTCATGTTGGCATTAAAATGTTGATTTGCTTGTGAAACAAATCCTGTGAGTCGCGTGTTCAGGTGACAGCGGACCAACAGATACGCGGCTCTGCTTCCATTTGGAAAAGCCTTGTTGACTCTAATAGATTCATATGACCGCGTGTGTGTGTGTGTGTGTGTGTGTGTGTGTATGTGTGTGTGTGAGTAGGCCACAGAGTTCAGCACGCCAGCCGCTTCCATAACTAGATCTGTCGAGTCTTTTATATCTCCGTTGCTGGCCTGACCACCACAGACCACATTTAATCAATACGCGTGTGTGTGTGTGTGTGCGTATGTGTGCACACTTGCTTTTATTTACTGCATCGTGATCAATAACAAATATTATTTTCTGTCCGCCTGTTTCTCTCCCTCCTTTTTAAAGTGTCATGATTTTCTGTGCAGGTGGTTAATTTCAGATATGACTCGGTCATATAAATGTAATCACAATTCAGACAGATGTTCAAGCCAAAATGGGTGGCTATTTCTTTTCTTTTTAATCATATATTTCTTTTTTATCATATATATATATATATATATATATATATATTAGAGCTGCAACTAACGATTATTTTTTCTGTCGACTAATCTAACGATTATTTTTATTAAGTTTTAATTTATTAATCTAGTGATCTTTTTTTACGTAAGAAGTTAGAACTAATTTAGCAGTTCATTGAGGTGTAGAAACAATGGAACACGCCATTATGTAATAATACGATTTGATTTTGATTAGAAATAAGCCACTTATGTGTGGTCGTCTAGTGGTAGACATTTGAACTTTAAAATGAAGTGTCAAAGACTTTCTATACAGTCTTAAAAGAACTTTGACAGTGTTCAAGCCATTGAACAAATGTCTCCTGAACCATGTATTTTTCCTCTTGCGCTGTCTGTAATGCAGGGAGTCTTAGCGAGCGCGCAGGGCGGGTATCAGGAGCGCGAGCAACTGAAACCTTGCACGTGCGAAAGAGAACGTCAGCGCACATCCAAATAAACTTCTTTGAAATGCCAAACTGATTTTCGTTCGCTCGAAATATTTTCTTATTTGCGCGACGAAGATTTTCTCCTCAACTCAGTTCACGCACGCGCGAAATGCCCTTTTGCACGCTCAAAATATGATCTTGCATGCGCAAAAATTTGGCAGAGATCCAATTCCATAGGTGGTACGCCATTTCGGTTCTGCAAAGGGAACAAAGGACCATTTTATTTGGCCTCTGTTTAAAGTATTCCCATACTTTTGATAATCGTGGTCTAGGTTTTTGTGATAGAATGGAACTTTCTTTTTTTTTTTTTGGAACGTTCCCAGGAGCAGAAGCCGCCATTACGCGAGATGAATGAAAACAGTGTGACGTGTCAACGCATTTCACGCACGCCGACGTATTTTCGTAGTCGACGTAATCGATGACGTTGATGCGTCGTTGCAGCACTAATATATATATATATCTAATATATGTATGTATATAATGTATATGTGTGTGTATGTAAAATACACATGTCTGTCTGTCTTTATTTTTGTCTGCTCCATCTTTTTTTCTTTTTTTTTTTTGATGTGTGCCAATTCCCATCCTGCACTATTTTCTTTTCTTTCATTCGAGTAGATTCTCTTCTATGTACAATTGCTTAACGTACTTGTTTTCCTTAATGGAAGTGTGTGTGTGTGTGTGTGTGTTGTGCACCGTGTGCCCACCTCCCTTCCTAGGGTCCTTTATATTTTTAGTCGGACAGAAGATGTAAGTGTTAATTAGAGAGCCGAGGGCTTTTTGTCGACTGACAACCCTTTTAGTAATGAAATAATAGTGGGGGGAACAAGTGTGGCTTATTGCACGTTTCTGACTTCAATTACAGCCAAGATCCTTTTTTCCGTTCCTTTTGAGTTATAGAGGAGAATTTCCTTCATACCCGTCTGCCCTCCTCCCTTTCCCCAAAACTATCTTTGGGAAAATAAATAAAAGGATGTTCAGACAAGAGGAGAGTGATTCTCTTAAACAGACATCAAATGTGAGAATTTCTGAAGGCGGCTTCCATTTTCAGAGCTTTTTCAACAAAAGATTCTGCTCTAGTTTTCAATTTTACTACAAAAGCTGAGAATATCTATCTGTCTGTCTGTCTGTCTATCTGTCTATCTATCTATCTATCTATCTATCTATCTATCTATCTATCTATCTATCTGTCTGTCTATTGGTCTGTCTATCTGTCTGTCTATCTTTCTGTCTGTCTGTCTGTCTATATCTTTGTCTATCTATCTGTCTGTCTATCTTTCTGTCTGTCTGTCTGTCTGTCTATATCTTTGTCTATCTATCTATCTATCTATCTATCTATCTATCTATCTATCTATCTATCTATCTATCTATCTATCTATCTATCTATCTATCTATCTATCTATCTATCTATCTATCTATCTGTCTGTCTATCTGTCTATTGGTCTGTCTGTCTATATCTTTGTCTATCTGTCTGTCTATATTTTGGTCTATCTATCTATCCATCTATCCATCTATCCATCTGTCCATCTATCTGTCCATCTATTTATCTGTCTATCTATCTGTTTGTATGTCTTTCTGTCTATCTTTTGGTCTGTTTGTCCATCTGTCTAGGGTTGGGACATTAATCAAATTTTATTTTCAATTATTATTTTGGCTTCCAACGATTAGAAAACAAGATATGAAGATATAATGATATAAATTTATTTTAATATTATTTTTTATGTGTGTGTACTGTGTATGCATGATGTTTTCAGAGTCAGTGAGTAATCATATTAAGTTATCTTGTTCTAAACCTTGACAAAACTCGTGATGATGACTTTTGCCATCATTTAGCAGCCATACTATTTACATAATATTCATAAGACATTAATATTGAGTTTATTTCAGACAACATTGTTAAAAAAATGCCAATGAAATGATTTCCAAGCGAGGTTGATTTTCCCTCCCAAGCACTCTGTACACTTTCTGTTCCAGCTCTACTTCGGGTTTCTCCCTCTCTGTTGAGAGAAGCTTGCTCTAAATGATTGTGGCGAGAGCATAACATAATCAAACATAATCACTCCAAAAAAAAACGGTACTCTTGGAATGCCACTCTTCTAATCAAATTAGAAGACCTGAACTGAGATTATAAATTATAGCAGTGTACTTTGTATTTATGTGTTTATATAAGTTTTAAGAAATGTAACCATTCTGGTTCAGTTTAAAATGTCACTTAAAATGGTTCCATCATTTTATTTTATTATCTTTTTGTATTTTTTTGAAGGTTATACACCATGTTATCACATTTGTACTTCAAATTTGTCACTTAAATAAGATATATTTGTCTTCTGTAAAAGTCACACATGGATCTGTTACTTCTTCCGTCTTCTTTTTTTTTTTTTACTGCAATCACGGGCTGATTTTAAGCATATCGCTCAGCTCATGTACTTCTGTAACTATCCGGCTAGTAGTTGTGTACAGATATTTCTGCTGAGTTTCATGCTTATAGAATAACCTGCTTCTCTTTCTCTCCCTCCATCTGTTTCTTTATCGCTCATTTTCGCTCTCAGGGTGGACCCCATCTCGTACGACACTCCCAAGCCGGGTGGCCACACGCGTTTTGTGTGCGTGTCAGACACACACTCACGGACAGATGGCATCCAGATGCCTTACGGGGACGTTCTCCTGCACACAGGGGACTTCACCGAGCTGGGCCTGCCCTCAGAGGTCAAGAAGTTTAACGACTGGTTAGGTAAAGAGCTGCGATTAACCACCGTTTAACCCCCTTGCATCACATCCGACCCTCAGGGTTTAGCGACGTGTGAAGTGGTGGTGACAGGTTTTAGTGACTGAAGCTAATGGTCAGAAGAAGCTGAGTTTCTCCTTTCAGCATCTGTCAGCATAACAGAAAGTGTTCAGTGAGCTGTGTGCATCATTACTGGATAGTAAAGAATTCTGGGTCATTTTGTGAGGTGTTTTTGCTGGTTTTGGTTTGTCAAAAATAGTCATTTTATACTCATTCAAAAGTTTGGTGTCATTAAGAATTTTTTCAAAAATAAATGAATACTTTTATTCAGCAAGGACACATTAAATTGATCTAAAGTAACAGTAAAGACTTGTACATGGTTACAAAAGATTGCCATTTCAAATAAATGCTGTTCTTTTGTACCTTCTGTTCATCAATTTTCCTGGAAAAGTGTTCATGGTTTCCACCAAAATATGAAGCAGTTTACTTAAGCTGTTTTCATGGTTGAATATCAAGTGTCCTATACTGGTAATGAATTTTGACAACATTACTGTTTTCAGCAAATAAATGCAGCCTTGGTCAGCGTAAAAGTGATGATATTCGGGGCAACTTTTTGAGCAATGTTGCCAGGCAATTTTGCCGAGCGATGTTGTTGTGGGCGCTTTCCCATTGAGAATGGGCAACAAATTTGTCTCTGGATATCCAGATAGAAATTTGTTGCTCATTCTCAATGGGAAAGTGCCCAAGCGACAACTTTCGGCAAAATTGCCTGGCAACATTGCTCAAAAAGTTGCCCCGAATATCATCACCTTAAGAGATGTTTAAAAAAAGTCTTACTGACCCCAAACTTTTTAATGGTAGTGTATCTGTGCCACTGCAGCTTATATTGATTGACTGATAAAATATTGGTAATTCAGAATCTTTTACATTCGAATTGTCCAATTTTGAGGCTGTTTATTAAAACGGACCAATGAGTAACTGTAAAATGAAGGAAAAAATCAATTGAAGTTAATTCTATTGACTTTGAATGGGTAATGTAATGAAATATTTTGCACAAATGGTAATATTTATAAAACAACTCTATATACATGATTAGAAACCAAAAATAAATGTATAAAATTCATAGTAGAAAAATATATTTATATTCCTCAATCATTTTTTTGTTCAGACGGGCTAGGACAATAGTGGCAGGAAAAACAGCTCTGTTGATTATTACCAGTGTGATCTTTTTTTTTATTCTTCTTTTTTTTTATATGATGTAGACAGTGTGAGAATTATTTTGTATTTTTTTTCATGACATTCTAATTACAGATTCATAGGAGAGCAATGGGTACTTCATTAGCAACTAATTATGCTTATTTATGTAGGGTTAAATTCAACACGATTTTATGTGTAAGAACAATCCTCTGAGAAAATTTATGTAGAATACAGATGAAGAAATAACTGAAGATTGTGAATATCACATTTTTAGCTTCATTTATTTATACTATCTATAGAAAATGTTAAAGATTTTGCTAACGTTTTGCATGCACATTCTACACAGATGGGTAATAAATATTACACTTTCGCAAAACCTTAGCATAAAATGCGATTTATAGATGGTTGTCAGCTAATTGCTAGCATATTAAACAACCAGCTGTCAATAGCTATTGCAAAAGTATGTTTTCAGTCTGAAACAAATCATGCTTTTCTAGACAAATGTATGATTTATTTTTGACAAAAGCCTCAGATCGTAGCAAGCTTGCAGCACGTGGCCGTCACGGACGTTCTTACTGTGACACACTGCGAGATTGATAGATTTGAAATTGAAACATCAGTCCTGACTTCAATAACTCTTGTTAATATATCTGTTTGGAGGCCCTTGATGCGTGACACGCTCTCATTATTTTGAGCTGAGTATCGCACACAAATCTAGTTATGTAGTCTGCATGAAGTTCGGAATTTGCACAAGTCTTGGTCTTTTTGTTGGGCACTCTATTTAAACCAAATCTTATTTTATTCTAGGAAATTTGTCTTTTAATGTGTTTTCATTTCAGTTAGAAAGCCATAAAGTTCCTGCATTTGAATTGTGGGTTATTTGAGTTTATATTTAGCTTTAAGGAAGGTTACTTTTATATGGTATTTTGTTTACTGATGATGATGACTAAAAGAAAATGAAAATCTTTAGCAGATTATTTAACTTTACCAATCTTTACAAATACCGTGGTATTACCATTGTTTTTTGGACATTAGGCCATACTATGGTAAAACCATTTTTTTTATGATGATATCTTGAAACTATGTATATACCAAGATACTAAATGAGTTCCATATTTGTGTAAAATTCTATTTAAATGGTAATTCAAGGTACTTCAAACAGTACACTAGTATTACCATAGTTCATGTCCAAAAAAAAAAAAATGATAATATCGTGGTATTTTTCTATTTTTGGCATTCGATTGGTTTCTTGAAATGTAGTTTAAGAAGTTCCTGTATTGTTTTGATCATGTATGTAGTAAATCCTGTACTTCAAATCCTTTTTGATCCTGTGCTTTGGTTGAGGTGTAAATCAAAAACCCATGTGATTAAATCAAACGGTTGCCGGCTCTGACATCCTGAGCTCTATTGGCGCCAGGGAGTCCTGGGCCGAGGGTTTGGGATGTTGGCACCTGATGCAGCCATAAAGTGGTCACATTGACCCTGTGGAGCCACTCACACCACTGACCTTCAGCCCAGCAAGCCTGGTGTATTGGCATTTGGCTTGTCGACATGAGCCATATGCCACAAACTATTCAATGAACAGAGCAACTATATACAAGTCAAAAATGCTACACTAAAATTGCAAGGTTTTTTATGTTACGTGATCATAGTTCAGCTGTTTTTGTATCACATTGTATTGCAAATACTCGCCACAAGAATATGAACAGACACTTCCAGCTACCCAAACTCAATTTTGTACATAACTGCAATCCTGCTGCGTATACCAGTACACTGTTGTATTCTCACAATAGGCACTATGAAAATAAATGCTAAGTTGTCTTTAATGTTAAATTCTCTTTCAGCTCAGCTTCTCTTTTGGTTACACATTGGTTTAAAGAGTATCTTGCTAAGAAAGTTAGTTAAAGTCAATATATTTGCAGCTTACCTGATTTGAGTGGTTTGATTCAGTGAATTGGTTCATTCAGAAATTAGATTCGCTGATTCATTCATGAGCCCTCACTCACATGTGTTTATAAAATTCTGTGTCATTGTTTTACTTGGCAAAATATTTAGCAGTATTCATAATATAACAATATATTTAGTTAAATATATGCATTTGCCATTGTTTTTAGTTTTTATTAGTTATTTTTTTGTATATATTCAGATCCTCCTTTTTTGTATATCCTAGCATAGCTAACTACACTCTAACGAATGCTGGGTTCTTTGGGCCAATATTTAAATAAACTTTTTGGTCCCACTTTATAATAGGTGGCCTTAACTACAATGTTCTTGCATCTAAAAATAAGTATAATGTACTTATTATGTTTATATTGTATTGCAAAACACTTTTGCTGCTATTGAGATGGGATACAGGTAAGGTTAGGGACAGATTTGGTGGGATAGGTAGATTTAAGGGTGGGTTAAGGTGTAAGGGATGGGTCAACAGTGTAATTATAAATGAATTACAGATGTAAGTACATGCAGGTATTTTTAAAATATAAGAACAATGTAAAAACATGTATGTAGGTGCATTGTGTCAAATGTATACATGTAAGTAAATAGTAGCCAACTAATATCAAGTGGGACCGAATTTTTTAACCCAACGGTTGGATTTGTCCATATGTGTCCAAACATGGGTTGGAACAATCCAGCATTTTTTAGAGTGTACGTTTTACTATAGTTTTGATATTTCATTAATTGTAAGTAGCTTCCATGGCCAGCTGCCATTTCAAAGTGGCTTGCCTGTTTGTACTTGCAGGAGCTTGATTTTTGATGTCACAGGCTCTTAGTTTGTCCTTCGCGTCGTCATTCCATCCATGCATACTCTCTTGTCACACACGGTTGAAATAGTGCATCAGAAGGGATGAAACGGAGAGAGAGCTGTCAGCAGTCTTTCCATCCCTCCATCTATCAACGTACTTGACGCCACCTTTTTTTTTCGTATCCGGCATGTGACACGAGCAGCTTTTGAAGTGCCTGGTGGTCGGAGAACGCTCCGACTTTCTTATTATTCACGTCCCAAAGGAAACCTGACGATGAAATTATTTTTCACATCATCGCTTTTTGTTGTAAACACACAGCTGGGTGCTGATAGATAATCTCATGATGGCTGAAAGCTGTCTTGTGTCAAAAACATGTTTGGATAAAAGAGTTTAGGCAGTTTAAAACAAATCGTTCCCTCGAACATGACGTGATGATGGAGTAGTTTATATAAGCCTTTTGACAAACTCAAAGAGCGTCGCTCAGATGAGCCTGTATTGGATCTTCGGAAAAACTGATTTTCGTGCTTTTATTATCCGAGCCAAAGCTTTCTGGTTATATTTTCCCAAGTTCCGTAGTATAAATGCTTGCATTTCTATCCAAGGTCGCTACTTTGTTCTTTTCAGTGGGGGACAAATGATACATGAGAAAAATAAAAAGATAAAGGGACTTTATAAATGAAACTTGCGAGGGGAAATTGGTGTTGTTTATATTAGACCTTTTAAATACTGCTGGGTTTGTCATTCCTCTCTTTTTTTCCCTCTCTCTCTCTCTCTCTCTCTCTCTTCATTTACCATGCATTTTCTTGTGTAGCTCGCTTTTGTTTGTTTTTCTGGCAAGAAAGCCCAGCCGCTAATCGTTGTCATTGATCATGGTTTTTGTTGATAAGTGGGATCGATTCTCAGGAATCGTTCAGTGGGAATGAGGTTTCTTTGCTAAAGTTCAGTTCTGCTCGATATCTCACCCGTGAGATCTGACCTGTGCTTCTCCGCACGGGATTCATGGATGCAAACATGGATCTGTGCACCATAAATAAGGAGATTTTCTAGGTCTTGACTTCGTTTGTCTGAGTTCACTGTTTATTTCTTTGATCAATGCAGGACAGCCAATAGATCCCATGTCCAATAGATCAGCTTTGTTCCTTTGTTTTGCCATGTTGTGAGAGCGGCAAAAGAAAGTGTTTGCATGGTTTTAAACAATAGATGTTATTTAAGCAAAAATAAGCTTTCATTTGCTTTTAAAAAAATCTACCTCTCTAGTAGGGGTCGGAGATATGTCCAAAATCACAATATGAGTAATTTTATTTCACAGTAGTTATTTCTGCTAAATAAAGTTTTTGTCGTATCAATATTTTTGATACCATTGAAATTTATTAACTCTCATCACCAATTTTACAAAAAGACTAATACTAGCGTAACTAACATAAGTAAAAGTAATGAAGACAAGAAAACCGTCAATGATTTAAAATAGGAACAAAGAAATGAATTAATAAGAACAAAGACACAAATGAAATAGACCTACCAGAAAAAAATGCAAGCACTAGATAGGCCTATAATAGGGTACTACATAAATTGTGTAAAGTAATAAAATATACAAAAATACTGCCTAGTCTTCACTGTGTAAATTAAAAATACATTATTAAAGTTACGAAAGAGGTTCAGTCCAGCAATGAAATTGTTTGGTTAATGGCACAGATGGCAGCAAGTATATATTAGGCTGCTGTCACTTTAAGACTGAATGCACTGATCTAATATACTGATACACATGCGCTTTCAGCTGTTGACGTGCACTTAGACATAAACAGCTGTGTTTATGAGGATATTCACAAAGCATTTGTGAAAGTGAAACATTCCAGTTATATTTTCGCAAAAAGCAGCAATAAGCACGATTAACTGGGGTGTATTTGACCGTTCAAGCCCAAAAAGATCCCAAAAAGAACTCAGTTCGGTACTCACACCCTGTATGAGCAGTGGCTTTATGTGTGCGCGTTTCACGTGTTCACTCCGAAACAGTTTCTCAGACAGTGTGCGCATATACTAAAATGAGTCCTCGCTGCTTATTGCGCTTGAACGGTTTAAAATCACTTGTTTTTAATCCGCAAGGCTTAAAAAGCATTCAAATGATAAGCTTTTATATAGATATAGACGATAGTCAAAATTTTTACTGGTTTACAAATTTCTACAGGTATATCACCCACCTCTACTCTTCAGTGACCTTTTAACTACTGTGACATTGAGAGAGTTGAACTCGAGAAACAAATCTATCTGAATCATTTTTGGACAAGCATTGTGAACCAAAACAACAGATTCATTTGAAACATCTGACTCAAAAGAATGTCTAATTCATGAAGCAGCCTTTGGTATTTCTCTCAAGAAGATCATTACATTTTATAAAAAAAATAAAGATAGAAAAGATAAGATAGTTAAGACTCTGAAATCTGATCGGACACTTTCAAAGCTGTTGTAAAATAACTGATATACTCCCTTCTGTTACTGCACATCAAATTAAAATGTTTGATGAGAGCATTAATAATTTATTTATTATAAATGGCGTGATTGATATATAAATATGGTGTAATTGATATATAAATATAATATATACCTTATAATAATACCTTATAAATATTATCATTTTATATTCCCATTATTGCTACCATATTACAAAAGCAATATGTGACGAAATACTTATCATTACACTGTGGTACGAAATACCTCTTCTAAATCTTTTGCTTGTCATAAGTAAATTGTTTTGTGTAAAAGACGAATCAGTCGATTCATGAATGATTCAGACGTGTATTGTGAACCAAATAAAATGATTTATTCACAAATCAGACGATATGAATAACGGCTTACATTTTGCTCTGATCATCACAAAACTAGTAGATTTTTTATGATGCTCTTTTGACCCAGTCCCCATTTCCTTTGTAATATGAAACGGTGACCAAGATATTATTCAGAAATGATGATTTTGTTTTAAATGAAAGAAGAAAAGAAGACATTCTAGTTAGGAAAAAGCATGATGGCAAGTAATGACAGAGGTTTCATTTTTTGGGTGTACTATTCCTTGAATTTATGATTGAACTTTTTGTGATTTGTGCTGTTGGGCTTTCTGGTGCCATGTGCTCATTGTTTTTAATTCTATTCATCAAATCCCACATGTTTTTTTGCAGCAGCGGTTCGAAAAACTTGACGAATGTGATTGCGCTGCTCCGTTTTCAACAAAACACACATGTTCCCTACCAGACATCCTTCAGTTACAGATGTTTACGGTGTGTAGTTTATTTTCACTAATTTGATTTACATTCATTACGCACAGCGATTGCCAAACTGTGCCCCGCGCCCGTCCTCTGATGTAAATCAAATTCAAACATTGAGGCTAAACCCAAATCCCTTTGAATTTAAGCAGTTTCCCATACTCCGCATACCTTCCCATATGTTCCTCCTCAGCTTCTTCAAAGTAATAAACAGAGTTTATACCCGCAGTCTTCTTTGAAAAAATACATTTTGATGGCAATAAAATGTTGTAAAAATCCCTGCGGGGACGCAGAAGATGCAGTCGGTGGGGAGGTAATTGCATTCTAGGCCTTTTTCTGCCGTACTGAGGCTGGCACGAAGCTCGTCCGCCGGGGGTTTGTGATTCGGTTTTGTGCGACTGGAAAGCTCCATGTAAATGGATCCGTGATGGCGTTTGGCTGACTGCGGACCGCGGAGCTGAAAGATGGGCTTCTGTTATTAGATTAGACTGGGATTTATGATATATCCCAGTCTATATAGTGCAGAGCGCATGGAAGGAGCAAGAAAGTAAATTAAACTGCTGGGAAAGTGTTTACTTTTAAATCAGTTTATCTTTTTATTTTCTGTATACTTCGGTCAAGTGTTTTGCTCCTTTCTGATGCCTTTACAGTTCCAAATTTAATAGGCTTTTATTGTTTCTGAAAAAAGAGACACTTCAAATTCAAACTGCTAAAAAGGCTTCATTAAACTGTCTATTTTATATATTTATATATATATATATATATAAAAAGAGACCAAATAATGGTCTGCAAAGAGCACCTTCAGATTTGTATGTTTTTTTTATTTTATTTTACTTTTATTAAAAAAAAATGGTGTGCTCTTTGCATTTTCAGTCCCATTTTTTTTTTGAGCTCTGTCTGAAAAGCATCTCGTTTCATCTATATTTTGGTTGGTGAAATATATTTGTTCTTTTGAAGCATTCCATATGTGTTATGCAATCCACTGAGAGATGGTCTGTGTGTGTGTTTTCCTGTCTTGAGGATTGGCACATAGTGAGAGCACGCTCCTTTCATTCGAGTTCTATAAAGAACAACTTCCATTGTTGCATTATCCTGATGTTCCAGCACAAAAGAGCTGTGTTGTGAGGATGGTGGCTGAGGTGAGAAAGACAAAGAGGAAAAACCTTTAAAATGCAGCAACCATGACTTTAATAAAGATTTGTTGCTGTTCAAGTTGGCTGTTGTGTTTTTTAGCACGCTTTCTATAGAATGTAAAAGACACATACTTGTATCTAAATCTGTGACTAAAAGTATTTCTGAGATGTTTTAGCTGAAAGGTTTTTTTTTGTATCAAATGTTGTCCAGGAAATAAAGTAGACTTTGAACGATACATCAGCTTTCACAGACAGTAGCGTGAATAGGGAGGTAAAGAAAAATACTTTGGTGTGTGTTTTGTTGTAATGGTCTGTTTCCATTCGCAGAGTCCTGTTTTTCATTATCTGACTTTTCTTCAGAATCACAATAACCTCACGTGAACTTCGGCAGAGCGTTTAAAAAAAAAAAAAAATTATATTCACACCGTGTCTTAACCAGACGTGAGTTCCGTTGATAGGTAATCTGTCTATCTATAGTGAATGCAAACCAGTGTGCAACTTGATGCAATCTCAACCAATCAGAAGATGTTTAACATGGAGTTATGGGGTGCCGGATTTTGGACCAATGAGATTTCTCTCTGGGCACATTGTTAGCTTACACTACTATTGCTCAAATGTGAACGTATATATTGTCACAGTTCTTCCAAACTAGTACTTACAATGAATTTTATGTTATATTATTAATATAAATAATAATTTTTTAAAATATATTCTTCCAATGGGATATTAACTGAACATGATTTTTTTTTGTAACTTGGATTAATTAACATTAACAAACATTATTATATTTTCTAAAATATTTCAGATTTGTAAAATAGCTAATATAATCTCTTCTATTAATATACATAATTAAAATTTTATATTAATAATTGATACATTATATTTTGGGGAAATATTTTTGAGTCATGAACTATTTTAAAAAGTTTCAGTTGTTAAATAGCATTTCAAAGTGTTTAAATTAAACTTGGATTAATTAACATTAACAAATATTATTATATTTTCTAAAATATTTCATATTTGTAAAATAGCTAATATAATCTCTTCTATTAATATACATAATTAAGATTTTATATTAATAATTGATACATTATATTTTGGGGAAATATTTTTGAGTCATGAACTATTTTAAAAAGTTTCAGTTGTTAAATAGCATTTCAAAGTGTTTAAATTAATTTTTTAAATATTTTTATGTCAGGCGGTACAACCAAATAGTTGTATGTATATACTGTAGTTGTACCACCTGACATGGAAAGTGTACCAACCTACCCATACTTGAAATGAACAGTTTTTACCATTATTTGAGAGATCTACAAACCTTTTTACTCTGCCAAAAGGATCAGTTTGGGTCTTCTGGATGATGCATAATCATACTTACTGTTATTATCTTGTCAATTCATAATAAAAGTGCCATGTTTGCATGGACAAAAGATTTTCAATTATATCAACAACTACTGATATTTATAAAAAAATGTAAAAAAAAATGTAAGGTTTAAAACCTAAAATGATGCCATAGTCTTTAGTTTTGAATTTTTTATTATTAAGACACCATTTTGAATAGTTTTCATTTAGAATAACATAATATGTGTATGTTTTGTGTTGCAGGCAGCCTGCCATATGAGTTCAAAGTGGTGATCGCTGGGAATCATGAGCTGACCTTCGATAAGGATTTCATGACGGAGCTGGTCAAGCAGGATTACTATCGCTTTCCCTCCGTGTCCAAGTTGAAACCCGAGGACTTTGACAATGTTCAGTCTCTCCTGACAAACTGTGTTTACCTGCAGGACTCTGATGTCACCGTCAAGGGATTTCGAATATACGGCGCACCATGGTAAGTTCCTCGTGCACTTAAATCAAATATTATTTTAAAATCACTGAATTGAATCAGAATTGCATATTCGTGACTGTCATTTGATATTCAGAATGATATCTGTTTGATATGTTGGTCAGTACTGGTTATTGGTTAATATTATTTTTCTTGTCCATGCAACTACATCAGCAAAAAAAGATATGTGACTTCAGGTTGTGAAAATTCTTAGATTTTGATGAAAGATTATATATGTATGTTTATTTTGGTAAATCAGTAAGATTGTTTAAAAAT
This sequence comes from Zacco platypus, assembly GCA_038088235.1. Taxonomy (NCBI): domain Eukaryota; kingdom Metazoa; phylum Chordata; class Actinopteri; order Cypriniformes; family Xenocyprididae; genus Zacco; species Zacco platypus. The sequence goes on along the minus strand of CM076085.1, from coordinate 38,719,659 downwards.
GGTTCTTAAAGAAATCTCTTATGCTTACCAAGGCTGTATTTATTTGATCAAAAATACAGTAAAACGGTAATATTGTGGAATATTGCAATTTAAAATTTCGATTTTAATGTTTTAAAATTTATTCCTGTGAGGCAAAGCTGAATCATTACTCCAGTGTCACATGATCCTTCATAAATTGTTCTAATATGCTGATTTGCTGCTTTTTTATGATTTTAACATCTTTATAATTTTTTATGATTGTAAATGTTGAACAGTGTTTTGTGGGCGGAGCCTCGCTGGTGGCAGAAAATTACAGTTCTGCAGTCTGTGGAAGCCACAGGATAAAAGAATAAAAAAATGTCATTTTGAGTTTATATGTCACAATTCTTTTTTTTACTTTTTTTTACCCTCCGCAATTCCAAGCATATATCTCACAATTCTGAAAAGAAAAATCTGAATTGTGAGATAGAAACTCTGCTTTTTTTTCTTCAAAATTGTAATATAAACTTGCAATTGCGAGTTATAAAGGCGCAGAGTTGAATTTGCGGGAAATAAAAAGTTCAAATTGTGAACATTTTTTTGTGGACTGAAAAATGTTTTAGGTTTAAATATTATTTCATGCTCTAACTGTAAGACTAATACATTATGAAAACTATGAACTGCATGCATATATGAATAGTATGTAGATATCTTGTTTATATTTAAGTTATTGCTAGAGTTGGTAGAGTCCAGTCTGTTCCTTTAATGACTTTCTACAATAAATATCTGCATTTTGCTTCAAAGGGTGTCTTTGATGACGGTATTTCTGTAAAAATGAAGGCACTTCTCTTTTTCCATGGATTTCGCCCGTTTTTCTCCACTCGATCCCGCCGTTTTTCTGCCACCACAATGCTCACGCAACTGCAGTGACGTCTGCTCCCAAATGGTCTATATTTTAGTGGAAATTGATTTTTTTTTCTTTTTTTCAGGATTCTTTGATGAATGAAAGTTCGAAAGAACATCATTTATTTGAAATAGAAACCTTTTATAACATTCTAAATATTACTGTCACTTTTGATCAATGTAATGCGTCCTTGCTGAATAAAACTTTCCTTTTTTTCCATATCTTACTGAATTTCTTTAGAATGCGCACAGGAACATGTATTAAGAAAGTAAATCTGACATTTCGAACTCATATTAACTTCAAAAGCTCTTGTGATGTCGTTTCTGTGATAGTGTCACCGCAAACTAGTAAACAAGACGGCCTGAGAAAGCACCTCTCCGTCATTCCCATACTCTATCCCTGTGTGTTTGAATTTCCTCGGATGCTCTGATCCTCTTAGAACCTGTGTGTTTTTCTAGCGCTGCTGTGGGAATTCGCTCTATTGGGTAGCATATTTAGCTGCACCTCTGCCCTACTTCCTGTTTCCTTAGCATCCATCTAAAAAGATAAAATGGCCCTGAACTATAATTATCCCACACAACATCTTTAATGCTTCCTGGCATTTTCTATTTTTGTGTCTTGCCCCCTAGTCTTTGTTTTCCTCTGTGTTTTTCTCCTCTTAAGAGCCATTGTAAGATTCACCTCTTGTGCTGTCTTGTTTTTGTCTATAATTAGCTGTGAAATGGAGTTAAAAAGGGCGTTGTAGAGGGCATCCCACAAAATGTAGCGAAGCAGACAGTGGGGAAGCGGAAAACAGAGGGAGGAAGTGGAGAAGGAAGGAAGGAAGCCCCCTGTGGCCCTTTAGCGTGAAAGCTGCTAAATGTCTGTTGTGACAGCGTGGGGTCTTGTGGGAAACGGGGGGAAGGGGGCCGGCGGGTGGATACTGTGATAACTCAGCACACACACACACACACACACACACAGATGGCTGTGAGGTGGTCAATCTGACCAGCAGCATGAGGTCTCGCCACGAAAGCTTTGGGTGGCCCTGGTGCGGCGTGCGGCTCATCTGGCTGAGAAATTTGAGAAGCCGGCTAATTTGTATAACCATATTGTCACACCATTGAATCTGTAACATAAGTCAGAAGAATATCGCGACTGCACACCAGCCGTTCGCTCCAAGCGCTGCTGACTCATTCCCGAGAGTGAAAACGGAGAGAAAGAGGTCTAAAAGAAAAGAAAGATATCCATAAAGCTAGTTTGATGGACAGATGGAGACAGTAATGACATACTTTGAGACACGGAGGCGAACGGTGACAGAGGAAGGGCTGGAAAGGGAGAGAGCAAGAGGACAGGTGTCAGAAAAGGGAGAAATTCATAAAAAATATTAGAAAGCACCAATGCAGATAGACACGGCAGTGGCTGGAATGATGGGAACACATCATGTGCAGACACGCTTCTGGAATTAAATACATCTTCATACCCGGATTTTGTTCTTGAAATTATCAGAGATATTAAAAAGAAGATTTTATAGGATTTTTGTAGTATTGCATGAACAGAGTCTGTTAAATATAAAGTGAAAATCAAAATGGTTTTCAGTACCTTTTCCTCTCATTTAATTAATTTAATATAAAGTTTTAGTTAACAATAACACCACTGCTGTGAATAACTTAAATTTCAGTCGGTTTGTCATGCCAAGTTATCATATGTCTTTAGAAGAATATATTGCATGAGTCATATAGATTTGTATTATCATGCTTTTTGATGCAGATTTCAAGGAATTTTGCTATATGGTCAAAGACCTGCAGGAAGATTCTTCAAAATGTCTAGTTTGTAGTTCCACAGAAGAAATACAGACATGCAGGTTTAGAATGACACAAGGATGAGTAAATAGTGTCTGTATGAACATTTTTGGTTGACTAATCCTTTAAATTCCTTGATTTTAGGTTGCGGTTGACTGATAAGAATTCATCATTGGCTTAAGCCCAAAGGATACTAAGTTTTTTACACGTGCGCTCGCATATGCGTAGTCAAACGCGTAGCCTTTTAAAGTATACTCCATTTGATAGCTTTCACGGACGCAGGTGGTCGACGCATGCGCTCTAGAAAGTTTCATCTTTGTCCAGTGTCTGCACTATTTTTCTCTAGAAGTTATGACCACTAAACATGTCTTTGTATTCTTTTAAATTAAAGTTATCTCAAAACACCTCACATATGCGCTGGTTAATGCGGGCCACTGTTGTTATCGCAGTCTCCGGTATTTTGTTGTTTTTGCATCTCTTTAGTTTCGTTTTCTACTGTGAAACAATGACTCGGGCCAGTGTTGCCAGCTTGTGGAACAACTGATTAGAGCAAAACAAATTTAATGCATGCCGAAATGTGCACCACACCCACTGTATGTGGACCCTCGCGTACGTGTAAAAAACGAATTATGCTTTGGTTATAGTATACTTTCTTTCTTTTTTTAATCAGCCACTTGGAAATATTTGTTTGACATTTACCAGTGTGAAACGCACATGTCTTCAGTCCAGGGAGATGTGTGTTGAGAAGTTGAAGTTAGCAGCGGTTAAAACTCCAAACATTTACAACCCTATGGTTAAGTGTTTTAAAAGCTGAAGCTTTTAAAAAAAAAAAATTGTTATTGTTATTTTTAAATTAGTTCATATCATGTATGTACAGTGACATTTAAAAAAGTGTGGGATCAGTAAGATTGCTCACCCAGACTGCATTTATTTGATGAAAAATATAGTAAAAACAGTAATATTGTGAAATATTATTGCTGTCAGTAAGACAAAGAAACTAATAATGCAGTAATGGCTGCTGAAAATCTAGCTTGGCCATCACATAAATAGAATACATTTTAAAATATGTTCAAATAGAAACCAGACTTTTGAATGCTTGTGTAGTTGGTTATATTCCTTGTTGAGAGAATGACAAGTATGGGAAAAGTAAAAAATTAAGTTACTTATGGCTAGCTAAGAACCAAATATAGATGTAATGATAATGGTTCCTGTGAATGTGTATTTTTCTTTCATACTCTGGCAAGCTCCTGTGCGCATAGCGACTGAGAACCCAGACATCTTTCAGGAAGTGGCCTTTTGTTCAGGAACATCCTGATGGTTTTGTCTGCTCCCCAAGATCAAACCCTGGCCTGACCCCAGAGAACCACTTCCAAAAACAAACCCACACAACATGATAAAGCCTTTGAAATTAAAGGACAAGAAAATATGAATTGAGATAAAAAGACTCAAACGTCGACATGCACATCCAATTTCATAGATCTTAGCTTTAGTATGCAAATACAAACCTAAGTGAAAAAAATTGCATGTTGATAGACTATTTTTTGGAGGTTGAAGGGTTGATGAATGCCTTCAGATGGGGCACAATGAGTGAAAGCCATATGAGGGGTCATGGTACTCAGGTTTTAAGGAGAAGGGTGGGGGTATCTGTCTGGCTTTTTAAAGCTTCATGCTAGCAGTAATCCCCCTCAAGGCCTGACCCGTCTGCCAGTGTTGTTGCCGTAATGGTCACGTGATACAGTTCAGATGGGGTGAGTCCTTCTGGTCGTCAATCTGGGCGCAAGACCAGCGCCACTCCCCAGGGGTTTTGACATACCCTTATACTCTCTTATGAGATTCAATCCCCGTAAACTTCAGAAGAATATTCCTGGCATGTTTTTGTTGTGTCCACAAGAAATATTTGCCTGAAAGATGCCAAGCTGTGACAGATTTTGCCATTTATATATTAATAAAAACAGTATTTAGAACAATGTTAATGGATTTTACAACGTATTCTTACCGACGTAACTTAAAAAATGGAGTGAAAATTGGCAAGTATATGTTTTTAAATAATTCTTTAAATGTTAAGAGTATGTGAATATTAGAACTGAGCTGTAGATTTTTATTGTCAATCAATTAAAAAAAATGATATATATATGTGTATATATACATATATATATATATATATATATATATATATATATATATATAATAAATGTGTGTGTGTATGTATGACAGGAATATGTCAAAATTGTTTACTAAAACATTATCGATCTTATGAAGCCAATGTTAGTAGAAGTACTGCGATACAAAGTTTCACATGTTGACGAAAATAACTAAATAGAAAATCTTTCAGATTTTGAATGATTTTGCTCGATCCTAACTTTACTCGGGTGTATTCAACGCTAGTCTGGATCCTGTTAGAGTTTGGCTGTGTTGGGTAAATATTTCTCTGTGGCTCAAACGGGGCTGGTGGTGCAGGCGCCAGGCTCTTCTCTCGTTTGTGTTGGCCCAGCGCCCTCAGCCAACGTCCAGTTCTGTACGATAATGTGAAAATCCCCCTCCATCCACAGGCACTTGCTCCGGCGCTCGCTCGTACTCGCACACGGAGACACTTATCCTCTTCCACTGTTCTTATATGCTGTGAGAGTAATCCTGAGCCGTTCATAATATCTGTCTCTCTTACCCCTTATCTGAGCACAGAGTGATTGATACTGTGTGGAAAAAGACCTCACAGAACCAGAGAAAGAAATCATCGCTTCTCTCTACCACTTCCAGATTATTGCGCACATTTGATAAGTGCTGGAAAAAGTTGAATTCGAGACACCTAATCCCGTTATTTTAAGCACACTGACATTCCTTGCATATTGTAGCTTCATCATAATTTCACACACTGACAGTAGAGCAAGCTCTTAACCTTTACAAGAACTTACCATGGTGAGTTTCCACCAGAATCATCATAACTAAATCTGCAAAACTCATGCTGGGGTGTTCTGGGTGATTGTTTTCAGCCAAAATAAAAGCTCAATAGTTTAAGAAATTAAGGCATCCATAAATATTATTATTGTATATTTCTCTTAAGTATTTTATAGTAAAAAAAATACAATAGTGCTTATTTTGTTTAATGTTTTTGCTGGTTACCAAAAAAATTAGGTGCTTGAATACATCATGTCAAGATCCCACCGCTAAATGTCTAAAACATGGGTATTCAGTTAAAGTTTTTGCATTCTCGTTTTCTGCAGCGTTTTAACAAAAGCATCTGTTTTGCGGCTCGTCGTGTTTTTGCTACTGTTGTTAAGGGCTTGAATGTAGCCGTTTGGCTCTAGATAAAAATATTAGAAGATATAGGGCCAAAAAGACCATTACCGTAAGTGACCCTGAGCGCTTCTTGTGTGGACCGTTGCGTTGTTTTGAAGTGCTTCTTACTTTAATCTGTAGAAATGGTAAAATGGTGCAATTATGTTCCACGGTCCGGATGGAACCATGCCGGGGTCCGGAACCAATTTGAGTTCCGCCATTTTAATACCACTGCTCTAAAGCAAACTGGCCCCTAGATATGACTTGGAATTCTTCTTTTTTGATCTGTTTTGTCTTCAAACAAGCCACAAGATTTGAGGCATAATTTATGTCCATGGCATGAGCGGTCCAGGATGAGCTACACCTCAAGGTTTAATAATAGATATTATAACTTCTCATTCTGCCACTGACGGAAGTGACTAGAGTAGGTTAAATGGCTTTTTGTTCAGATTTTGGACTCCTACTACGACCTGTTCAAGTGAGAAGGTGTGAGCGTTATGTGTCCCTGGTGATTTGGTAATTTTAGTTTAGGGAACTTTGAAATGGTGGCACCAGGTGTTGGACTTACATCCCGAGCGCTCTACAGTTCCCCGACTGAGCCGTGGGCTTAAAGCGGGACTCGTAATGTAGTCAGGTTACTGATACTGGGGGATTTAGGCAGTCGGACTTCATACAGACTTTATGGAGCCTACAGGCTGAGGGGGAGGGTTTCTGTGTGTGTGTGTGTGTGTGTGTGTGTGTGTGTGTGTGTGTGTGTGTGTGTGTGTGCGTGTGTGTGTGTGTGTGTGTGTGTGTGTGCGTGTGTGTGTGTGTGTGTGAATGGCTTTCCCAGGCCGAGTCGCTCGGTTGACTGAGTGAGTTTTAAATGGCGCATTTGTCATCACCTTTGCCCCACGGAGTGTGACGGGACGCAGAGCTCCCCCTCAAAAACCTCCCGCAGCCCTTCTCACGTATACACTCACACACTCCATTCTTCCATCATTGGCTCATCATCCGACCCCCCTGCTCTCCACGGTTACTCCTCCGTCACATTCTCTCTGTCAGGCGAAGGGTCAGTGACAGCCGCTACTGTTCCAGATCCTCCCGACACATCCAACACGCATACACACACAGATGTTTAGACTTCTCGTTTCATAGAAAGCCAATTGTAATGACTAAATAGTTTTAAAAAACAGCATTGTTTACTTTCTTTGATTAATTTTGTTCTTTCAGGGAGTCACAAAGGGAGGTTTTACAATTTTGTCCTCTAAGGACAGCTAAGTAAACCCACACACACACATTTATCCATCAGCGTCTGGTCAGACATGGCTGATAAACCACAAACGACAGGGAAAGTTTGAGGGAATGGGAATTTCAGAATAAAATTCTTATTTGGTATTTGTTTGTTTGTTTTCCCCCATGCATTAATTATTTACCCTTCAATAAATGGGTCTTAGTGTTTGGTTTTCTTCAGGGCTAATTAGGATTTGCTGGAAATGCGCTTACTTGAGGTTTTGTTTTTTTCTGCCAAATTATAATCTTTATTAATACTGTGTTGGTTGGTTGTTTTCCATTAGTTCTCCCACTCTCTCCCTCGCATTACATGTTTCTAAAAATCAGAGAGCATGTGAACTGAATAAAATAAAGCTTCTCAAAAGCTTTTTTTCTTTATCATATTTTGTCATTTCTTCTTTTGTAAATTCACATGTAGTTTTCACATGTATTTTTAGTCACAACAAGCCTGTTTCAAGATTAATATTAATAATCTAAGGTCATGTTCACACATCAGCCGCTGAATACGGTTGTCAGTTCTGTATTTGACTCCTTAATACATTTACGTTCACACACAGCACAGTTATTTACGGGAGTGACAACTGCAGTCTATAACCGAACTCACATCCGTACATTTTCAGGACTCGCGACCCCATTCTCAGAAAACCCAAGCTGTGAGCAGAACCGGATTGGAGAACTAATTGTCTGTCACATCATACAGTGCAAAAGAGCGGTGTCAAAAGTGATAAGATTTTTCAGTTATATATATATAAATAGTTGCAAAATGACTTTAAGTTACTTTAAAGTTGGTCCATCGAAATAGTGTAACCTTTTAATATTTACACATATTAAATGAAACAATAGATAATATTGTAATGTAATAATGAAATATATAATATGATTTAATTATAGTATTTAATGTTTAGTTATTGATTAGATATTTATAATATTTTAAGTGAGTGTGTAAAATATTTGTATATAATATGTGTATATATTGACACGAATATTTACAAAATATTTAATAAAATTTTTTTTAGTATAGTCAGTCATGGGCGATCCACACTCCAGTCCAGAAGGGGGCACGCACAGTAATGCAACTCTGTTTGCTAACCACCACAACAGGAAAAAGAGCAAAAGAAGAAAAACACATACACGAATGGCTTGAAAGCATAGTGCGTATGTATCAAATGCATCTTTCGCTCATGGACAAAAGACAATACTGCCGCTAGGTAGAACAAACTCTGTCTGTTCAAAATAAAATAAAAGAAACCTAGCATTGTGGATTTGTTCCTTTAATTTAGGGCCCAATTCTCACTATAAAACTAGTTGCTTATATTAGCATGCATATTACTAGGATATTGGCTGTTTATTAGTACTTATGAAGCAGATATTAATGCCTTATTCTGCATGACCATATTGTACATCCCATAATCCTAACCAATACCTAAACTTAACAACTACTACTAACTATTAATTAGTATAATTAGGGGTTTATTGAGGCAAAAGTCAAAGTTAACAGTTAATTAATAGTGAGAATTGGACCCTAATCTACAGTGCGACTATTGTACTGAAATCGTACCGAACCATGACCCCAAAACCCCAAGAGGTACATACTGAACTGTGACTTCGGTGTACTGTTACACCCCTTATATATAAATATATATATATATATATATATATATATATATATATATACACACACACACACACACACATATATATACATATATATATATATATATATATATATATATATATATATAAATCTATGTGTGTATATATATATATATATATATATATATATATATATATATATATATATATATATAGTGTGTATATGTAAATGTGTGTTCCTTTAGATTAAAGAAAATCCTTCCTTCCCTCTTTCTTTATGTCCCTCTTTTTTTGTACTTCCTCCTTTCATTGAGTGCATGAATGGAATGGAGTCTGCTTTGCGTGTTTAAGATGCACAGTGGAAGAAAAAAAACACTTTGCCTTCTTTTCAAGGAGGAGGTGGGGCGGTTTTGGGGGTAGAAATCACTGCGAGTACTACAGGAGGGGGGAGGAACGGCCCAACAGGAGCGGGAGGGTCGGAGGAGGTCGTCTGGGAAGCTTTGTGTCGTCTTTCCAGGGGCAGACACTACCTGCACTTGTCAGTGATTGCAAGGTGACCTTTGACCGGGGGGAGTGGCGGCTTGTCAACATTAATTAGCGGCCCATGTCTGGGTATGCTGCACAGACCCTCGGCCATGACCGTCAGACAGACAGACCCACAGCGGCGGGCGGGGTGACGGAGGGGTAGCGGCCCCCTCTCGGCTTTGAATGACTCTTTTCTCCTTTCGTGTCAGAGGTCATCGTGTAGCCGCGCTCTGCTAATTGTGCTTAAAAACGTGTTTCTGTGTCTCCTGCCTTCTTTCTTCAGATTTAAACCACGTAGACGTAGCAAAAAACTGCTTGGCATTATTCTGAAAAGATGAAGGGAAACATATGGCGAACATCGATGATCTGTGATTAGAAAGACGGAGGTCTCTGCTGACAGGTCGTCAAACGGAGCCGGTGTTTGTTTACGTGTACGCACATATGTTAAGTGCTAACCTTCGCTGCACCGGGCCACGACTTACAAACCACACCGCGGCCCCCCTCAATCCATCAGTCTTGAGTCCAAGCAGCCAGAGAGAGAATTAGCTATAATGAGAACTAGGACAGTTGCATGAATCTAATTACCCGTGAAACGAGCAACATAGTAGTTCTGCTGTTGTCCAGGACGTTGTTCACCATACACACCAAGGATTTTATATGCGCAATGCAAACACATGATATGCTACACACTATCGTGAGGTCATGTGACTCTCCCGTTCATTACGTTTATTAGATTGCGGTGCTGTTTAGTATCAAATGTCCTGAGTTTATTGCATGGACTTATGTAGGTGGATGTCATAACGTTTTTGCAGACATATTATATTTATTTATATATATATATATATATATATATATATATATATATCCAAAAAACAAAGACAAATGATTTCTTATCATGAATCTTACATGTTAAATTACATTCTCCTGTCTTTTAAGAAAAAACAGAAATAAAAACAATGAAGTGAATTTGAGATGAGTCATATATATATATATATATATATATATATATATATATATATATACATATATATATATATATATATATATATATATATATATACATATATTCATTCTTTCTTTGGAAATATTAGTGAATTTTAAAATTTGATCTCCAGAGGAAATGGAAGGTTTTTTTTTTGTTGTTTATTTATTTTTATTTTTACAATTTTTAAAAATGTGTTTGGACTAATAGTATGGAAATACTGAGGGGGTTTTTTTGTATTTATTTATCTTTTTTGTGATGTGCTCTTATATGACTATCACAAAAAGTTTTGTTTCTTTTCTTTTCGTAAGCATTTTATCTGAACATTTTTTGACAGCAAAAGACTTGAAGACCTGGAGTAAATGTAATCAATTGTGTAAGCAAATTTTGCAGCCTAATAACATAAAAGTATATATATATAAAGTGTATTACAAGAAATTGCAAATAATATTAAAAGCAGATGTTTTCTAGCCTGTCAGGTATTTGAAAATATTAAAATGGCTTCATTCATCTTTACTGTGTGAAGAAAATGTAATATTTCTGCTTCTTGTGTTTCACTTTTTTGTTTCTTCTGCTCTTGTTCATATCCACAAGACTCAGATGGGGAAAAACTGCCAGTTTATATGACATCCTGTCCATTGTAAGTGTCCATTCTCTCTGACCCTGCCAACACCCTATATAGAAAGGTTAAGACAATAGCCTTTATCACCATGGCTCTCTTTCTCACTCACATGGGCATTTATTCACTTACCCCCTTTTCCTGTTGACTACTAAAACCTTTGCCCTGGACTCCTTACAAGCGATATAAGGTGCACGGCTCAGTGGATTGTGTCGCCCACCCTCCTCCCAGACTGCAGTTGATTCTAATCTCTTCCCTCCCAACTACTTCTGGCAGACTGAATGGAGATCTGTGTGTGAATAATGCTGCTTTCCTTCAAGTTCCTACTTATGAGTTCAGAAGCATGTTAAAGTGATTTCGGTCAGAATCAAATGCAATTTCTTTCTTTCTCTTTTTCACTTCCTGATAAAGACAGGAAGCCATTAGCACTTGCTTTTAGTGGTAGTGCTAATACAGCAAAATGAAGCGCAAAAGATGCTCATTAGTCATGTAATTGATGCTTTATCTATTGAGTTCAAGTCATGTTGGAATGACTCAATGATGAGTGCACATCACTGTTGCCATGAAGTTGTTAGCAGTTGGAAGTTTTCTTTTAGCCAAACTTTCCTAAGAGGATCAGTGTCAATTAATGTATCACAACGGAAGCAAATTATTATTAATCAGTAAGTAGTTGTGAATGTTGACTATTTGGCATTTTATGCGCTGTTGATGAAGAATAATGATGAAGCATGCTGGAAAATATGCTTCATTTAGCTGGTTTATTATGAGACCGACTTGTGGAACTAAACTACATTTCCCATTATTCTTTGTGGCAGTACAAGAATCATATTGTATACAGTTATGGCAGTCTATTGTTGATTGAGACAACATGATTTTTTCTCTCTGGCTGAATCCCAGTTCACATTTCTGTGCTAGATAGTACAGAAGATAATAATAGTATGCAAGATAATACAAATTCTAACCATCATGCACTGTAAATGGTATGTCATGGTGGCATTCTGCTTCTGGTGAAGAATATGCATATATTTAGCCAAATATTATCTACAGAAATCATGCATTACAGAATACATTTACATTTAGTCATTTAGCAGACGCTTTTATCCAAAGCGACTTACAAGTGAGGAAAACAAACAAGCGATTCTTCATGAATTGGCAAATAACACAGGACGTGCTCACAATACAAGTTTCATACATTGCTCAGTACCATAAGCTAGAGTAGGAAGGGAAAAAGGGGAAAGGATAGGGTTTTTTTTTTTTTTTTTTTTTTTTTTTTTTTTTTTTATGAGGGGATTAAGTGTTCTCGGAAGAGGTGAGTTTTCAGCTGTCTCTTGAATATTGCCAGGGAATCTGCGTTCCTGATGAAAGCAGGGAGATCATTCCACCAGCAGGGAGCAGTGAAGGAGAATGTTCTGGAGAGTGATTTTGTGCCTCTCTGTGATGGTACCACAAGTCTTCGTTCCTTTAGAATAGTTTTAAATGTAATTTTATATTAATACATGTTAAGTTTTTTTTTTTAAAGTCTCCTGGATTTGTTTGATCACAAAACAGTAAAAACGGTAATATTGTTAAATATTATTATAATTTAAAATAACAGTTTTTAATATATTTTAAAAAATTATTCTAAGATTCTTTGAAAAATAAACATATTTTGTAACATTATAAATAGGACTGCACAATTAATCAAATTTTTAATCGCGACTACGGATGCCACGTTTTCGTAATCGTTCAAAGGCGGAGTTATATTAAAAAAAATTCACTTACATTATTCTGCGCGCTTAAGAGGTGTGCTTAGAGCATGTTTAGTTGTGAGAGGCGAATCACTACTTCAGAGTGTAAAAGGTCTAACCCAGCACGAAAGGAACATGATTATGTATTTCTGCTCAATTAGCCTCATTGGGCATCAAGCTAATACTTTTTCATATACTGTCAACTTTCTTTGTATAACAGTTCTATCTAATAACGTATTAGACATGACTCGTAAACTATCGTAAAGAAGATTAAGAATGCGAGCACCTTGTGCTCAGGCTCTGGCTGAGCTGTTCTCAGTGTCGTCAAAATAAAAGTAACAACAACAAGGGCACTTTACGTCACTTCAGAGTGCTAATGCAACCAAGAAAATAGCCCTAGGGGAGCATTAGTTCTCAGGGAACCACCATGGTGAGAAGTTCCTATAACCAAGTTCCTAAAACAACATGAGCCCCTATTATTATTACATGCATATGTTTACTTTATTTTAATTTTTTTAAAGAAACCAAACCAATGTACAGTTGAGATTTGAGGAATTCAAGGCATAATGCTATAGAAATACATACAAAAAATCAAACTGAAATACTCTTCGTGAATTTTTATAACTGAGAAATATTACATGCTGTTGCTTTAAACAATGGCATAAAGCTATTCAAAACATCGTTCAATGTAATTGTGATAATCATAATTAAGAATCCCAACTACAATTTCAAGGGAATAATCAATTGATTTTTGTCATAATCATGCATCCCTAATTATAAATGTCTTTACTGTCACTTTTGATCAATTTAATGCATTCTTGCCGAATAAAAGTATCAATTTCTTAAAAACTGACCTAAAACTGTAACTTTGAACGGTATGTTTTTGCAGCTAATATAATTGCAGTCTGGGATTCAGTTGCTCTGTTTGTATTTTTCTCACTTTGAGAATTAAAAAATGCACTTTGTTGGTGTTATAAATAATGCTCCATTTATATTACAAAAGCAGTTGTAGTTAAGCTAGTAGAACGAACATGGTCTCTTTTGTCTTTTCTGTATTGTTCTCTCAGTCTTTGATTTGACGCACAGCCTTTCTGAACGTCCTCAGAAAAACGTCTGTTTTTCAATATTGTAGGTTTGTTCACTTCTCGTTTGTGGGTTTTTGAATCCGCTCTAAACACTAACTCACGTTTTTATTGTAAAGGATGTACAGTACACAAGCTCAAGTCAAAAAAGGGAAGCAGATGCCAAAACGCTAATTGGTACAGCCTGTGAGCTGCTCTCTTTCTCATCTTCCTCTGTAATCTTTTTTCATCCACCTCTTTTTGATCTTTGGCTTACAGTAGGAGAATGAAAACAGGGATTTCTATTGGGCTCTTTCCAAGTCTTCCTGAAACATTTGAAACGATTCATTCAGCCCATAGGAATGAGCAGGAGACTTTTACTTGCTTTAGCTCTGTTCACCTCAGATTTAAGTTCTTCAATCAAACATTAGGCGTAAGTCTAGTCACAGACTAATATGCGTGTTTGAGCTGTTTTAACTGAAAGTGACTTGAACTGTCATATCTTAAAACATGTCGGTCGGCGCCAGCGTTTTGTCTCAAGATGCACACCGGTATTTTTTTTAAGCTATAAATGTCCTTATTGTAAGGCCTTATCCTAGCTTAATCTAAGCCCTGTCTGTGAAACCAGACCTTGATTTTATATCCAAACGCGATCCTTTTGGGTGGGTTCCGGTGTTGCACATCTTTATTGCATTTGTTTTCTCTTTGAAGATCAAATGAATGTTTTCTTTTGAATATTTGAAATGGGTACATAGAAAAACATCTCTGTGAAATGCATCGCACTTAGAGAATCAGACAGTCGTTACTCTTCTTTTCATGTTGTTTTATTCTGCTTTAACATCTACAGTCCATAAAGTAGTTTGGCCTGGGGTTGCAAGTTTCAGCCCTGCAACGGATGAAACATCAGTGTGCCACACCGTCCCATATGAGATTTAGCATGGTAACCATAGATTCTGTACTGTAAGCTGTCTGATATATATACATAGAACAGACATCTGTGGAAAAATCAGTGGAAAAATATTGTAAATGATCTCTTATAGTATATGCAAAATAACTTCATGTTGGATGTTTGAACAAAATTGAGCAAATGTTTTTGTTTTGTGTCTGTAACATTCACCCTTGTGTCATTCCAAACCTGTAAAACCTTTGTTCATCTTCGGAACACACATTAAGATATTTTTGATGAAATCCGAGGGTCTGCGTTCTGACATAGAAACTGGAAGTGCTGCGCTGCGTTTACAACGTCAACAGCTTCAGAGACTGACAGGGAAGAGAAAAAAATTGTTGAATAAAGTTATTATTTTTGTTTATTTTTGCGCAAAAAATCATTCTCATCGCTTCATAAAATTAAGATTGAACCACTGTAGTCACATGGACTGTTTTAACGATGTCTTTACTACCTTTCTGGTCCTTGAAAGTGGTTATTAAATTGCTGTCTATTGAGGAGTCGGAGGTCTCGAATTTCATCAAAAATATCTTAATTTGTGTTGTGAAGATGAATGATGGTCTTATGGGTGTAGAATGACATGAGGGTGAGCATTTAATGACAGAAATTTCATATTAGATGACAAGCAAACAAACAGTTTTCGTAATCAACTTGTTGGATGCAGTAGAAATGGGCAGGAAAAAAGATCTAAGCGACTTTGACAAGGGCCAAATTGTTAAGCCAACAGAAGGACTACAGTGGCACAAGTCACAAAATTTTAATGATGGTTATTTGGAGGAATGTGTCACTACACAAAATGCATCACAACCTGCTGCTTATGGGACTGCGTGGCCACAGACCAATCAGAGTGCCTGTGATGACCCCTGTCCACCATCGAAAGAGCCTACAATGAGCACGCGAGTGTCGGAACTGGACCTTGGAGTAGTGAAAGAAGTAGAGATGAGTCTCATTTTCTTTTACATCATGTGGACGGCCGTGTACGTGTGCGCCATTTACCTGGAGAAGTGATGCACCAGGATTCATTGTGGGACGACGTCAAGCCAGTGGAGGGAGTGTGATGATCTGGGCGATGTTCTGCTGGGAAACCTTGGTGCATCCGTTCATGTGGATATATTTGACACATGCTGCATACCTACATTGTTGCAGACCAGGTACACCCCTTTATGACTATAGTGTTCCCTGGTCAAAGTAGCCTCTTTCAGCAGGATAATGCACCCTATTATATTGCACACATTTTTCAGGAATTGTTTGAGGAACATGGTGTAGAGTTCAAGGTGTTGCCCTGGCCTCCAAATTCCACAATTCTCAATCCAATTGAGCATCTGTGGGATGTGCTGGACCAACAAGTTCGATCCACGGCGGCTCCACCTCACAACCTCCAGGACTTGAAGCATCTGCTGCTAACATCTTGGTGTCAGATACCATACACATTCAGGGGTCTTGTAGAGTCCATAGCCACGTTTCCACTGCAGGAACTTCCCCCAGGAACTAGGGACTTAGGTGTGTTTCGAATGCAGGAACCAGGGTCTAAATGAAGTTCCGGGTAAAAATTTCCCCCTCAGAAAGTCCCTACTCACTAGGTAGTACCTTTTCAAAGTTTAGGATCTTTCGGGAGTGGGACTTGGGCGCTGAACATGCTGAATGGTTGAGTTCACACAGCATTTTATTTCAACCACCAGTCTGTTGCAGTGCATGCAGTAAGAGTTGTTTGCTATCCGAACTCAGTGTTCGAGTTTAAAAATTATGACCGATGGACTGACAACGAGGTTCGGGCTTTATTAAGCTTGTGTGCGGAGGACACAATCCAGCGGGAACTGGAAAGTCGCACGCAGTCCTACGTCACCGGATTAATCTTCACGGTACTTTAGACCACAATGGAAATGCAGACAGCAACAGGTCTAGGGAGAAAGTGCCTGGGACAAATTGTTGCCTCAGAGGGTCGTACTGTTTTGGCAGCACGCAGAGGACCAACAGCATATTAAACAGCTGGTCATAATGTTTTGGCACATCGGTGTATATAGCAAGCAATGGATTTCAGATCATGTGTTCTTTAACTGACATCATGGCAATTTATATGGTTACAATGAGACATTTTTGTAAAAGAAGCAAGACACTGTTGCTCCAGGGTCTTTGTCCTTGTAATGTAAGTATACTGTAAGGTTCATATAATAAACTAAGCATCAAGTTTTTGAGAACCTCAAGATCTCCACCCTACTCCTTCACCATTTATCTGTGGATCATGTCTGGTAGGTCAGGTAACCTTACCGCACCTCTGGCCCTCCTTTAGTTAAACACAGCGCAGTCCGGGGTCTCTGTGGGTCTTTTGTGTGTATGAAAAGGCTTTAGTGTGTGAATAGGGTTGAGGTGGGTGAATGGGGCTAACTGTGTCTTTCCATCTGTCTATCAGAGCAGGCTCTTATTACTCTTTGGCTTCCTGAAATGATCCATATTTCAAAGTCACGTCGTCCTGCGTTGATGTGTGAATGCACAGGTCTTCATTTTCTTTTCCGCGAGGCTTTTTATACCTGCCAAGAGGGAAGAAAAGAAGCGAGAGGGAAGCATACGGGCTTGGAAAGAGCACACTTGCTCTTTGTTATGTGACCCGAAAAACATACAGTCTGTGTATTCACACGCACACACACGTTCTCTCTGGCACGTCTAGACATTTATCTACCCTGTGTGCTCTTGAACTGTTCTTTATATTCCACAGCACAATATGTTTTCCCTCCTGGATGAACATTAATTACTCGAATAATTCTGCTGTACATTGTGAATCTTTTGTGTCCTTGTGAATATTGACGTTAGGCTCTCTTAATACACTAAATGTGTCAAGAACAGGTCTGGGTCATATTCACCCCAAAATCAAAAGACTAAAATAAGATATTATATATTATGATGAGCCATTAAGTTTTGTTGCATTGTGACATTGTTTTTATTGACAGTCAAGCACATTTTCCTCTCAAACTTTCATTACCGTAATGCAAAAAATAAATAAACATTTTTATAATTTGTTAATACTGAAATGAGGAAAAATATGATAGGTTTAATTTATAAAATATTTCAAATGCATGGTAGTATTTGCTGAACTGCCTCTAATTTATGCAGATTTTAAAACCAAGAATAATAATAAGAAAGTGCAGACTAATTGTTAATGAGAGAGATTTTTGTTAATTTTTTTTATATTAAAAAAATAAAGTATATGAAATAAAAATATATTTTATTTTTGTGGTAATGAATATTAAGGTAGAAAATGTTCTTTGTTTTTATGAAAATATTGTCAATGCAAAAAAAAAAAACATCCTAAAAATAAAACTTCTTTATACAAAATAAAATTTGTTTAATGCAAATAAAATTTATAAAAATATAAAAAGTCCCGTACACCGTTGTAGCTTCAAAACTTTTTAAAATCTATATTAAAATATTTGTAAATTGCTTTAGAAGGTATGTATAACTTTAAATATTGCATTTCATTATTATTATAAAAATAAGTATATTTTGCATGTACAAAATTATGTATAGTTTGTGTATTTTACTATTGCAGCATGGAGAACATTTTTATTTTGTTGTGAAATATGACTCACTGAGATATTATTTTTATATAATAATAGTTTGCTCTTGAATGATTTTATATATTTTGCACAGCACAAAATGTTTTCTCAGTGTAATTACTCCAATGATTCTGCTGTAGTTTGTAGACCTTTTTTATCTCCTCTTGGTTCTTTTTTTTTGGCATCTCTCACCTCAGCTGTGGAGCACATATGCATAGTGTGAAGTCATTTCCAGCCCTGTTGAGCTGGTTAAATATTTAATATGTGTCTGACACTTTCTCTGTACAGGGTTCAGGTACTGAATCCCTCGGCTTTGACTTTTGTGTGCGTGTGCAAGACACACATACACCGGAGCTCCCGGTTCCCGCAGAGACTGCTGAATATTTCACTGGTGCTCCGTGCCCTTTGATGCCTGCTTTAATCCTTCATGGCGCGCTGCAGGAGGAGCTCTCGGGGGATGTGTGTGTGTGTGTGCGCGCCCATGCCCTCACACACGTGTGCATGTGTCGAATGTGCTTTAATGAGCTGTATTTTTTTGTGAAAACTAGGTTGTCTGATGCTGTTTTTTCTTTCACCTCACCCGAAAACCCACAACCGGTATTTTGCGTGTCAAAAGTTAAAAATGCGGGCTTGTTTTCTCTGCTCGGTTCCTGTGTTTCTCACTTGTTCAATTTCATTCCCCCCATAACCATGATTGTACCTTTCATCCCTCAGTTTACAAAATGTTGAGACATGTAGTCAACACTGTTATGCGAAACATGTTGAATTTGGAGATCATATTACAAAGACTGTGGTTGCACCTGGATTGAACACCTGTCTTGGGTGATCTGGTCACAAGTGGGCAGCACGGAAATACGGGAGGGGATCCAATGTGTCTCGAGCCCAATTAGAAGGTGAACAGGGTTTGTAAATGGCAACATTTTTTGTAGGCAAATTTTATTTGTATACATATATATTAAGAATGTAATATCAGATGCACGTTATTTAATTCGTTTGTGACACGCACACAAATTATGGTTGTATACTTTCCTGTAAATGTTACAAATTCACGCAAGTATTTCCATTTCGCATTTGCTGTACCGAAAATGTACCGAACCGAGGTACATACCGAACCGTAATGTTTGTGTACCACTAATATGTGTATTTTTTAGTATTTTATTTTTTATATTTGTGTGTGTATATATATATATATATATCGCGATTAATTACAGAAAAATGTATGATTAATTATTTTTTTTAATTGATTGACAGCACTGATATGCTATATATATATTATATTATATATATTAATCGTACATTTTCCTGTAATTAATCGTGATTAATAACATTGGAGTTTTTGATATTTTTATATTGTAATAATTTCACAGTGACTCTCCAGATTAATGTAGAAACAACTTAAAGACAGTATATTTTAAATATTTGTTTAATTGAATCGTTTTATGAATGAAGTCCATAACTGAGTCCATAAGCTATCAATTTCAACATTTATTAGGCTTTAAAAAAATAACTTTTAATATAAGTGAACTTAAAACTCTCTTCACATAAACCCATTATAATGAATATCATATAGAAATCAAAATATAAATATACACTTTAAAATCGATATATAACTTTTATTCATTTGAAATGGTTGCAGCGTTTTAAAAGTACAAAGTTTTTTTTTTATTTGAGGAAATTTCGGGAACAGTTTTAAATGAACTACCATATTTATTTGTTTATTTATTCATTTTAAAATTCATTTAGACAGATGTTTTATTTGGATTTAATGTTTGGAGGATTTATGTTTAGGGTTTATTACTTGTTACGTTATAATCCAGTGCAGAGCTCTGCACTGCTCTCTCTCTCTCTCTCTCTCTCTCTCTCTCTGAGGACCACACCACATTCCTGCCCCACAGTTATGCATCTATTTCACTCCTGTTGTCCTCCAGGACCTCTATAAACTTGGTCGTTCCCTCGCCCTTTACCCGCATCCATCCATTATGATCCAGCACGGGTCATTATCAGTGTCCCATACAGAGACAAACCCCCATATTACCGCCCATGTCTCCTCCCCTAAGTTAACCTGCGAGTGGCCTTGGGCCGAGAGGTCATTTATCAGGGGTCGTCGCACTGGGTATGATTGCGGCGGGGACTCTGAGTGCTTGATAAACTAGAGATGAGCGCTTTGAAACAGGGCATTACACGTGTGCGGGGATAGATAAATATACTGTCCTGTGGCAGTCGGGTCGGCCCCTCTTGGGACAAATAAAACCCCTATTAACATCCAACCCTTCATTGCGTTTGACAGGTGAATCAATTAGGCCGGTGTTTAGGTGACCTGTGTGCTGCAGTGACAGTGAGGTGAGGGAGCAGATGAATGGAGCGGTCACTGTAACTCTCTCTGGGGACTGCAGTGTGCTGCTCTGTGCTGGATCACTGTCACATGATGACCCGTCTCTCTGTCACACTTCCTCCAGCTCGCAGTGTTTTTCCTCTTATTTTCCTTTTCCTTTTTTCCCTGTTTACTTTCTTCACTTTTCTGCTTCTTCATTAATTCCATTTCTCCTTCCCCCATTCTTGTCCTCTTTTTTTCTTCTTCCTTCCTTCCTTCTTCTTTTGTTCTTCCTTCCATTCTAACCTTCCTTCATTTTTTCTTATTTGTTCCTTTGTTCTTTCAGTTCTCCTCTCTACTACCTTTTTCTTACTTCTCTCATTTATTTACTTTCTCTCATTCTTCCATCTCTTTCCTCCTTTCTTTCTCCTTCTTTCCTGGCTTTAATACCATCATTAAATTTATACTTTACCCTTCCTTCATTCCTGACTGTTTCTGCCACTTGTTCATTCGTTTGTTCTTTCTTCTCCTTCTTCTTCCTTCCTTTTCCTCTTCCTCTTTTCCTTTTCTGCTTCTTCAATGATTCCCGTCACCTTCCATCCTCTCCTTCCTTCCCTTCTTTTTTCATTTTTTTCTTTCTTTTTTTCTTTTTCTCCTTCCATTTCTGCTTCCTTGTATCCTTCCTATCTTCATATCTTCCTTTCTGTTTTACTTCCTGTATTCATCCTTCCTCCCCAACTTCCTTCCTTTTCCTCTTCCTTCCTTTATTTGTTATTCTTTGTTCATTCCTCCTCTTTTCCTGCCACCTTTTCCACCATCTGTCCTATATCCTTTCTTGTCCTTCCTTTCTTTTCCGCTTTTCCTTTTCCTTCCTTGTCCTTTATCTCTCCTTTTCCCACCTTTTCCTTTATGCTTACTTTCTTTTTTCCTTTCTTCCTACCATCATTCTACTATTAATCTAATTTTTTCTCTCATTCAGTTCTTTCTTTCCTCTTCCTTTAATCCATTAAACTGTAGTTCTCTCTCTCTCTCCTTCCTTCCTTCCTTCCTTCCTTCTTCTTTTGTTCTTCCTTCCATTCTAACCTTTTTTACTCTTCCTTCCTTCATTTTTTCTTATTTGTTCCTTTGTTCATTCAGTTCTCCCCTCTACTACCTTTTTCTAACTTCTATTCTTCCATCTCTTTCCTCCTTTCTTTCTCCTTCTTTCCTGGCTTTAATACCATCATTAAATTTATACTTTACCCTTCCTTCTTTTTTGTTCCTTCATTCCTGACTGTTTCTGCCTCTTGTTCTTTCATTCATTCTTTCTTTCTTCTCCTTCTTCCTTCCTTTTCCTCTTCCTCTTTTCCTTTTCTGCTTCTTCAATGATTCACGTCACCTTCCATCCTCGCCTTCCTTCCCTACTTTTTTCATTTTTTCTTTCTTTTTTTCTTTTTCTCCTTCCATTTCTCCTTCCTTTTATCCTTCCCATCTTCATATCTTCCTTTCTGTTTTACTTACTGTATTCATCCTTCCTCCCCAACTTCCTTCCTTTTCCTCTTCCTTCCTTTATTTGTTTTTCTTTGTTCATTCCTCCTCTTTTCCTGCCACCTTTTCCACCATCTGTCCTATATGCTTTCTTGTCCTTCCTTTCTTTTTATGCTTTTCCTTTTCCTTCCTTGTCCTTTATCTCTCCTTTTCCCACCTTTTCCTTTATGCTTACTTTCTTTTTTCCTTTCTTCCTACCATCATTCTACCATTAATCTCATTTTTTCTCTCATTCAGTTCTTTCTTTCCTCTTCCTTTAATCCATTAAACTGTAGTTCTCTCTCTCTCTCCTTCCTTCCTTCCTCTACGTCCAATAGTTTTTCATCTCACTCTCTTTTTCTCACACATTCCTCTTCTTACTCCCCCATACAACACTACCACTATTCTCTTCCCGATACTCTTCCATTGTTTGTCATCTAGAGGAGATTAATGGTGTCTCAGATGTATATCACACTTCTGTTTCTGATCTTATCGCAGCACTCCACACGGCCAAACAAAAGGCACGTTTACCTGTGTACATCATGTGAAAACACGCTCCCACATTCATCTCCAGGCCTATTGAATTTAGATCCTCTGAATAACATCAGATTTTCTTACCAGAGGAAGGCAGGCTTCACCCCTGACCCGAACTCTACCCTTTCATAACGTGCTGTAATCCACAACATGAACGATTCTGTCATAGACTAAAGTCTAAACATTGTACCTGAAGATCATGGATGCACAGAGGAGAAAGAGTTCAGCTCTCAACTCTTTTTCACGTTCTGGTGGTAGACGTCGTTTAAAGAGTGCTGTTGCTTGGGGCATGGCAGGGTCAGACCTCAAAACCCTGGTGGGGTTTGTAATAGTGTAACCGGTTCAAGCGCAGAGCTCATGCTGAGTGTGGGTGTAGTGTTTGTGTTCATAAGCTCTATGGACTTTCCTTTGTAATGGTGGAGGAGGTAAACATTCAGAATTTTGCTCCGCGGTTCTGTGGCGTGGGTCATAGGAGCGCTGTGAATTGAGAGTTTAATGTTATCTCGCTCCCCCTTTCCCTCTCTGTTTGTTTTGTCTATTATATTCGCAGGCCTCTGACCTTTGCATTGCTCGGTGTGTAATGTCCTGCTGCCTGACAGCTGGAGCTAGTAATACTCCATCCGTTCCTCACACATGAACAGAGAACAGTATATGAGCAGACAGAGAGGATTTGTGTGATTGTACTCACCGCATAGAAGGCCAACTGAGGCCAAGTATTGATAAAATATGGTTCTTTAAATGACCTTCCTATAGTGTATTGATGCCACATTTCTAATATTTGTATTTGTAATGTTGGTTAATTTTTGAAAAACGTCAATTTCAATAACACCTGCATTTGTTATGGAAGATGTTTGTTATTGTATTTGCTTCGTTGCTGCAATGCAAGAGCCACTGTTTGAACATTTGTTCAGTCCTGAAAAATGAAATGAAAATGTAGCCTATATCACAAGTAATATCAGATACTACAGGATAATTAGTTTAAATGTAATTATCCGTTCTGAATGAAGTTGTCTTTTTGGGTGTATCCATTCATTTGTTGCACCATAAACTCATTCTACAGTATGCTAATGAACTCTTTATTGAAAGAATTCTCTAATGAAAATTTAAACTTTAAACATTTAAATCGGTAGTATCATAGTATTGTCATCTAATAATTTTTCAGTAGACACTAGGAAATGGGACTGTACAGGTGTGATCATTTATTCAGAAATTACTTTTTCTAAAAATATTGCATGGAGAATTTTTTTATGGATATTTATTTTTATTAATATAAACAGTATTTTAATGAATATTTAATATTTTGTGGTAAGACCAGCATGCTTGGTTGCAGTATGCTTAACACTATGATATTAATTGTAATATATATTTAAAATATTTTAAAGAGAAACAAAGATCTGAGATTCGGTTGTGTATATATATATATATATATATATATATATATATATATATATATATACAAACAGCGACTTTTTTGTCTGGGCAGTGTATATAGATATAATCATCAGGGTTAAAATGATGAAAAAATGGTTCAGAGAGCATGAAGAATCATTTTGACACATGAATTGGCACCTTTGAGTCCTGACCTTAACCTCAGTGAAAGTCTTTGTGATGTGCTGGAGGAGACTTTACAGAGTGTTCACCTCTTGCATTGTCAATGCAAGATCTTGATCAAAAACTGATTCTCCTCTTAATGGAAATAACATCATAACATTTCCATCAAAAGGTGCCAATTCATGTGTCGAAATGATTCTTCATGCTCTCTGAACCATGTTTTCACAATTTTAACCCCAATGTATATTGGTATTTTCATCCAGGAGTATGGCCATGATTCATCTTCCTACATGAAAAGCTACACACTCATCTTTTAGGGTCAAAAGAACCGTTTACAAACATAAAACATGCTAGAAACATAATAATCACTGTAATAATGATCCAGTCATAGACTAGTAATGATATAATTAAGTATTCATTAAATGCTTAATTGAATTATCTTTTTTATTTCCTGAACAGAGAATTTTACATCATAGTGATATGAAACTATTAACAGTTTCAAATTTTTCTGAAAGCACCATGAACCTCACATTCACTCGTATTTTGTTGCACTGGAATTATTAGCTCTGCATTTGATTTTCAAGTTCAAATCTTCAGGGTATTTTGTGCACTGTGAGAAAAATCATCCCCATTATGTTACGTCTTTGTCTGCATGTGTCAAAACTGCCCACAAGCTTCTTTTGACATTGTGCAGATGTTGAACCAGCGAGAGTACTATCTAATCTGGTGCGTCGGTGTAGCCGGGTCACATCCCATCCTCGGATCTCCCCCTCAAAACAGACACACATATACGCATACCTCTGTACAGTATAATAAGACCTATGTGCTTGGGTCCACAGAGGAAACAAGCTTTCCTTTATATGACCAGGATGCCATTAATCTTTATGGAGGTTAACAAATGCACTCGCATGGAAGGTGTATTTCATTCACAGAGACTAACAATGGGGCCATTGTGCAGTCTGATCTTCCAGCATCTGTACCTTAACATTCCTACCATATACTACATGGTATGAATGAACATTGTGTTTTCTTGACAATATATTTATTTTAGAAGGTTATTTGAAAAATGCTCAGGTTATAAGATACAGGGTAGATTTACGCTATACGCCATCTTTGTTCCTCGCTGTGCTAGTCCGTTTTCTAGTTTTTAAAAGACAATATTGCTGGATTTTTTTTCTCGAAAGCTCCATTTTGTGCGGCGTCTGTGACAAATTGCTGCCGCAGAGCAGAATGGCCTGGTTCGCAATATGAGTTATGTCAAGTCAGAGCTGTTTAAGAGTTGTACTTCCCCCAAGACACATCTCTGCTTATCCTCACCACAGGGATGTAACGGAATACAGCCTTGTCAGCTTAACATACTCATTTTCCTACACATTCTTTGACAATTTCATATAAATCTGTTCACCTCAGTGCAGAGTTCAGTTCCTTGTTATAGAAACAACACCTTAAGACCTCTGTAAATTCTCTTTTTTCCCTCCCTTTCATTTTTTTTTCTTCCTGCAGACTGAGATTGAACGACTGCAGGAACCGTTTTATATGTGTCAGGTCTCCCCTCTGCCCGACCGCCGTTCGATAATCATTCGTCGCTGTCGCGGTGGCGGCCCCTGACTGTAACAAACCCTATTGATGTTTCTGAGACTTGATTTCCCCCCCTGGTCAAATTCAATACAAAAAAATGCTGTGGCTAAATGAGTCAAAAATAACCTTCTTGTCTCTCTCTCGCTGTTGCTGTTTTGTAAAAATGTAAACCTGTTTGAGAACAACTCACTTTATTTTCGTGATCTACTTATAAAAATGTTGGATTTACTCAAATTTACAGCATGCAATGTAGATTTTGTATCTATGATTTTTTTTTTATATGATACATCATTTTTATTCCTATAAATCTATTGTGCATGCTGTACATTTGATTTGAGTTAATCCATTTAGATATACAGCATATGTGAAGCGATATTAAAATGTGACAAGATTTCTCGTCGAGGTGAAAAGCTGTCTCGCGATATCACCATGACATGAGCATAAGGGTGAAATTGCAGAGTCGCACACAGCGCAGCAGGAATCATAGTTCAGTGATCACGTGACGAGTAAGGCAAGATGACTGACAAGACCATGGCAGAGGATTTTTGCACAACAGAGCCTAAGCGTCTGACAAATGTCTTATCTTCTAGAATACGCCCTCAGCACCGGCGCTCCCGGTACACAAAGTACATGCGATCACGGATTCGAAAGCGAAAGTAAAACGCGAGCTCCCTAATGTACGCAAATCAGGCTACATACCATAGTATTTCTTAAAAATACAGTGCAAAAATTCTTGTGAACCCAATCTCGTGTCTCTTTTTTTTTTTTTTTTCCATTGAAATAATTCTCCCATCTCTCCACATTTCTTCGTCACTCTCACATGTAAATAACAAGATAACTGTCTTTCCAACTGGTACCTGCACAAATATGTCTAATATGGTGTAAAAATTCTGCAAAATCTCTAGCAGTTTACAGTTTCTAGCAGTGTCCATAATAGCGGTCAGTCCAAATACAAAGTACTGTTACTGTTAGGCTCTGCTAAAAGCTTTTTATCATGAAATGTGCCTTGTACTGTCTGTAATTTTCTATAACGAGTGCTAGACTTCCTTTTCTGGTGATTTCCACAGACAGTAATCAGTGTTTTTCACCAGATCTGGGACAAATGGATGCTCAATTTATCACCACTATCAGACCTTCAGCTTGACACACACATATAGATGTATAAATACTCACACATACGAGCATGTGCTCATTTTTCACATTATTTCATTTGGGCGTCATACCTACATCAACCCCGTGGCTTTATTTGAGCTATCAATCCATAGCAGTCATGGGAGAGGAGGCTGTTTGCTGCGGCTGCATCTCCTGAAGCATTTGCATTTATTATGGAAGCCTGCAGTGAAGCCCTTCTCATTTCACACTTTGAAGCTTCCTCTAGGGATGGATGGGGGGAAAGAAGATCACTTTGACAGGTTGAGATTGTTTCTCCACATCTGCCGTCAGCTGTCATTTTAAACGGCGTGTCTACGTCTCTGTCCCGCCGCGTGGACGGATGCATGTGTGGTGCTTATGAATGTGTTTTTCTCTCTCTCGCCCCACAGGACGCCTTGGTTTAATGGCTGGGGTTTTAACCTGCCCAGGGGACAGTCCCTGCTTGATAAGTGGAACCTCATCCCAGAGGGCATTGATATTCTCATGACCCATGGACCGCCCCTCGGTGAGTTCAATTAACCAATCCTAATGGAGTTCCATGGAATTATTCAAATGCTCACGAATACATTAAATAGCTTTTGTATGAAGAAACCCGTCATATGAAGTATTAGTCAAAAAGTGACATTTTGTACATACATGAAGTAAAATCTATCCTTGCATGAAGGTTATCATTAACTAAAATTTAAACCAGAAAAACATTTGTAATACCTAAAATAAAATATAAATGAACTATTTCAGCTAGTTGTCAAGGCAGCATTTCTCATTTTAATTTCAATTCAGTATTTTTTTTTTCATGTGCCCTTGTAATCTTTAATCAAAATAACTTCCCTTCTCTTCTCTGATGATGTTTACTGGCCTGAGGGCGGGACAACCTGTCACTCACATGACATCGACCAATAGCAAACCACAACCATCCAATCAATTCCTCACGTACAAAATCAAGTCCTGCCCTATATTTTTTTCTTGTTCAAGAAGCCGTTTTACTCTGATATGTCACGATAGGGAAGAAAAGACTATTGCAACTTCTGTTTCATGCCGACTAAAATAATTAAGACTAAACTTTAAATTATAGACAAACAAAAAAAAAACTAATAAAAATGACAAAACCACACAACAAAATTACTACAAATTCAACTAAAATGAAAATGAAAAAAGAGAACAAAAATAAAATCTAATTCAAATTATTAACAAAAGCTGTAATGGAATATCAATGATAATAAAATAAAACGCCTCTGACTGACTTTTTTTTAGCTTTAGGTTAAACATCGCAAATGATTGGACATGAGTCACAATGTGAGCTGTTTTTCAGTGGAGGTTAGACACTGATTTACGGTGTTTGTGTTTGTGTAGGTTTTAGGGACTGGGTACCGAAGGAGCTGCAAAGAGTTGGGTGTGTTGAGCTGTTAAACACAGTCCAGAGGAGAGTCCGGCCCAAACTCCACGTCTTCGGAGGAATTCATGAAGGTGAGTAACCACAAAGACAAATTGGCACTTTCATAAAAAAGTGCACTACAATTATTTTTAACTGCAATGTGATAAAAGACACAAGTTCAATCAATAATCAATTTTATTAACGGTGCAGTATGCGATTTCTATGAAACACTGTTGATATTTGAAATCAACCCAAACATACACACCCCTCCCTTCATTACTCCTCCCCCAAAATGCACGAACATGTAATGTGAGAGTAATGGAATGCTTCGTGAAAAATAAAACAAAGATTTCAAACAAACGACAAAGAACAACAAAAAAAAATGAACATACAGTTCACAAGAGTAAATACAAGCACTCCAGCTCCAGACAAACGACGGCATTCTGTTATTATAGCTAAAATTACAACAACAGCATATCTGTGAAAAAAAATAGCCAAACCAATGTTACTCTAGTGTAGAGCAGAAAAGATGAAACCTCGGCGTCCGGTTTCAGACTTTCCCACTTTGGTCCAGTGCTGGAGTTTTTATAAAAGTTTTAATTTCTTGAAATTTAGTTTCAATCTTAATCCAAAATTATGAATGGCCTCATTTAATACCCAAAGTCAAATAAGCTTTTATGCAATGACGACTGGTCAGCAAATGTGTGAAATTAATTTTTCAACAGTTGAGAATACTATTGTATTTGTAACTGAAATGACTTGTTCCTTCTTAATGTAGTGAATCAGAACAGCATTAGCTGTATCAGCAGTCTAGGATATAAATATATATGGATATGGGTTGCATTTTCCAGGGAAGAGGAATCAGTGAAATCTGCCTTTTGGTTAAACTTGAGACTCTGTTCACCAGATGTGCTGCATCCCATCTCTTCCTCCCTCCAGCTTTTGTAGATTTTTATTATTATTATTATTTTAATTAAACATGTGTAAGAGAGAGAAGGGTCTCTGAGCCCATGGGCTAATTGAGACAAGTGCTCCACTCAAGGAAAGGCCTTGTACTGTTTTGTGTTTACTCAGTGTTTTGTATGCGCACACACACTTCAGTCAGTCGGCAAACTTGTGAATATGGACTTAAGCCTTATTCAGACTATCAGTCCAAATCTGACCTTTGCACATTTCCGATTGGAATCCAATCATATTTAGCAAGTGTGAACAGCAAAAATGCAACGCAATCACCATTGAAGCCAGTGCAGATATTCCAGAAAACGAAGGAGTGCGACGGGATCTGAACAGTCGTGAGACACAGTGTGGAGAGTTTAGAATTTAGATTCGATTACAATCGGATACACATATAATCAGATTCGGACTGACAGTGTGAACGTAGCCTTTGTCTCTTTTTAATCACATGTCAACAAGTCTGAAAACTATTTAGATATAAAGCTTTAGTTTGTTTCTTTTTGATATGTTTAAATACAGTATACTTTAATTGAGCAATTCTGACTTTGCTTTATTTTTAGCACCTTTTTTTTTTTGACTACTTTTAAAATATCTGTGATGGATGTGTTGACTCCCTCCGTTTTCATTTCCTTTAAGTTTGAGCAGTGTCTTTTTGTTACGCCACCCTTTGAAACTACCAAAAAATATTGCACCATCTATAATATCATTGTTCATCAGTATTATTACTAAATGTTGGCTCTAAATAATGTTCAATAATGGAAAATACATACAATTAAAAAATGCTGGATCAGTTAAAAAAATATTTTTTAAAGAAATTAATACTTTTATTCAGCAAGGACACAATGAAATCGATCAAAAGTTACCATAATGAAAATATTTATACGTAAGATTTAAATTCAGTTGGTATTTATTTTTAGATATAACCATCAACACTCAAATAATAAAAAAAAAATGTATGTAAACATGTAAATTGCACATAAGGCTGTTTTTGCATTAACTTCTATATCTAATTATACAATTATATTTATTCAATTCGTTGTTGAAATATAATCATTTACACAGCAGCTGTCATAGCCTGTTAGTGTTGTCTTATTATTTAATGTATGTTTAAATAAATCTGTCATGAAAACAAGTTGAGTAAAATGTAATTAATTATATAGGCTAATATAGTGCATATATTTAGTGGACACTGAATGGCATTTCCGAGGTAAATGTAATGCGATATGATATCGTTTACAAGCTATTTTAATCTCATCTTTTCGCGGTTGAAACACTGATTGAACGATTACACAAGATATGATGCGTTTCAGTAAGTTGTACTGTATCTTTCAGCGTACCTTCAGAAGAGGAAGGGATGATCGCGTTTACTCGTACGCCGCACATCCGCTTGAACTGAGGCGCTTATACAGCGATCTGTTACACCACATCAAAAAGTGTCAATTTTTTTTTTGTAATCATGATAAAATGGACAGAATTTGAAAGATGACGCAGAACTTATTGCGATTATTGGTGGTTAATGCTGGTTAAAAATACTTAGGCTACAATGCATTACCGCGCTTGCCCCCTTCTGGATTTGAGTGTGGATCTCCCGTGACTGACTATATTCGTCATCTGACTATATGCACCAAACCATGACGGTTTGGGACGAATGCATATACCGTTACACCCCTACTTAGAAGTGGAAATAACTTGAAAAATGTCTTTGCAGCAAAATACTGTAAAGGAACATCCAGATTCCATGATTTCTTTTTTATCTCCAATTGTTTATTTGTTCTATGCTTTAATTTCAGAGTACTTTGAGACATCAAACTGCGTAAATTTCAAATTTCGGAAAAATGGAGGCGTTCTAAAACTTTTGACCGGTAGTGTATATATATATATATATATATATATATATATATATATATTTATATATGTATATACGTATATATATATATATATATATATATATATATGTAACAAAAATGACATAAATAGCATCATAAATGATATAAATAACAGCAATGAGAAAACAGCAGTTAAGAAAGCATTTGATTATATGTTTGCCCAATCTCGGCAATTCACTGCCATCATGTTGACAGATGAGCTAATTAATATTACACTGTTACGAAGTATATTTGAGACTATAGACTATATAGATCTGGCTATGTGAGACTATACATTGTACATTACGGTACAGAATAGCTCTTGGCATTATCCTGAACATTGTATAAGCATTCGTTTCATGTGTCACTGAATAGAAGAGAGGCTCTCTGGAGGGCGCGAAAAAGTCACATCCTTTGGATTTTCCCGGCAAAAACGTCCCGAGTCCTTTACATAAAAATCAGTCTACACACAACCTAGGAAGTTTTGAACGTTGAACTCTCCCTTTCTCGTTTCCTCCAGGTTACGGCATTATGACAGACGGGTACACGACATTCATCAACGCCTCTACCTGTACAGTCAGCTTTCAACCCACCAACCCTCCTATCGTGTTCGACCTCCCGAACCCCCCAAGCTCTTGAGACGCCTGTGCGCTTTGCCATATTCTCCTTTTCTTTCCTTATGTTTTCTAACAGTACTTTGAAAAAAAAAATAGTTGAATGTTTCTTTGGAAATCGCCAGTCTTTTGCTAAAAGATTCAGTGGAAGTTTCTGATGACGGACGGGGTCATGCGGGGCGTTTTGCGTACAGAAGTGGTGAACAATCTTATTAAAAGATCTGATTAAATCTGTAAGATAATAAGCTTTGTGAATTTGTAAAATTGTCTCTTTTTTGTCAATATTCGAATTATGTTGGTATGGAATGCTATTGTTCATTTTGTATATTCTTTTTTTCAGGATAATTAAGCTTTCTTTTAGCTGACAGGGATATAATGCCTTAAACTAGCTTTAAGTTCCCCCGGCTGGAGCCCCTTCTTTCTGCTAGCGAAGAGAAAGCGTCATATTTATTGTTTTTATCCAAAACTAAGGGGATTTCTTTTTTGCATTCAAAGAACACTTTCTTACAAGCGCAGGGAAGACATGGATGCATTTTAACTCATGTATATTCTGAAGCGCCTCATTCTGCATAGAAATTGGAAAATGTCTTAAAATATGAGTATATCTATATGTGTGTGTAAGCTGTAAAATCTCTAACTAAAATTGTGTTCGTTCTAAGCCTCTTGAAGAATATCATTTTGCCTGTAAGTGATGACTTAAATGTGTGTAAAGCGCACACATGCTCTTTTCTGTTTTCATGAAATGTTCCTACTTTACGGCGTATTGTTCCATACAATAAACGAGTACTCGAGTTGAAATTATTTTAATGTACAATCTCAAAGGTTGTTTTTTTTTTTTCTCGAACCTGATGAAACCAGGTTTAGTTGTCCTTTGATATCTTGCGTATGATAGTTTTTGTTTTTCTCCTTTTTTTTTCTTTTTTTTTCCGTAATTTTGCACTGTGTAAATGCAGTCTTGCTAGCACAAAAAAAATGTTGCCAATAGATGTTTGAACTCTTGCCACTGTAAATGCCTCTCGGCTTTTCTTTCAGTTACAGTCTCATTCCTGGAAAAGTTTAGATACGTTTCTTCTTTTTCTTCAGGTTTCATTGTGATATATTTAGCTGCCTTTATATGCAAATAAAATTGCAAGATTTTTACTTCTAAATGTTTTGTCTGGTTCATTCTAGCCTCATGTCTGGCTTTATGTATCTGCAGGTTTTTATGATAAACTAAAAACAAAAGTTGTGCCTCGTTATTAAGGATACATTTACACAACAACAGTGTACTAAAAACAGAAAAGTTTTTCTTTGCATTTTCACATACAGACGACAACTTTGCAAAATCGATCCCCGTTCGCATAGATCCGTGAAAACGATAAAAAAAACTGTATTATTCACTCCAGGCCAGTAGTTGGCGATGTCACTTTGTAAAGAAACGCACCTATAGACTGAACACGTAATACACATGACAAATTTGCATTGACAGGGACAGTAGTTCGCTTCAACAATAAACCTGTCTTCGAAAGCTTGTTTTAAGGCCCGCAAAACGTTGTCGTGTAAATGAACGGCCAAAAGACGCATACAAAGTTTTCCGTTTTTAGTTGTAAACGGAGTCGTCTAAACGGCTCATAGTCTTTCGAGGCTTCTTGTGATTTTTACTTTCAAGCAAACTAAATATCCACAAACAAATTTATATCCAGCTACACAAGACTTTTATTTCTTTTACTTTAAAGATCTAACTGAAGTAATATCTTGCCTTTTGAATATAATCTAATAACTAAGACTTTACATATTTAGATGAAAATGAATGCAGTTCAAAGAGTTTAATGTCATTTTCTAATATTTGAGTTGCTTTTTCCTGTCACCCATGAACTGCCCACTACATCCTGTTTCGGTCGAGTTAACGTTTTCAACCACTTTCCTCAATATAAAGCCTCAAAAGATTTTTCCTCCTTGCAGTTGTCTTTTAAAAAAGACCTCCAGTGAATGTAAGTTTTCACACTCATTCACATTTATCTGTTTGTAATCCAATGAGCCAGTGGTATGCTAAGAGAAAGAAAACTAGAAGCACCCTGGCCTTGGAAGTCAAAGTGGGATCTCTTTTCGTCAATTTGAAACCCTCCAAGGCCAAAAAAAAACGGAGAATACGCACTTTTCCACACTCTCGTATTTACCCTCCCCCATCCGGCTTACTAGCAGTCACATCAAAGGCTCCAAACCAATTAACACTTCCCCCAAACGAGAGCATGAAATATAGCCCCGGACCAGCTCGTTGGCATAATCCACATAATCATATTAGTGTAACCCTGTGAGCTGGCAGCCTAGCACTGACACTTTTGTTTTCTCAAAACCCCATTTACAGAAGCATTTATAGAATCTGTGCTTTAAATGGACAATGCTAATATAGTACTTGCGGTACTATCCATATCCATGTGTTGCTATCAGGGGGGGAATAAATTCTAGCATTTTGCTACGCAGCTGCTAAAGTCTTCTGAGAGAGTTTAGCTCATGCAGTTGCTTAGAAACCTGATTCAAAGTGTATTTCTGTAGAATTGTTGCTACATATAAATTGTCGTTGTAGAAATCATCAAAACAAAAACACCCTCAAAAATAGTTGAAGGTAACTGTTAGCTGTTAGCATTTAGCTGCATTAGCTTAGCTGCATTCAAAATAGTGTCGCTTTTTCGGTAACAATGCTATATTGGTGTTATTATTTCGTACAAAATAGTCGTTCTCGCTACCAAAAGATTTGCTGTGATAATTTTCTGACAGGGTCAGAAATTTAGCATTATCATCTCACAGTGTGTTTGCTGCTACGTCCTGCGTCCTCTGACTAGCCAATAAAAATGCAACATGAAATGGCATAATGATCAACACGACATGGCGCTAAACTAAACTTCTTAACTCAAGCTCCATTCGCAAAATTGCCATGCCAAGTTGGCTTCTTTTCCCCAGCCATGAGCGCATCCATATTCTCCTCTTTTGTTAGCGTTCATAAAATCCACAATTGCCAAAGTGTGATTCATATATTTGTTTACTACTAGCGCATTCTCAATTAGATCCATGTTGTACAGTGTGGTTTGTTATGATCTTATACGACTGCTGAAATTGCAATAGTTGATTTGGTTCATGGGATACAACTCTTTAACAACTTTTTAAAAATCCTAATGGGAAAAATACTTACGGAACCAAGGCCGCAGAAAAAGGCTAGCCGGCTAGCCACGCCCACAATGAATTCTCATTGGACGGAAATACCACTACATGTGTATTAATCAAACTGACTTCTTTCAAAGGTATAGCTTTAATGTAGCTTAACTATTTAAAAGAAAAGTACACAGCTTGAGTAGCCGTTAGCTACAGCTTCAAAGTAGCTTCCTAGACACGCTGATGATGCTTCAAGCTTTTCTCTCTCTGTCTGCTGTCCCTGCCTCAAATGAAGGTGAAAGTGTGTATGTCAATCTAAATTGTGTTGGGAGCATGTGTGAGTGTATTAATTACCTCGTCCTACAGCAGGGGCCAGGCCTTAATAGGTGCCCGTGACAGGGACAGCTATTACCCTACGACGCCCCGACAGCTTCTATTAATATTGGAAATTTGTCAACTTAGCCTTCTTGCCACTGTGATGGATGAAGCGCAGCTCTGAAGGCTAATACCCACCATCACCACTTGAGAGATTATGTGTGTGTGTGTTCACATACGACTACACAGAATTTAAGGTATGTTTTAGCTTGAGAATACACACATGCAACTGTATTAAATACATTTTGATGACATTTTTAAATTGTTTATTACAATAAGGTTTTTTTTTTTTTCAAATGAAATAATGTGAATTTCAGTGATTAAGTTAAATGTAACTTAAATGAAAGAGCGGAAGCAGCCGACTGTGGCATTTAAGCATAATAAAAGCTCCTCCATGTTACTCGTTCTGCTCCCGCGGCTCTCGGCCTCGTCCTGCTTCATTCCACACTAACTTTAATACATTAGCTCATCCATGAACATGATTTCTTCCTTAGTCCACTCGGATTGCTTTCCATCGACTGTGGAGGTGAAGACGACAACTTCCATGATTCCGCGCTCATTCACAGCATCATCATCCTACGATTTTGGGATTCTGAAGACTGCTGATTCTGAAGGTTTGGAATAGATCAATCTAAAACATCCAACTAAAAGAAGCGAACTAATTCATTCATGAATTGAACTCTGCTATTTCTCTAATGAGAGTGCCAGGGATAACTAAATCAAGATTTTCAATAAATAATGACGTAATTTTTGTCTAAATATTCATCTGTATCTTAAGATAATCTATCATATTGCTTCAGAAGACTTGTGCTATATATAGTCCAAGATGGGTATATTCTTTTTTAAGCTTGAAAAGTTCATCTTCATTATAATCGCATGGAAAACATGGGGTTAAAGATCTCATTTTGTGTTCCTCTGAAGAAAGTCATTTGGGTTTGGTATGAGGTTGAATAATCAATGACACAATTTTCATTTCGGCGTGAACTGTTCCTTTAAAAGCGGTGCAACATAGAGCTAAGTGTACTATAAACTTCCTGGCAATTTGAGGCATGATAAAATTAGCCAAAATATTTAATAAACAAACATGCGACATTTGTGAATTAGGCAAGTTGCTATTCTGTGGAAATCTATAGATCTTTCTGCATGTGCAGATTCCATGTAAGCTGTGTATGTGTTTATGTAAATGTGTACGAGTCTGACTGCGCTGCCGGGAGCCCAGTATGGAGTGTTTACGCTCTCCTAATTGAACCCGGCCCTGCTGTTATTGTAATCTGGATTTCATTTGCGCCCCACTTGACTCACCCATGATATAATGAAGTAAAATCTGGGGTAAGAAGAGAAGTGTTGGGTCCTTTTGTTACCCATTTCCCTGTTGTCCATGTGTTGCTAATTATCAAAGAAATCACTGTAATATTATTTTATTGTTTCAGTTATGATTAAAAGATTAGCCATGGCTGGGCTGGAGAAACGAAAACGACACCAACTCAGAAATGTCCTGTTCACTAACAAACGCACACCCTCTCTGATGCTAAGACATTAGAGACATTAGAAAAATGACTGTCCAGGGATTTCTGGAATAAATGCATCACTATTTTGAGCGACAGTATATTTCTTTTCTTGATGTGTCAAGATGAACTGTTCACCCTCTTTTCCTCATCCACTCATCCACACACAACAAAGCTAATAGAGCTGATGAATGCTGTTCACTCTGTCTTTGTGCATTAGAAACATAAGCTATGACCATCACGACACCGAATTTGAATGCATTCAAAGCTTAATGTATGTCATGTTGTTGATAGCAAAGAATAGAAAATATTTTCTTTCTCTTAGAACGTTGCTGTTTGAATTTAAATAGTCAAACGCTTAAGAGTCCATGATTGAATCGTTATTGCTGTGATTATTATGTTTCAAGCATGTTATACATTTGGCAACATTTCTTCTAACCCTAATTGATGGGCTAAACAATCTAGTGCTTGACTCCTGCATCATCAATACAAAATCTTAACCAAAAATTGATGCACCTCTGGATGGAAATAACATGACAACATTTATTTCCATCAAAACGTGCATCATATTTATATATACAATTTGTAGGACTTTTTAAAAGGTGCAATATGTAGTTTTTCATCCACTAAAAAACAAAAACAAAGGCGTAGCTTGATGACGCCAAGTTTGAGCGTGGAATCTTGGGACATGTGGTCTTCACCTCACAGCTGGTGGAAAAGAATCGGGATGGGATTCGGGCAGAAATCATGTTCATGTGATTGTTTTCTGTCTATAAATATATCAAAACAGATGTTCGTTTGCCTAATAAAACATGTTATATATTAAACCATCTTTGGTGTTTCCATGGTTTCTACAAAATAAAACCGAGGTTAACGCGAATATGACGCCATTGACAGGCGACTCACTCCGACGTCCCGGATCCTTGGTTAAAATAGCACTTTTCTCATGATGTGTAAATAGTTGGAAACATTTGGGATATTGTAAGAGCTTAACTGAACAAAATATATAACACTGGCCCAGTGGTTTTTTGATATTTTACTGCAAAAATCTTACATATTGCAGCTTTAATGAAAGTTATGAAGTCTTTCGATATTTCACATAAAATTCCATGTAACACAGACATGCTGGTTTAGTCCAGCAGTGGCTTTTAGTACCAGGCTGAGTTCTGATTTGATGAGTTTTATATTTGTTTTTAATGGAGCTGTAATCACAAAAATCACATAAAACCTGTGATGCAGCAACAATAACTCAACCACATCACAGTCTGATTATGAGACGACGGGCTGAAGTACACGGGACTGTGTTTAGATGAGGGATAATCAAGAGTTGTTTGGAATTCTGGAACGTGTGTGAATCTAGTTTGAATTCATCATGTCAGTTTGTACAGATTAGATGATAATTGGTACATGCAGTTGACATTAATTTCCATCCCCCTGAAAAATCAGAAACAAATTATCTTAATTATGAACATCTTACATCACACCGCCTTGTTGTTAGATTGAATAGAGCTTAATTGATAAATTAATATAAAAATATTAGTTTGAACTGGTATGTTAACAAGTACAGACACCAGCTAAATAAATATTTGTATCACATTCAAAATTATTTACATCTTGATATGTGATCTTATGTATAAAAATACTCCCATTTGAGAAGTTGCAGTATAAGTAAATTCTGTGTAATAATACAGCTACTAATATTATCATCACGGCACCTGTAAGTTGGTGGGATATATTATGCAGCAAGTGAACATTTTGTCCTCAAAGTTGATGTGTTAGAAGCAGGAAAATTGGAAGGAAAGAAGGAAGGAATAGTGGTGAACTGGTGACAGGGTCACGGGCAGCCAAGGTTCATTGATGCACGTGGGGAGCGAAGGCTGACCTGTGTGCTCCGAATCAACAGACGAATCAAATTGCTCAAGAAGTTAATGCTGGTTCTAATAGAAAGGTGTCAGAATTCACAGTGCATCAGTTTGTTGCGTATGGAGCTGCATAGCCACAGACCAGTCAGGGTGCCCATGTTGATCTCTGTCCACTGCTGAAAGCATTAAGAGCATCAGAACTGGACCACAGAGCACTGGAAGAAGGTGGC
This sequence comes from Zacco platypus, assembly GCA_038088235.1. Lineage (NCBI taxonomy): Eukaryota > Metazoa > Chordata > Actinopteri > Cypriniformes > Xenocyprididae > Zacco > Zacco platypus. The sequence goes on along the minus strand of CM076085.1, from coordinate 38,680,935 downwards.
CTGGTCTGATGAATCATGTTTTCTTTTACATCACGCTGATGGCCGGGTGTGTGTGCGTCGATTACCTGGGGAACACATGGCACCAGGATGGGAAGAAGGCAAGTCGGCGGAGGCAGTGTGATGCTTTGGCCAATGTTCTGCTGGGACCTTGGGTCCTGCCAACCATGTGGATGTTATTTTGGTATGTTTCCACCTACCTAAGTGTAACCCCTCTACCCGGGTCTTCTGGCATGGGAGTCAGACACTCTAACAAGAAGGCTAAAGGTTGCAACCCCTACCGTCTGTTGCTAGAGTGTCCCTTTAGGTCAGAGGAGTGAGGTTTACTCGCACAACAACTACTAGCTGGTTACACTCACCCCCCTAAACCTCACTCCCATTCGGGTCACGGCACCAATGTAACCCCTCTACCCGGGTCCTACTCGACTCGCTCTGAGCAGGCCTTGAACCCACATCTTCCGGCATGGGAGTCGGACGCTCCAACAAGGAGGCTAAAGGTTGCAACCCCTACCGTCTGTTGCTAGAGTGTCCCTTTAGGTCAGAGGAGTGAGGTTTACTCGCACAACAACTACTAGCTGGTTACACTCACCCCCCTAAACCTCATTCCCATTCGGGTCACGGCACCAATGTAACCCCTCTACCCGGGTCCTACTCGACCCGCTCTGAGCAGGCCTTGAACCCGGGTCTTCCGGCATGGGAGTCAGACGTTCCAAAGCTGCAACCCCTAGTGTCTGTCGCTAGAGGAGTCAGAGGTCCCTTTAGGTCAGAGGAGTGAGGTTTACTTGCACAGCAACTACTAGCTTGCCTCCGTTACATAAGCATTGTTGCAGATCATGTACAACCATGGAGAGGGTATTCCCTGGTGGTTGTGGCGCCTTTCAGCAGGATAATGCGCACTGTCACAAAGCAAAAATGGTTCAGGAATGGTTGAGGAGCACAACAACGAGATTGAGGTGTTGACTTGGTCTCCAAATTCCCCAGATCTCAATCCAATCCAGCATCTGTGGGATGTGCTGAACAAACAAGTCCGATCTGGAGGGCCCACCTCAAAACTTACCGGACTCAAAGGATCTGTTGCTAACATCTAGGTGCAGATACCACACCTTAAAGGGTCTAGAGGAGTACATGCCTCGACGGGTCAGGGCAGTTTTGGCAGCACAAAGGGGGCAAACACAAAATTAGGAAGGTGGTCATAAAGTTATGCCTGATCGCTGTATATATATATATATATATATATATATATATATATATATATATATGTGTGTGTGTGTGTGTGTGTGTGTAAAGATTCTTGTGGAAGAACAGGTAAATTTAATGGAGGATAGAAAGATAAAAGGATAGTAAAGGAAGATTTTAATGTCTCAGAGTGTGTTGGGTGAAATCAATAGACACTGAGGCCTCGTTTGCACCAGGTCTTACCATCCATCTCAAATGCATCTCCTGTGACCTCTTGTGATTAGATTTTGTCGAGAGGACGATCTCTGATTTTGTGTCTACTTACTGTGACAGTACGTTAATGCATATCTTCAAATACAAAGAAGTAAAAAACTGCACAATGGTCGGTCTGTGTTGCTCCCGAAAACTTTTTTCCCCCCGAGATATCGCCTTTTCACTGTTTGTGATTGGATCGCCAGAATATATAAATACCAGGTGTAAACAGGCCATTTTCGTTATAGCATAAAACATTTTTCAAACCATCTCAGGGTCACTGACACATTGTAACTATTTCACGGTTCCAGAATCCTCCGTTCATCTGCAACACTTGTGTGGTATAAATCGTGGCATTTGCATCTCACAGCAGAACACAAGTGCGAATCAGTTGATTTAATAGCTGCTGTTGATTTGGGAATTAGTGCATAGCATATGACAACTAAGTGGCGCCACAACATCACATCCTCCGGTTTTCCATCCCCACAGCTGCTGCTGTTGGCACTGTCCACGGAGATAATCGAGATGTCCAAATGAAATATATTCACTGTAGAGAATGCATTGTGTGTATGCATCAGGAGAATAGATAGCAGTGTTGCAAAACGTTCATATTGAGCTGTTGGTTGAGCTGGTTTTGCAACATTGTGCTGATCCGACCATACAAAGTTTCACAAACATTTTCAATAACAGCTTTTTTAGAAGTAGCAATTTAGAGCTCATATGAACTCTTTTTAACATTGTGAACATAATATTTTAGCAAGGATGGAGCTGCTTTTATTCCTGAACCCAAAAATAACTTAAATTAAAGGATGTCAAGTCACACAAATCAAAAAATGTTCTTTTAATGAATAAAAGTGTTTGAAATATTTGGTCTTAGTGAGTTGGAATGGTACATTAATTGCATTTTGACACCTTTACGCTCTCCTCTTCTCGTTTGCCTTTGTCTTTCCTTTTCTGTTAATGGATGAAGGTCCAATCGGTTAATTAGCTTTCATTTATTTTCAGCCTAATTGAGGACATTTAAGCAGGCCTTATTTAATTGACTGACCCTCGATGTAATTATAGTTATCGTGAATTTAAAGTGACAGCATAGCAGCTGCTTTTCTTCCTTGCTCCTCATCTTTGTCCTCCAGGAGTGGCATGTGGGTAATTATTAATGGTGTACGCAAAGCCTCACTATGCCCATACGTAAGGTTAGTGATTTGAAAAAAAAACATAACAATAAGTGTTAAACTTTGGTACAACTAGTGACTGAAAAGCAACCAACCAGAACGCCCTAGCGATCATGCAGGACACCTTAAGGCCTGTATTTTTCGACTTTATTCGAGCTGTGAAACTATATGGATGTAAAATGAAATCTTGCAGCACAGAGTGAAGTCAGTATGTATGACAATTTGGGACAAATATAATGCAATTTAATAGAAAACTATGTTTGTGGCGTGGCAGGATTTTGAACAGTGTCGTAGTTGAGCGCCAGACAGACGCCGATGTGCGTAAACTCATATAAACAATGTGTTCGAATTTTTAAAACGTGGCGTGGTGCTGCGCTTCTCATCTGGTGTGCAACCCCCTTTTGTGGCAAGATAACAGTAACCTAGCAACCACTAGTGATAACCACTAACAACTCAGAAAACCAACCAGCCAGAACATCCCAGTAACTGCATAGGAATGCCCTGGCAACCACATAGAGCACCCAAGCATCTGCATAGAAACACCCAAGCAACAACCGCATAGCAACACCTTGAATGGCCACTTAGAAACATCCTGGCAACCCTGGAACCACCCTGGCAAACAGCCAGAAGCAACTGCATAGAAACACCCTGACAACAACTCGGAACTCTCTAACGACCTCCAAAATACCCCTGGCAACTTTAAAACCACTCAGAACACCCTAGCAACTGCATAGCAATGCCCTGGCAACAACTCAGAACTCTCTTACAGCCACCAGGAAACATCCTGGCAACTCTGAAACCACCCATAACACCCTAGACCACAAAGCAACACCTTGTACTTGAAATGACCATTTAAAAACCTCCTGGCAACAGCATAGAAACACCCTGGCAACAACTCAAAACTCTTAAAATACAGATCTTACATGACTTCCAAAATACACCCTTGAACCACTCGGAACATCCTAGCAATCACATAGCAACACCTTGGCAACAACTCAGAACTCTCTTAGAAACATCCAGGAAACATCCTGGCAACTCTGAAACCACCTAGAACCCTCTGCAAACACCCAGGACATTCTAGCAACTGCATAAAAACACCCTGGCAACAACTTAGAACTCTCTAATGACCTCCAAAATACACCCTGGCAACCCTGGAAACACTCAGAACACCCTAGTAACCACATAGTAACACCTTGGACTTGAAATGACCAATTAAAAACATCCTGGCAACAACTGAGAACACTGCAAGGACCTCCAAAATATACCCCGGCAACCCTGGAACCACTTGGAACACCCTAGCAATCACATGGCATCACCTTGGACTTGAAATGACCACTTAGAACACCCTGGTAACCACCCAGAACATCCTAGCAACTGCATGAAAACACCCTGGCAACAACTCAGAACTCTCTAAAGACCTCCAAAATACACCCTGGCAACCCTGGGAACACCCTAGAAACCACATAGTAACACCTTGGACTTGAAATAACCAATTAAAAACATCCTGGCAACTGCATAGAAACACCCTGGTAACAACTGAGAACACTGCAAGGACCTCCAAAATATACCCTGGCAACCCTGGAACCACTTGGAACACCCTAGCAATCACATAGCATCACCTTGGACTTGAAATGACCACTTAAAAACACCCTGGCAACCACCCAGAACATCCTAGCAACTGCATAAAAACACCCTGGCAACAACTCAGAACTCTCTAATGACCTCCCATATACACGCTGGCAACCCTGGAAACACTCAGAACACCCTAGTAACCACATAGTAACACCTTGGACTTGAAATGACCAATTAAAAACATCCTGGCAACTGCATAGAAACACCCTGGCAACAACTGAGAACACTGCAAGGACCTCCAAAATATACCCTGGCAACCACTTGGAACACCCTAGCAATCACATAGCATCACCTTGGACTTGAAATGACCACTTAAAACACCCTGGCAACCACCCAGAACATCCTGACAACTGCATAGAAACACCCTGGCAACAACTTAGAGCTCTACTAACGATCACCCACAAAACACTAGCATTGTTACCTGCTCATATGTTTCTATGGAAAATGTAAAAAATAACATTGATATATTCTTCTACACCTCAAATAACAGAAAGTGGCTGACATTCTACTTAATCTGTGGAATATACAGTAAGACATGTTTGTGTTTCAGTGCTGTTGTGCAGGGTTTGAGTTAACACTGATTGCTGCGGTGCGTTGGACGTCAGGGTTTCTGCTGGGAGGGAGAAGGGGGTGATGGGTGATCGCTTCACAGATGGGTATCACATTCCTTTTGTTCTCTGTCTAATTAAAGCACTGCTAATCAATGCTGTTGATGAGGGGAGAGAGAGAAAAAGGGGCAAAACAGCAGGAGATGCTTTCCTCCGTTTGTAAGAGTTGCTCATCATGTTCATGCGATTAAAGTCAGACCAAGAGTCTCTCTCCCTCATCCTCGCTCTCTTCCCCTCTTTCTTTCATCTCTGTGGTAGTAAAATGACATTTGTATTGAACTACATTTCCTCTGTATTAATCTTTCACACTAGAATCATTGCAGGGGATCCAGGAAGCTTTGAGATGAGACTGTTTGATATGCCAGCTGCTTACCATAGCTGAACAGTACAGTACAGAGCTCTTTAAATTAATGTTACAACTTCAAAACCAGTTTGTAGAAATAATGAAAGCACTTTAACAAAAAAGCTTTTAACCCCTTTTTAATGTCCCTGTAAGTGCATAACGGTAGGAAAAAAAATCATTAAAATAGTCCACGTGACTACAGTGGTTCAACCTTAATGTTATGAAGCGAGAATACTTTTTGTGCGCAAAACAAAAATAATGACTTATTCAATTTAATGTTGTCATTATGTTGCTTTCTATGGGGAATATATATATTTTTTTTTTTTAAAAAACACAAAACCAGTCATATGGGTCAATCTTTTGAATTTGAGATTTATACATCATATATTCAAGATGAATAAATAAGCTTTCCATTGATATATGGTTTGTTAGGAAAAATCTGGAATCTGAAGGTGCAAGAAAATCAAAATATTGAGAAAATCGCCTTTAAAACCCTTTCAGCCCTGAAGGCACTTTTAGAGTTGTTGTTTTTTTGTTTTCTGAGTGACATACACAAAAGTAAACTCTCATAACTCCAAAACTATCGCAAGGAGAGTCAAAAGGTAGGTATCGTTTGATAGAACACTTTTTAATTTTTTAATTTTACAAATTCAAACTATTTTTATTATAATTTTACACATCTTTCTTTTTTGACATGCAATAATTCAGTAAGGAAAATTCTTTTTTGATGAAGCTCTCATGCATCTGAATCAAATTTTGTGGAGATGGCATAAAGTAATCAAAAGTTACAGCATTTGGAACGAAGGTAGCCTCAACGTTCAGCCCTTGACGCCTCCTAATGGGCATTTTTAAAATCGTTCTTCCATGAGGAATATCTTGTGATCGACGCTAGGGAGTATGTTGATTTTGGACTCATTTTATACAATCTGTGCATGTTTAATGAAGTTATGAGTTAAAATGCCACTTGAAATCTACATATTTGTTTTTAGTTAAATAAATTATGAAAACAGTTTTTCTATTTATCAGTAAATAACTCAGTACTACTTAGGAGTTAATTGAATTAGCTACATGCATTGTAAAGTTCAGACTAATGACACCTATTTAGTGTTTATAAAATATGATTATCAATTCCTTCATTGTTAGGCAGCATCTGCGGGCGGTACACTGCGGTTTACTCGGCACTGCTTAAGTGTTGATCAAAATGGTTAGATGCATTCAAAAGAGTTTCTAAGCTTTAAAATTATATTTTGTGTTATTCCACGTTGGAAAACAAGCAAGGTTCCGGGAACACTGGATAACACATTGCATCCCGGAAGGACGAGAGATGTTTTTAGCCAAATATGTTGCATCATTCCTTGAGTAATATCTCATGATCGAATCTGCTTTAAATGGTGATGATGATCTATTATCTGTGCAATTTCCATGAAGTTATGAGCAAAAACGCCACGTATATATATATATATTTATTTTCAGTTATTGCGTGTGCGCCGTTTTTGTTAGAGGGTGAAAATAACATAAGAGTAGCATGTTGGAGGCATGATCTGAATGTGTAAAGTCTCTGATTTTGTATACAAAAAGAATTATTGTGCTACTTGGTTTCAATTTCTTTTGGCTCTTAAAAACAGAAACACGCAAACGGGAGTCCTTAGCAATGCATATTACTTACAAAAATAAATTGACATATTTACGGTGGGAAATTTACAAAATATCTTCATGGAACATGATCTTTACTTAATATCCTAATGATTTTTGGCATAAAAGAAAAATCGCTAATTTTGACCCATATAATGTGCTGTTGGCTATTGCTACAAATATACCCGTGCGACTTACACACATGGCCCAGGGTCACAAATATCTTAATTTGTGTTTCAAAGATGAACGAAGGTCTTGTGAGTTTGGAACGACATGAGGGTGAGTGATTAATGACAGAAGTGTAATTTTTAGTTGAACAAACCCTTTAATGACAGCATGTTCTGCTTTGATGCAAACAGATATACGTGAATCTGTCAGAGATTCTGAAATCTTAGCCACAATAATCCTTTTGCCCACATGTTCACCATGTTCACTTTTGAATGCCGAGTGCATATGAAGACAATCTGGGTCTGATGTTTTTCTCACACTGACACATCTCTCCCCTCCTCCCTCTCTCTTCATCCCTGCAGCTATCTCTCTGTTCCACTGGATCACTATAATCAGAGGAAGACAGCCACATATATCGTCCGATTCCAGAGAGAGAGAGAGAGCAAATACATGTATAAATTTTGGGAGGTGGCAGAGAATCAGAAATGCTTGAGCTACAGACAGGCAGTAAAAAAGTTGGCAGATCTCAAAGCTGTAATCCAGTGTCCACAGACCTGTGACAGATAAAAGATACAGGGTGAAACACACTGACACTCCAGACTGAGAGGAGGAGCTCAGAACACTTCCCATGTGAGGATACGTGCACCAGCTTTGCCTTCAAGATAACATCTATAGAAATCCATAGAAAACATGGATGGTTTATCCACTTACTTCATCATACGTCTCGTCATTCTTTATAGAATAGTTTTAAGGGATAAGATTTGAGTTGAAAAGACAGATGCTTTTGACCTTTGCATTCATGTCAAGTTCTTTATGCATTTTTTCATTCCACTGCCCCGTGTCTCACTTTTTCTAGAGCGCATCCAGTAGACACTACACGGGAGAGGAACTGACCCTTCGCAAACATCCATCCTCTTTAGTTACTGTTGCTTTGTCCGACAAGCCATGCGCTCTCACGCCACACATCATGTTCTCACGGAGTGAAAAATACATCCTGGAGCAAAGAGGACACTGATAATGCGTCAACATACACATGAAACAGTTTCATATTTAATACATCATAATTTTTTAAAGAAGTTTAAACAATAAATAGCGTATAGTGTCTTTAATGTGTCGTGACAGATCGCTGTAGCTCCTCGTGAACCGATCATCTCTTCATACTAGTTCATTTATAGCATCAAATAAACATGAATGAACATCAGAAGGAATGTTGTTTCAAGCGCTAAAAGTCGTGAGTACACACAATTTTTCAAGTTCAAGTTTAAAAATGTTAATCTACTAACTCCTCTGACTGCTTTGTCAGACAAAATGGCCGATTCGGGGTTATGATTGGTCAGATCGCCTGTCAATCAAACTATGAAGGGTCAATTGTGAATGGCAGTGAAGTGTCACATGACAATGACAACATGATAAATGTAGTATGACTGGATATGTCATGCTATACATACATTATATATTATTTTAACGGTCATGAAATACTTATTCAAAAATAGTACCTACAGAGAATGTGAGTTATTTTCTCATAAATATGAATACGGTGTACATGTAGGCAAGACAGATCACAAATAAGATCTAGGAGATTTACAGCAATGTGTTTAAATGGAGAGCAGTTGGAAACTTTGCTTATATATCCTGATTTTTCTACAGAGCAGATCTCTTCTAACAATCTTATTTGTCCTCTAGAGTTTCTGAAGAGATCTCAGTAATGCGTTGAACTATGCTTAGATTTATCAAGAAGATATGCAGAAAACTTCACTTCATTGTAAACTTAAATATCAAAAAATATGATAAAAGAAAATTGTCTTTCTGCATAAAGCCACTTTAGCTGTCTGAATGAGCAATAAAATGACTAGGTTTTTCTTAAAGAAGACCTATTATGCTTTTTTACATTTTCAGCTTTCTTTAGTGTGTACTGTTGTTGTTCGAGGATGAAAAAGGTCGGCAAAGTTGCAAAGTCACTCCAAAGGGAGTTCTTCTCTATATCAGTGCACACCGTTTCTGAACTGGATACCTCGATTGTAGTTTTGAGTTTTCTCACATCACAATTCTTCATTTAAATAATTCCCGCCCAAGACAAATGCAAAATAAAGGGATTGAGGCCTGGTTGAGTTGTGCTAGTACTGTGTTGAAACTGTGTTGAGCAGTTATGGTAAAGCCCTGTGTATACTTAATTTTTTTACGCGGATGCTCAAGTACATGCACAGTAGAACGCACAGCCTTTCAAAGTGTACTTCATTTGATTCGTACACATTCACAGGCGTTCAACACATGCGCAGTTTTGATCAATCTCTCACCACGAGTTACAATCCATCTAAAGACCTTTGAATTCTTTCATGCTAGAGTTGTATAAATAAGGGTACTTTCTAACCTCTTCCCACAATCTGACGTCTATGTAGGCCTCGCTGTAGCTTGTGTGCGTTCCAGACTGTTCTGTTTATGCAGTTCCCTTTCGAAAGTCGAATTCGCTACACGGAGGCGTTCCCCATAGCGTATTTGACGCAGTGTCTCGTTCCCTGTTCTCAGGGAACCATGGTTACATGTGTAACCAGAGACGTTTTTCTACCTTGTGAATCGACAGCACCAGGGCACAGTTGCCACCTTGTGGATAAACTAATTACTGCAAAAAATTAAATGCGCATGTGCAAAAATGTACAAAAATATATAAAAATTCGGCGGTGCATGTACAGCACATGTGAACTCTTCTGATGACAAAATCACACGCACTGTATGTCGACCCTCGAGTACGTGTAAAAAGTGAACTATACTTTCTGCTTAAGGGGCATGACTTTTCTTAATCATGTTCATGTTCATAATCATGTTGACCAATTACAGCACACTGGTCCAGCCCACCAATCAGAGCACATTGCGCTTTTTAGAAGGAGGGGATTTATAGAGACAGGAGCTAAACAGAGCAATACTGACAGACTGGGAAAAGAGGTGCAGCATCAATGTAAAATATGTGAAAAAATAAATAAAAATAATAAAAATAATGTATTTTTGAACATTCAAGCATGAAAATCTATTCTAGAAGATCAAAACAAATCCAAAACTTTGAATAGGTCACCTTTAACCCGTTTTCCTCTCATCAGGTTTTTAAGTTCTGTTATGTAGGCCCAAGACATGGTCTGCCCCCCTTGGCTCCTTGAACTCCTGCTTTTTTTTTTTTTTGTCTCATGTACAAAGCCTTACATAAACATACAACGTTTTCCAGCAGTCTAACAGAAGCCCAAATGAAGACATACTATAGCTCTTTATAAGTTCTTCCAAATAGATTTTTCATGTGCGTGTTCTTGATTGCTACTTTGTCACCCCAGATTTAACATCCTTTTTTCAATGGCTGCTCTCTACAAGGCTAGGAATTGTGAGTTTTAAAAAGAGTTCGAAGTAATGAAAAGCGAGGAAGATAGAAAACGGAATGAATTCATGAAAGCCTGAGTGGAGAGTTCACTTCCTCAGAAGAGGAGAGGCGAGTTCTGAATAGATGAATCTCTGAGTGCAAGGTTCTCGTGTTATGGGTTGGCGGCCCTGTTGTCAGGAGGCAGGTTCGTTTAATGCATCCTGGGTATTGATTCTTTCCCACTCTAAATGTAGGGGACATGCCTTTTTATTAAAGTAAGCAGCTGGTCAATGGGCCTAACCAGTAATGGGAATTGACTTTCTGCTAATTACCCAAATGTAGAGCATTAATGCAGCTTCATAATGGAAAAGAAGCACTTTAAACCTCGAGATGGTGTGTAAAATTTGAAAGATCACTGCTCTTTCCTTTTTTTTTCCTGTTTTTGTGGCTCTGGCTTGTACAAATGCTAAAATTCACTCATATATATATATATATATATATTGTTGTTGTTAATTAATGTGGGTTGTAGTTTGGTCAGTTTGGTCTAGTGTTACTTAGAGATATAGTAGATATAGCAGATATAGACATTTCTCATTTATTAAACAACTATGCAGAAAACAAGCACCATATTCTAATTCCATTAGTACCGGAAAGCTAATTATAAATCTATACATTTTAACATTCTGCATGTGAATTAATTGGTAATATATACAAGTTAGTGCTTTAAAGGCACAATATGTAAGATTTTTATATTAAAATATCCAAAAACCACTTGCACAGTGTTATATATTTCGTTCAGCTATGTACTTACATCATCCTAAATGTTTCCAAGAATTTGTAAATTCAGAGAAAATCACAATTTGAAATAGTGCCCGTCCCTCTCTTGTCACTTGCGCCTGTCAGTGACATAATATCTGCGTTATCCCTGGTTTCCGCTTTTACTGCATAGCATGGCAACAGACGCGGACAGCTGCATAACGTCTAGCGGCACGCTGTTGTTGTTTCATTCAAACATTGTGGACCATGACAAGCAAACATTGGGATATAAGGAGAAATAAAACGAGGATCAATATATGCGCGGCGTTTCTGAGATGGCGAGAGCTTCGCGACAAATTTTGCGATCTGGCATGTTATTAGACAAGGTAAGCAAATGTAGCCTACATAAGACTAATCAAAGTTATGTAACACAACATGATGAAGTATGATATTCTAATGTTGATCTAGCTTACTGTTAAGTCTAACACAGACAACAAACTATTACTCAGAATAACATTACAACTTTCAACTCACTCAAACGCAGTTTAGTATGATAGTGAGCTGCGTTACCTCACAGTTTCAAATAAATTCATCAAATAAACTGACCTGTATGAGTAGTATTTCAGCACTTATGAGTAGTTCGGTAGAATGAAATGTCCTTGTTTCTTTATATCCCCCGGGACTCATGTGTGACACTGATATCTGTCTCTCTTTAGTAATCACGCCCGCGATTCTCAGCCACGCCCTCCTTCATACCACAGTCATGTTAAAAAACATGCTTTCATTCATCCATAAACATAAACATTATTAGATCAATCGGCATTACGACAAGTTCCATGTTCCACTCATTCATAAAACTACACCTTCATTATTGTTTTGAAGAGTTTAGCGACCCCTAGTGGCAAAAAATACAGACTGTGCCTTTAACTTGAAAAAAAGTCAATTTGTAGCCTCATGTGTGCAGGATTTGCTCCTTTCACTCATTATAACTGTCAAAATATAATAATATTAATAACAATAATGTTCAATTAGGCCTGCAAGATAAACATTCTGTGCAATCATTTACCTTAAACAATTTTTTTTTCTGTCTAGTACTGAATGCGTAACATAATATGAGTTACTCCAAACTGTGTGCTGAAGTAACAGGAGAACGGCAACAATGAAGATGCATGAAAGTTTGTCTCAGTACATAACCTTGGCCAGAGCATGGGAAGGAAGTATTCAGTGTGTGAAGACCTTAAATTATATGTCTGTGATCCACAAAGAGATTAAGTAGGCATTAGCCGTTATTTATTATTTAAACAGGTGTCTGAATCGAGCCAGTGTGTCCTGTGGTTTAGCAGGCTAACATCCCATAGCCGTTCCATATTAGCATGCATGAAAGCCTGTTAGCTTTGGCAAAGAGGCGTTACCACATGCAAGTGTACTTTACTGTATAGGCATGTTTTCATTTGCTACAAGAGCAATAGAACAATAGAAGTGGTGTGAGTGTGTGATACATACACCCCTTTTATTATAAATACAGGTTTTTTTATATATAGTAAATATACACTTTTGCAAAAAGTACAAAAGAAGGACTTAAAAATCTAGTCAAATCACAATAAATGTTCAACCAATGGTCTATCATCATTTATTCCAAACCCATATTCTCTCTTATATCGATTGCTTAATGTCCTCATTTGTAAGTCACTTTGGATAAGAGCGTCTGCTAAATGACTAAATGTAAATGTACGACTAAATGTAATTGTATATCCCTCCCAACTTTATTTTTAGATGCTTTGATTTGAAATGTCAAAAACTATTAAAGGGATAGTTCACCCAAAAATGATAAAATAGTTTCTTTCTTATGTTGAACACAAAAGAAGATATTTCGAAGAATTTCGGTAACCGAACAGCTGATGGGACCCATTGACTTCCATAGTACAGTATATCCAAAAAATACTATGGAAGTCAACAGGGTTTCTTCTACATTCTTCTAAATATCTTCCTCTGTGTCCAACATAAGAATGAAATTCATACAGTTTTGGAACAACTTTGAGGGTGAGTAAATGATGACAGGTTTTGTGTGAACTATGCCTTTATTGTGGTATTTAACCTAAATTTCAAAGTTTACATTTTTCATCTAAGCTAATATCTCTCACGCTGAGAGGTCTCGTGGCAGACTATTTGCATGTCTGGCTGAGGTTTTCTTTCTCCATGAAAATAAATATGGGCAGAAATGTCATTACAGTACTGGTTGAGTTCTTTTTGTTCTTTTAGCTTCAATCTGATCCCTTTATCAAAGATTTATGACGATCACAAATGGAGCTCAACAGCTTTTAAACAGCAAAACGGTGACCATATATTCCAACAAATGTGGAAAATTTCGTACTAAAGCAGCAGCAATAACAACACGCATAGCATAGTGATGTTTAGGCATCTGTATTCCTTGACACTGTCAGAGATTGCAGCAGATGAATGGACGGCCGAAAGTGCCGTGCACAAAAATGTCTCTCTACGTTTTGTCTGCCTTATTCAGATGTAAATTTCCTTCCTTTCTCTAGGGTGTGGAGGAGGGTGGAAGGTTGTGGGGGCCAGTCTGAAAAATCTACCCCAAATTGAAATGTCAATAGTAATTTTTGGCATACTGGAACCTTTAAGAGTCAAGAGTCTTCCTCATAGTGAAGAGAGAGAGAGCACTCGTCCTCTGGGAGTTGATGTCTTCTTGACGGACATGCTGAAATACCAGGGAATACTACCTTCTTTAATGGATTGATGAATGAGCTTTACTGCCCTTCTCCCCACAAGCATGTCTGGAAAGCGGTGAATGCTGATGGTATACATTCATTCATTTAACATTCAGCTGGATATGTTTCTCATTAGGGGTGACTGTCCTGAAGTATCACAGTTTATAACTTATCCTGCACCAAATGTGCTGAAGACATGGATGATGTTTTAAATTGTTGAGAAGAAGGGTGCTATATTATGTTTCTAATCGATCTGACTTGTTTTGTTGATAAAAACAGATGGAAAAAAATCTCATAGACTTACATTGATGGAGTGACCTTGGTCATAAAAACAACGACAGTAAAAAGATCTTTTAAACTTTAAATAGGGACAGTAAGCAAAACTCCCGGCTGAACAGCATCATGACAAATAAATAAATGTGTCTACATACATTTTTAATTTTAGTTGATAGTTGAGTTAATATTTAGTTGAGTTAATATATATATATATATATATATATATATTTATTTTTTTATTTTTTTTGCCTGTATGTTTTTTTAAAGCTTCCCCTAGAAAAAAAAAGTCAGTTCACAATGTAGACTATAAAACAATTGACCCGTCGCCTGCAGTTTGATTGACAGCCGATCTGACCAATCATAACCCTGAATCCGCCATTTTGTCAGACAAAGCAGTCAGGAGAGTTAGTAGATTAACTTTGGAGAACTTGAACTTCAAAAATTGTGTGTACTTGCGTCTTTCTGTGCTTGAAACAACATTCCTTCTGATGTTCATTCATGTTTATTTGATGCTATAAATGAACTAGTGTGAAGAGATGATCGGTTCATGAGTTACAGTGATCTGTCACGACACATTAAAGAGACACTATACGGTATTTATTGTTGAAACTTCTTTTAAAAATTACAATATTTTAAATATGAAACTGTTTCATATCAAAGTAACCTGCTCTGTCTTGTCTGTCGACGAAGGGTCGCTTATAATTAACAGTTTATCAAGTGAAAGAAAATACATTATGCCAAATTAGTATTATAATGCATTATAGTGATACATAATTTAAATGAATATCATTGGTGTGTAGTTGGTACAGCTTTTAACTGAATATTAACAGCTCTTTAAATTTACATGTTGAAGTTGATTATGTATACTATGGGGCTGTTGAATGCTCGAATCTGATTGGTTAAGGAATGTTCCAAGGGAAATGCACGGCTAAAGTAGCTCTAGGCAGGTCTTGACCGCATTACAGTTCCATACCACATTATTTCAATAGATCCTACAGCCTACAAGCGCAAAAGAAACAAATCCCACATCGACACTGACAAAGAAAATAAATATAGTAAACAATAAGATGAAATTACATATATTTATATATATATTTATATATTTATATTATATATATTTACATATATATTTATTTATACATTACAAATACAAATTATTGTCTTGTTTTTTGCCACAAAATACATTATATTGTGTCCTGAAAGTGCATATTCTCTCTCGCTCTCTCTCTCTCAGATTCAAAATTGCTTTATTGGCATGACTGTAAATAATACAATGTTGCCAAAGCTTGGAATACATACATAAAATAATAAAAAAAAACAATAAAACCATCGAAATAATAGAGGAAAATATTATAACATAACTTAAACTTAGTGTAACAAATTAGAACATGTCTGAACAATTCATAAGATGGTGTTTTCATTACCATTCAAAAGTTTGGGGGGTCAGTATGTTTTTTTTGTTTGTTTTTTTTAAAGAAATTAATACTTTTATTCAGCATAGATGTATTAAATTGATCAAAAGTGACACTATAGACAGTTATAATGTTGCAAAAGCTTTATATTTCAAATAAATGCTGTGCTTATGAACTTTCTACTCATCAAATAATCCTGAAAAATATTGTACACAACTGTTTTCAACATTGATAATAATAATAAATGTTTCTTGAGCAGCAAATCGGCATATTAGAATGATTTCTGAAGGATCATGTGACTCTGAAGACTGGAGGAATGATGCTGAAAACTCAGCTTTGATTACAGGAATAAATTACATTTTACAATATATTCAAATAGAAAACTGTTATTTTAAATTATAAAAATATTTCACAATATTACTGTTTTTGCTGTATTTTGTATCAAATAAATGGCCTTGGTGATCTCTTTTAAAAACATTAAAAAATCTCACTGTTGAAAAACTTTTGGCCAAGAGTGTACAATGATCAGTTTATCTTATTTTGTATAATAATCAGGAACAACTACATTTTTTAACCATACAGGCAAAACAAACAACAACAACAACAAAAAAAAGCTTGAACTTGAGAAGAACATGGAGGGGGGGAAGCACTTGAAACCTTATTGCAGCTTTGGGAGGCCTTGACATTCTTTATTTTCAAGTCCATAGCAAATGGCCTTCAAATATTGATTTTGATGTCTGGGCAAATTGCCCAGAGTTATGTGTGTCCCCTTTTATCAAACCAGCACAGCCCACACAAAACTCCATTCCACATAAAATGGATCACCGGGCTGATTATGGTGAAGTATGAATGAAGAGGGATGATACATCAGCCATCGAGGATACAGATGCACACAGACACTAAGCCGAGACGGATCGTTTCGTGTGCATGCGTGTATATCTGTTTGCTTATTGGTTTGTTTGCTTACATAAATAAAAACCAAATCCCTTCTCATAGTGTCTTTTTTTTATATATATATATATATAGCTCAAGCTTAAGGTTTTCACTCGCATTCAGTTTGAAATCTGTCAACGAAAAAGGAAATTTTGGTGTCCAATGTATATTATTTTGCATTTTAATACGCTTTTTTAATTGCAAACACCTTCACAAATTATTATGAAGCATACTATGTAAGCTTAAAGTGCAATGTGTGATGGAATACAAAAAGTTCAAAGTGTGGTGGCCCACCATTTTTTAGCTCATTAGTTCATGATGTCCTCCGCACCACATGCTCATAAACACACACTAGACAGATGGAGACAAAAGCTCAGCATCATGCCTGCAGACATCTTTAACCCCTCTGTACTGCCATTACATACTAATGAGATTACATGAACTGTGCTGGTTTTGGGAGGATTAGAAGAGTGTGAAGGGGAAGAATATGCCGGCTTTAAGAAAACTAATATGGTTTTGTTATAGTAGTAGAGTTGTGCATGGCTACATCGATGTCAACCTTGTGTGTTTTGTCATTTCAATATGGCTACTCTTCTCTGCTCTCATGAATCCGTAATACATATATCCTTTATGACAAAAGGGCCTTGACTTAAGAGATATTTCACAATGGTTTGAACCCTGGCTCGCATACATTACCGTTAATGAGGCTAGAGAACAATGTAAATACATCAATCTCGTCAATGTAATTATGTTCTCTCAGCCCTGGAATAAAAAAGAGAGAGATTACATGGAGCCCCTGCTGATTAAATTAATTATGCTAATAAACTCTTGGTCTCCCATAGGTATTAATGAGCTGTATATATGAAGAGTGACTACTATACTTAATGCAACTCTGAAATTAACCTCATAAACAGGGTTTTGAAGATGCCTACAATTCAACAGTTCATTCGGTCTTCAAATTAGATTCTTCAATTTAAATATAAATACATTTAACATTTACATGAGAAAACACTGAGATTAGATAGATAGATAGATAGATAGATAGATAGATAGATAGATAGATATATAGATAGATAGATAGATAGATAGATAGATAGATAGATAGATAGATAGATAGATAGATAGATAGATAGATAGATAGATAGATAGATAGACAGATATATAGACAGATAGACAGACAGACAGATATATAGATAGACAGACAGACAGTCAGACAGACAGACAGACAGACAGACAGATAGATAGATAGATAGATAGATAGATAGATAGATAGATAGATAGATAGACAGTCAGACAGATATATAGACAGATAGACAGACAGACAGATATATAGATAGACAGACAGACAGTCAGATAGACAGTCAGTCAGACAGACAGATATATAGATAGACAGACAGACAGTCAGACAGACAGACAGACAGACAGACAGACAGACAGACAGACAGACAGACAGACAGATAGATAGATAGATAGATAGATAGATAGATAGATAGATAGATAGATAGATAGATAGATAGATAGATAGATAGATAGATAGATAGATAGATAGATAGATATATAGATAGATAGATAGATAGACAGTCAGACAGATATATAGACAGATAGACAGACAGACAGATATATAGATAGACAGACAGAGAGTCAGATAGACAGTCAGTCAGACAGACAGATATATAGATAGACAGACAGACAGTCAGACAGACAGACAGACAGACAGACAGACAGACAGATAGATAGATAGATAGATAGATAGATAGATAGATAGATAGATAGATAGATAGATAGATAGATAGATAGATAGATAGATAGATAGATAGATAGATAGATAGACAGTCAGACAGATATATAGACAGTCAGTCAGACAGACAGATATATAGATAGACAGACAGTCAGTCAGATAGACAGTCGGTCAGACAGACGACAGATAGATAGACAGATAGACAGACAGACAGTCAGATAGACAGTCAGTCAGATAGACAGACAGACAGACAGATAGACAGTCAGTTCGATAGACAGTCAGACAGCTAGACAGACAGACAGATAGATAGACAGACAGTCAGATAGACAGTCAGTCAGATAGACAGACAGACAGCTAGACAGATAGACAGTCAGACAGATAGACAGTCAGTTCGATAGACAGTCAGACAGCTAGACAGACAGACAGATAGACAGTCAGTCAGATAGACAGTCAGTCAGATAGATAGATAGATAGATAGATAGATAGATAGATAGATAGATAGATAGATAGATAGACAGACAGACAGACAGACAGTCTATCTAGCAGGCCAGACAGATAGACAGTCAGATAGATAGACAGAGTCAGACAGACAAATAGACAGTCAGACAGACAGACAGACAGACAGACAGACAGACAGTCAGACAGACAGACAGTCAGATAGACAGACAGTCAAACAGATAGACAGTCAGATAGCCAGACAGTCAGATAGCCAGACAGACAGACAGACAGTCAGATAGCCAGACAGACAGACAGACAGTCAGATAGATAGACAGAGTCAGACAGACAAATAGACAGTCAGACAGACAGTCAGATAGCCAGACAGACAGACAGACAGACAGTCAGATAGCCAGACAGACAGACAGACAGACAGTCAGATAGATAGACGAGTCAGACGTACAGATAGACAGTCAGTAAGACACACAGACAGACAGACAGTCAGATAGCCAGACAGACAGACAGATAGACCAATAGACAGACTCTGGTAGACAGATAGACAGCCAGATTGACAGTCAGAGAGACAGTCAGGCAGACAGACAGATAGATAGACGGACTGAAAGACAGATAGACAGTCAGATAGATAGAGTCAAACAGAAAGATAGTCAAATAGACAGACAGTCAGATCGACAGACAGACAGATAGACAGAAAGTCAGTGAGACAGACAGACAGACAGATGTGTAATATCTCTGTTCCTGGTTCAGTTCCAGTTCAGTGTGGTTTGGCCAGTAATTCACAGGAGTGTGAAGTGATGGATCTCCTCAGGCTTTGATTGATCTGTGGCAACATAATCAATAATATTGTACTAGCAACAAAATGCTGTGAGGGTTTTTCATGGCTGAGGAGCTCCCGTTAGTAACTTGTAGGATATGCTGCCATCTTGTGATGACTATAGGTCCATGATCTTGGAATGAAATGTTTATATCAGTTTACTTATGTTTATATTTCACAGAATTCACACATATAATATTTTCCTGATGAAGAATTGTTATAAACCTTTCCAAAAAAGTAGAAAATAAACATCTTCTTATAACATCCAGACAGGTGTTAAAAAATAAATATAGTAATTCAAACTCCCTCTGTGGGTTATATTAAAAATAATGGTGGGGGGGGGGTAAAAAAAATTAGGCATCAGTAATTGTTTCTCAATACCTTAATTAGTTGATATTGACAATATCACTGTAAACCTGCTGCAGATTCAGTCAGCGTGAGATAATGCTAAAAATTGTATTATTTTTATTTTATTTATTTATTTATTTATTTTTGCTGTGATAAATCCCACATGAATTGATTTTAGGTGTGCACGCTATCACACTATTCCTTATTATTCCTTAAACAACAACAACAACAAAGTCTTTTTTTCTTCTTTAAAAATGCCAATGCAAATGCAAGAATGATGCATATGTAAAATGTAGGCAAATGTACACAAGTGTCTCTGTATGTAGGTTTGTACTTTGGGATATATCTGGGGGAAAAAAAGATTCATAAATAAAGTAAAAATGTACTTCATAAAAAAAGATTTATGTATAAAAGAGATCCGATTTATTATTTTAAATATATATATATATACATATATATATATATATATATATATATATATATATATATGTGTGTGTGTGTGTGTGTGTGTGTGTGTGTGTGTGTGTAATTTAAAGAAAATAATTTAAATCTCATTTATTTATATGTTTTTGCTTTCACAGTGTTTCACAAACTGAAGTGGAACAGCATGTTTAGCTGCTATATGCCACTCAAAGAGTGTAAAACTCGATTGAATGATAATCTACTTTTCTGACACATAATGGCTTCTATACCTGTCGGAATGCTCGCTTGTGTGACAGGAAATGCAAATAAGGTAAACTCGAGGAACGTCACTGAGGCAAAGCGACCAATCAGAGCGCAGGTTTTGTCACTCGTATCGAGGAAGTGGAAGATGCATTGAACACACGCCCGACTTCAGTATCTGGAAATTCTTCATGATCACTCACGGATAACCTAGCCCAGAAGTGATGGACTGGTCAGAAGGAGATGGAGTAAGAGAGAAAAATTTTGTATTCTCTTTTGTTTCATCGTTAGAGGGATTTATAAGACCGGTTAAGCTAACTTAGCATCTTCTGCTAACTGCTCACCTGTGTGTACTTGTGTTCGTGCTGATCGATTCAAGTCCCACTCTAAATCATACACATACAATCATTAGATTTGACCTATTAAACAAACCATGTCATGGTCATTGCCTTTAATAAGCTATTATTGAACACAAATGTGGGCTAAATATTGAACATGGGTTAATGGTTACTGCAGTTTTAGCTAACTAGAAGGGTTTATTTCTTTTTAGCGAATTGGAAGGTTAAATCGTCAGATTCAAAGTTCAAACTTTCACTAGAAGGAAGTAAACCAGTTGTCAGCACGTGCTGAATTGAACGAAATTCATCCCAGAATTGCTGACTGTTGTTTAAATGTGCATTTATTTACTTATTGGCTCATTTAAAAAGTTTCACACATAAAGAAAAATAATTCAGATGATACATATTTAACATAAAGAGTACATACCTGTTAGTCTAATGGAAAAATCAGTTTTATTTTACATGGAGAGGGTCTTTTCCTCATGGGCACTGACATGTTGATGTCACATGACCAGCCTTGCCATGCACTTGTTACAACAACAACAACAACAACAACAACTATAAGTTTAACTAACAATAAGTTTTCACTTTCCATCAGTTTCCGTCCATTAACCAATTTAATTATCACAAACCTTTTGCATTTTGTGTTAACCTTGAAATCCGTCTGTATTATAATGTTTTACAGTCCCACTCCCATGGTCACATGGGTGAGAGTTGTCATGGACACGGCGGTGGCCACTCCCACAGCCACGGTCATGGAGGACCCGGCTTTGGTGGTTTCATGCCCGGCAGCTTCCACGGCCAGCTCAGCCCGGGACCTCTTGATTCTACGCAGCAGCCGAGGAAGTTCTCACACCCCGAGGACAGCAGTTCCTGGGATATTGTCAAAGCAACACAGTGAGACTTATTCCCGTGACATGCAATAAACACAATGGGATTACACTTTAGTACCACCGGGAATATTTAACAGCTGGAGATGTTATTAAGATGCCCTGGAGATTTTGGGGCAGAGCTGAAATTATTTGTGTAATTCTATGAATTAGTTTAAATGGTTAAAAATGACTTTTAAAAATGAAAATTATCCCATAATTTACTCACCCTCAAACCATCCTAGCTGTATATAACTCTCTTCATTCAGTCAAACACAGTCAGAGTTATATTAAAAAATATTCTGGCTCTGCCAGGCTTTATAATACCATTAAAATATTAAGTGATTGTAGTTTATGAATATGAAAATTTTCTTACAAAAACTTATTGCTTTGCTTCAGAAGGCCTTTATTAACCTCCTGGAGCCGTATGGATTACTTTTATGATGGATGGATGTGCTTTTTTGGGCTTCAAAATCTCAGTTACCGTTCACTCCCATTGTAAAGCATGGAAGATCCAGAATATGTTTTAATATAACTCCCATTGTGTTGAAATAAGAAAGGCATATACACCTAGGATGGCTTGAGGGTGAATAAATCATGGGATCGTTTTCATTTTTGGGTGAACTATCCCTTTAACCATGAATCTCAAATTCCATCCCATAATCTTTTTTAAAATAACGATTTTAATATTGATATGATCAAATTTTGTGATTTGCTTGACAGTTGCATTATTCTCAATGGTGCTTCTCATTTAGAAAAAAAATAATTAATAATTTTACAGGATTTTTTTTATTACACTAATAATTATTGGAGGGAAATTGTTCAAGTGCTTTATTGACAATGCAAAAAAATCTTAACGTTCCTAAAAGTGTGTTTTTGACAGTCTTTGTGAGATTCCCTCTTAAACATTTTAGTGGCATTTCAAGCATCCAGTAAACGCATTGCATTTCTCACTCTGACATCTGGCTGATCAGTAGTGAATAGAAAGATTGTGTAAAACAGGTCATTAATCTTCCTTTTGTAGAGAAGCAGACAAAACTTGAGGGATATTGTAGAGTACAAATACAGCATACGATTGTGCTTTTGTAGTATCTGGCTTTCTATTAACTCAAGCGCCATCCATATCTGTTGTCTCACCTGCATGCTTCACACTGCTCAAATAGTTCATTTCCATTAGAGGATGCATATCTTTTTTTTACCACTTGTTCAGGCACAGAACCTGATGTGTATGTGGGTATACGCATAATGCAAAAAAAACAGCATTTTTCTATGATTTTTTTTTTTAAATTGTAGGTTTGGTGCTCTCGAGAGGTGTAAAGAACTTGTAGAGGCTGGTTATGACGTCAGGCAGCCTGACAAAGAGAATGTTACTCTGCTCCATTGGGCCGCCATCAATAACCGAGCAGATATTGTCAAGTAAGATTTGTCCATTGATATGTTTTTGTTGTTTCATGCCTTTTTCATGGAGTTATCAGTTGATTTAGGTTAATGTCCAAGGTAGAGCTACACGATTCTGCATAAATCGATGACGATTTCTTTTAGTTTGAACTAAAGATCGCGATTCCCCCATGATTATGAATAGACATCTAAACAAAATAACATGATTTACTAGAGTTTCTGACACAATTTTAAATCTACTTAAAAATATTAAATTTAAATTAAAAAAAAAAAAAA
Organism: Zacco platypus; assembly: GCA_038088235.1. Lineage (NCBI taxonomy): Eukaryota > Metazoa > Chordata > Actinopteri > Cypriniformes > Xenocyprididae > Zacco > Zacco platypus. The sequence continues at coordinate 38,657,618 of CM076085.1, read as the reverse complement.
AAGTTTGAGTGAATGATTCAATGACTTGTTTCATTACTGAAATGAATCTCATGAATAAATGATTCAATGAAAAATACATTTTTTTTTTCCAAACACTTGTCACCACCTACTGGTGTAACGATTTAGTTTAGAAAATCTTTATTTGAAGCGTAAAGTTAGTTTAAAAAGGTGATTTGTTTTTTGGTTTTTTTGACCGATTCCGTAGATATTAGTGTTTATATTCAAACTATAAACATTTATCCCAGTATTTCTGTGATAATTTGAATGTTTGTAACACAGAAATAATGATATTGTGTGATTGAAAAGTTTTTGAAGTCGTCTCATACCTGGACATGACAACAGCACCAACGCAGATTTGAATCTCCCGCTGTGATCGATCGTTCTTGTCAATGGTTTAATAGACGTAGCCAAATCATTGTCATTTAGCAAAAAGATCACGTGGGTGTTTAAATCGAGTTTGCAATCATTTAATGATTAATCGTGCAGCTCTACTTCAAGGTTATGCATCACTTTTAAATGTTATAACTCACTTCACTGGAGTTTATAAATCTGTTCTTATTTGTATGCATATGTTCTGCTGTGTTTTATAGGTACTACATATCTAAAGGGGCCGTCTTAGACCAACTAGGCGGTGATCTGAATTCTACTCCTCTCCACTGGGCCATACGGTGAGATACATTCTCAGTTGAAATAGTGATAATTTTGCAATGACATAACATATTGGAACATGTCCTGTTTAATGGAATGAACTACATCTGTATGATCTTGAGGAGAACTGATATCCGATTTCATACATCATACAAGTCACCAAAATTCTAGTCTAGTCAATGAAAAATGGCTTTGAAAAATTCTAGCAGTATTTGCTGGAAATGCCACTTGACAGTGTTCTATATCTCCGGATGTTGTTCTTTGTCACCTCTGAACAGACAGGGTCATTTGTCTATGGTGATTCAGCTGATGCGTTATGGAGCTGATCCATCATTACCAGATGGTGAAGGGTATCGCGGTCTCCATCTGGCTGTGCTCTTCCAGCATATGCCCATCGCCGCCTTCCTCATGGCCAAAGGACAGGTGTGACACACACACAGTGACATTTAAATACCGGTTGAAGGTTTTAATAAAAACTGTGTAATACAGTTGAATAAACTTCTTGTTACTGTTTTTTTTTAATAGGAAGTGGATTTACCGGACATAAATGGACAGACCCCACTGATGTTGGCGGCACAAAAAATCATTGGGTAAGACGTACAGTTGACTCAATCAAGGTCTGAAATAATTATAATTTTATTATTATTTTTTTTATTACACCGGCCAATCATTATTTACTACATCTGCCATTCACTATTTATTTAACCAACCATTAAACTGTATATTTATTTATTTATGTTGGAAATTAAATCTTTTATTCAGCATTAAATTGTAAATTGATCAAAAGTGAAAAAGACATTTACAATATTAAAAAAATGAGTCTAATAATGGGTAGAAAAAAAAGATACAAAGTCAATATTTTCCAGATAGAAGTATAATATTTACTTTGGCTTTAGTACAGTAACATAGTCACTTATTTAATTTTACAAACATCATAATATCACAATTTTATCAAAAGTGACAGTAAAGTCTTTTTCTGAACATTTTTATTTCAGTATTTTAAATAAGTGCTGTTTGTTTGAACTCTCTATTGATCAAATGATTTTGAAAAGATGTGTTATGGTTTCCAATTTATCAATTTGCAGCAATAATATTTTCATATTCATAAGGCGTGTTCATACCTTTATTTTGAAATGTCGAAATGAAAAATCATGAAAGATTGGTAGAAATCTGTTTGTGTTCATGCTAAGATTTCAATAGATAACATCCATTCAATTTTTTGAGGGAAAAAAGGTCTAAAAAAAGTTTAAAATATTAAAAAACATAATCAAAAACAAAACATTCGCCATTTGTGAAGTAGCGGTGAGCCGTTGCCCACATACATGTTGCTTTTATGTGTTCATTATTGGTTGAATTCATATCACATTCTGACAAACTTCCCATACTACTACTATATAGGATGTCTACTTCATGAATTGTATGTAAATTATAAAAATATATGGTTCAGATCACTCAAACCATAAATGGAAATGGAGGTGCCCTTATATGGTCAGTAATGGGGCTTGGTCATCTAGTGGAAACGTTTGGTACTGCGCCCAAACAAAATCTCACTGAAAGCTCATTTTTTGAGATATCAACCTAAAATTTGGAACACAACTTGTTCAGATTGGCTTCGGATTTTCTTGCAGTAAAATACATATTTTAAATAAAATATAAAAAAGGATATTTTTTCATTATGATAAATTTAATCTTCTATAACTTTTTTTCTGTTCCGCTCACATTTATTTCACTTCTACAATAATCTGCCAGATGTCTTCTTTAAAACATGTGTCTGTATTCCAAAGCATTCTTGAATTACAACCATTTAAGTTTAGATAGTGGATTTTCATGTCTATACAAGGGTTATTTAATAATAATATCACTCATGTTTGTCATTATTTCACAATATTACAATTTTTCCTGTATTCTTGTTTTATAGCCATCTTTTCATCTTTTACTGACATTTGGCACTTGGCGAGTGTTAATTTTAGAGCTCAGATATCTTAAAGTGTATCAAATGTGGCCTGGCTGATAGTGCCTGTCCTGTTGTAGGCTGTGGGCAAACTCTTTCCTGTCATGCTATTTCTCTCTTCTCACCTTGTTGTGGTTTTCTGAAACACAGACCTGAGCCCACAAACTTCCTGATAAAGTGTAATGCTTCAGTGAACGCGGTCGATAAAGTGAACAGAAACTCGCCTCTACACTGCGCTGTACTGGCTGGCAATGTCGATTCGGCCCACATCCTGCTGGAAGCTGGAGCCAGCGTCGACCTGGAGAATACCAATGTAAGCAAACACAGACAACACTTCAGCTTGGTTCCATTTCAAGGAGGAAGAATCTGATTACAGTTTTATGATTTATGAAAATACTGAAGAACTTCCTTTGGAGTGACTTTGTGCTTTGTAACTTTCCACACTGCATTACTCACTAAAGAAAGTTGAAGTTCTTTAAAACCTCTGTTTAAAAGTCGTTCCTTTGCGAAAGTACTTCATTGCACGTACATTTTAAACGTTTAATTGCTAGTTATTTCATGTCCATTCACTAAATCCAAAGCTGTAATGAAGCTGCAAAACTAGTTCTAAAGCAGTGACGTTCGATTTGTAAGTTGAGCATTAGCTTGTGTCCTGTTTTTTTGCTGATGATGTTGTTATTTCCAGGGTCACACACCCATTGACCTGGCGCACCAGGTGCACAGCCCTCTGCTCATTCACACACTCAGTGTGGTGAAGACGGAACGAATCAAAGCCAACTCCACATGCCTCAAACTGCTCAACAGATACAAGGTACACTCATGCTCAGACACAGTCCTGCCAAGTTCAATTTTAAGTTTAAACCTTTTTAAATTGGTCTTATTTCAAAAACAAGTGAGTTCACACAATTAAAATTGATTTAAAAAAATGCTCTGAAATCTGGAGTATTCTTCAGATTATTTAGATATTTTGGATTTGAACAAAAAAGCATCTGTGATATAGACATGCCTCAAATTTATATAAAAAAAGATAAATAAAAACAAATTGTAAAATTGTCTGTATTTATATACATATACTGATTTTATTAATAACAGTTAATTATATTAATTATATTAATTTAATATAATAATAATTCATTATTATTATCATTTTGAAACAGTAAAATTAGTAGTAAGAATTACAGTAAAATCAGAAAATTAAAATATATTAATAATAATAATAATAATAGTGTATATAATTATTATTATTATTATTAGAGATCTCTATATAACAACATCCACATATCTAATAATAATAGTGTATAACAACATCCACATATCTAATAATAATAATATTAATGTCATTTTAAAATTCATAGTAAAATTAGTAATAAGTAATAATTACCATAAAATTCATACAATTAATCTCCTATTTATACACATTATTATTTGTTATTATTATTATTGCTGGATATGATGTGGATGCTATTTTATATGAAAATGGTCTCTAATATTAATAAATATTCTTCTAATTACTATAGAATCTGTCTACACATTTATTATTACTATTATTATTATTATCATTACTCACAAAAACACCATGTATGTTTTTATTATTAAAGTGTAATGTTTATTTTAGATATTATTGTCAAAAAGCAGAACAATATGAATAAATGTATTAATAAATGAATAAATAATTATAATTCACATTTATAATCGTAAATCACATTTCCTCAAGAAAATGTAAAATTAAGTTGAATAATAAACAGTTTCATTGGGTAACACTTTATTTTACAGTGTCATTGTAACACGTGTTACATGTAGTTACTGTATTAATAACTATATATTATGCATAATTACATGCAATTAACCCTAAACCAAACCCTCATCCTAACCCTACAGTAAGAACATGTAGTTAATTATTATTACTACTCAATATTTAAATGTATAAATAAACTGTAACACGGACACCTCAAAATAAAGTGTAACCTTTCACTGCATATGCTTCCTGGTTTTAATGGTTTTATTTGTTACAACTGTTTCAGGCAAACTCACTCTCTCTCTCTCACACACACACACACACACACACACACGCACCACTCTCACTAACCTTATTAAGGAAGACGTGAGGCGAGTACTTGAAATCCCTGGGCTGTTTTTAACCTTGAATTAAGCTTTCTGAAACAAAAGCAACCAATTTCTCACATAATGTGTGTTTGGCCCTGGAGAATTCTCCATTTTAGGCTTTTATTAAACAAGAAAATAACATTCCACTTATTCTCTGACCCACATTCCTCTGCTGTAACCCTGATTTTTCACCGCCGTTGAAAAGACTTCATTATTCAAAGTGTGAGTGTGTGGCACTAAGTGTGGAACTGTGCGTTCGTGTCTGTTTCAGGTGTTTCTACAGTCTGCGTTCAGTGTTGTTGTGGTCGGAGCCATCGGTGCCATATTAGACATGAGGACCGAGTCCTGGTTACTGAAGGGTGTCCTGCTGGCCTGCATCATGGCTGTGATCAACCTCACTTCAAGGTGCCCTTTGACCGCCAACAAACACACTGCCTTTATTGATTCTTTTTACAAATAGATTTAAAATGCCTTAATGCTACAATATAACTCTTTACTTTACATTTTCAAATCGTACATATTGAATTGGGTATGATGTGACTGTTTGTAACTAAACACAGATGTATAATATATTCAAACATTTTGTTCACTAAAACTGTGCACACCATATTGCACAAAAGTGATTCTGAATTCTTGACGTTCTCAGAAAAAAAAGTTTTATGATTTGTTTGGCATTTTTAACAAGTCTGGGCATTTCAGTTTAAAATCAAATGTATGTTTTGGCAAAAAAAGATGTGAATGATCTTTATCGGTTAATTCTGTAATTATTGCCACAATTTGTCAGTCTCGAAGCAAAACGGGAGTAAAAAACAGTGTGCAACAATATTGAGTTCCTCACGAGGGCGCTGTAAGCTCAGTGAAGCAGCTCTGTGTAGCCTGAGAGTGCCACTGACAAAAAGATCAGGAGAATATAAAGTTAGAGCTGTTGTTCTCACTCTTGAAAGTGTCCTAACAATGTTGTCCTGTTTGTGTCTGTAGGCAGTTGGCAACTATGTCGATACGGTCTTTGATTCCCTCGACTGGTCTCATGGCTTCTATCTTCTGGATGGTGGTCACCTGGGGCTTGTGGTTTCTGCCTGATATCCTTGTATAATACACATAACATATCACACACACACATATGTAATACCAGCCATGATGTGTTTTACATATCCACCTCACGTTCCACCATATTCAAAGCTCTTCAGAATAAATGCAATTGTTTTACACACAATTTTTGGCTTTCAGGCATCCAGATTAATCCTAATGACACAACATAAAATAATTTTATAATTAAATGGAGAATCACATTGATCAACCTGATAAAAAGCACTTTTCAAACTGAGATTTTAAACGGGGGTCTGGAGACCCTCGGTGGGCCGTCAGGGAGCGCTGAGGGTTCTGTGGAAATGTTTGGCAAAAAGTGTAAAAATGTCAAAATAAATAATAAATTTTAATTAAAACAAAGATAAGATTAAATATGAACCAAATATATAATAAAACATATTAAAATAAATATATAAACAAATATTAGATTATAACAAACATCTAATATTTTGATTAATATAAAAAATAATACACATCAGATTAACATAATTAAATAAACACAGTACATCAGTAATAATACAAGTATAAAAGAATTGAATTTTAATATTTTCCAAATAATATTTTAGACCCATTTACAATATAATTTTTTCTCAGTATCAGTTTGATACAATAAACTATATAGATGCCTTTTACATTTTAGGATGAGGATCATGGATGATCGTATTACGGGGTCTGTGGCATCTAAAAGGTTGAAAACGCCTGCTCTATAGGATTTATTAGACTTTTATATCAATTTTGTTGTACAAGTTCATTGTTTGAGGAAAATAAAAGCGATCTGTTGGGTGTATGTAAAGGCCTTAACGTACATGCCGTTCACATGAACCCAGCGCTACAGTCCAGATGCTCTTCATGGTCAACATCACAGCCTTACTGTATTACTACCTCCGCTCCTGCCGGACAGACCCTGGGATCGTCAAGGCAACTGAGGAGGAGAAGAAGAAGGTAAGGACTCGCTGTCATTAGCTAGTGAGATGCCGCTATCTGATTGGTCAATAACTGGGCCAGTTACTTGTGGTGAGATTCTGATTGGTCGGTCTGTGTGCTGCCTCTGTGCAGAAAGTGTGTAAAGTGTGATTAATCATAATTGATGTAATCTTTTGGATTAAGCTGGGTGCAATTTTTCCTGTCGTTCAAGTTCGCAGACATTGTTTTACTCTTGGGAGGAATCTCACATAAATCATGGCTGCTCGTATGGTCTCTGCTCGCATTGTGTGAGACATGGCCGTGACCACCGTAGACATGGAGGGGGAAAATAATTAGAAATGGCCAAATTATCCCCCGCAATATTTGATATTCTTTTGATGCTGATCCCTTTGTTGTTAGTATGTCAAAAAGTTTTAAATGTTACAATTTTAGGCTGTAGGCTATACCGTCAGCGGTTAAACAACGCTCATCAATGTCAAAATGATTGAGATGGCCAATCAAATCAAAGAAGGCGGGCCTCACCGTTCACAGAAGACGCACGAATTCCAACGCCACCCTTTAGCAGTGAAAGAGTGTGTTGAAAGATGCAAGAAACTAGATATTTAATATTTGAATGTTGAAACAGAAATGTTCAGTGACTGACAGTAACATCCAGTGATGCAAACTATTTGACATTTTTATAAAATTTCACCGCTTTGAAATTATGATTCATGTCATTCATAATTGAATGTGACCACAAGAAACATTTTGCATTTTTTATATATTAGATATGGGTTTTTAAAAGTGTAAAAAACATAATGAAGATAATTCATTTTGAAGTTTTATTAATGTTAACGATGAGATTATGTGGTTTTTATAATCGATTAACACTGCTTTTGTCATTTTATTACAAGATGGACTAAATTTGTCACCAAAAAAGTAATTCAGTTTAATCATTTTCGGTTTTACCGAATGACTCTTTTGGTTATACTGAATGATGATATTTTCAAACAATGCTAACAGGCTGATATCTAGTAAGCTAAAGGACAATGAAACATTTTATATTTAGTACAAGTTTTTAAATTATTACAACATTTTCCATGTTTTATAGTGGTTGTACCGAATGACCTGATGTTTCGGGACATGCGTATGAGCAAGTGAAAACATGAATTTTTCAAATAGTTAATTTGCTTCACAACCATGTCATGTGATCTTTTGCAGGCGTCTGAATGATGTCACATCCTGTCATATGATATTGACAACATGACTTGATCCAAAATGTTCCCTTTATATTTGGTTACTCCGAATGACATCAATGAAATTCATTTTTCCCCGACATTCTTTCTCATAACAAAGCAACGACTTCTACAAATAATTTTAATGCCATTTTGCACTATGTTGACACATGATGTTATAAAATCATGCCAGAATGAAATATGTAATTATATTACATTTTATGATATTTTAATCACAAATGAACTAGCTGTACTGGCCTTTGGACTGTTAAACCGCATGACCTCTTGACACTTCAAAATCTTTAAAATACCTTTATATGTAACAAAATATAATTAAAACCTTTTGGATTCCATAAAAGAGATGTAGTTGTACTACCTTACATACTTTGGATGTCATATCTTTGTTTTTTATTATTATTAAGGCTTATGCCAACATATCGGCAATATCTGCAATACCGATATAGCAGCAGTCTCCGTGTTTAACTCGATTGCCGCCGACTCACCATGCAGTACAGTCGTGCCGTGTACCAGCTGCTTTGAAACGTCTGTCTACACTCGCACACTGTACGCCTGCCTTTAGTCTGTATAGGATGACTTGACCTAATGATTCCTTTAAGTCCCGTGACACTCTTTCTAATCTCATGCATCTTGTCTCTCTGTAGAATATTGTAGTTCTGGCAGAAGCGGGCTGTCTGGATCCCAGGATATTTTGTACTTCGTGTATGGTAAGTTATTATGTCTATTTATTTCTAAGTTATAGAGGACAGGAAATGATGAGGAGAACAAAAAAGAAAAAGGGGGAAGAAAAAAGTTGTGTCCTAATGGTTAGAGAGTTGGACTTGTAACCTGAAGGTTGTGGGTTCGAGACTCTGTACTGGCAGGAAATGTAGGTGGGGTAAGTGAATGAACAGTGCAAGGCACCTAACCCCCAATCACTCCCCGGGCACCACAGCAAAAAATGGCTGCCCACTGCTCCGAGTGTGTGTGTGTGTGTGTGTGTTTATTCACTACTGTATGTGACATTCAGGGTGAAATTCAGAGTACAGATTCATGAAAAACCATACTTTGAAAACATAAACATTGTTACTGTAGTATTGTGTAAAACATATTGGAAAACATATTGTAAACAATCTACAAAGTCTGATACCAGATCATTTAAAACCTTGGTTTGCAGATGAGGAAGCCAATGAGAGCCAATCACTGCTTTTCCTGCAATGCCTGTGTCGCTAAACAGGACCATCACTCCATTTGGATCAATGGCTGCATAGGTAACATGCACAAACTAAGATGTTTGATGACATGTACGTCTTTTGCTTTCATTATTTTTCTCTCGTTATGAATTGCTCATGCTAACTTGTTCCACAGGGGCCAGAAATCACCCGTTCTTTGTGCTTTTCCTGGTGGCTCTGAACTTCCTCTGCGTGTGGATGTTCTACGGCAGTATCATGTGTAAGTCACCACTGGAAATCAAATGTACAGTTCCCTACCGTTAAAAGAATGTGGTCAGGATGAGTTTTGAAAGGTTGCGGTTTTTGAATGTAGTGTATGTGTCAATAGTTGATGTCATGAAATTATGCAAGATCTTGCAACAGCATCATTATTGACACTTGTGCTGCTTAATTTTTATGGAAATGGTGATAATTTATTTTTTCAGGATTCTTTGATAAATAGGAAGTTCAAAAGTACAGCATTTAATTGAAATGGCAATTTTTCATGACATTATAGATGTCTTTACTGTCACTATTAATGTGTCCATGCTAAAAAAAAAAAAAAAGAATACGTTTCTTTAAAATGAAATTTTACTGATCCCAGTAAGTGTATTAGGCATTAAAACAACGACACAACAAAGTCTCAAAGTTTATTCAGATGAATAAGTTACAATAAACTACAAAAATACCCATTTGCGATAGTTTCCATACACGGTGATAGACCAGTGCTTTTACATTTTGTATGTATTTTGCAAATATCCACTCTTACATTATGCTCTAGAAGAGAATGATAATGTGTGTGTTTCTCTGTGTATAGACTGGTCCAATCACTGTCCGCTGCACTACACAGAGGAGGGCGTGTGGGGGGCGGTGACCGCTCTGATGGGCTGCTCTCCCTGGGTGCTTTACATCTTCCTCTTCACTTTCTTTCACACCTCCTGGGCCTCCATTCTGCTTTTGTTGCAGCTCTACCAGGTGAATGACTTGATAATGTGCGACAGTGAAATGTCCCTGTGCTTTTTTAGCTAAATTTCAGCACTACTGGCCAAATAGGAGTTAGGATATAAGGACCAGAGTGAACAGCTATGTAATTATTTTTGTGCTATAGCTGAAAGCGGATACAATGGCATTTCCATACACTTTTGCCTAGTATTTTACATCATGTTAAATCAGGCATCATAAAAGAATAAAATAGAAGCCGTTTATAAACTTTTACAACCTAGAATAAATTAATGGCATACTATTTCAATTATGCCCTGATATTATATTAAAAAGGTCTAAAATTGACCTCTGATGATAATATTATTATTATTATTATTATTATTATTATTATTATTATTAAAAACATTTATCAATAGCTATGTTTCCATCCACCTATTGTTTTGTGTGTTTTGAGATATCTCATAAAAAAATGCTGGATGGAAACTCCAAAAAGCACTTAAAAATGTGCTTTAAAAAAAGCATGTGCTCAATTTAGGCGGATACATTTGTTATCCAGTAAGTTCTTTATTCACAAATGATTTATGCTATATTAGGGCTGCACGATTTATCGGACGATATGAAAAATAACATTGAACTTTAATGTTATTATCGCTTAAACCTGATTCTTAGTGCGATTAATACAAAAGGTATTTTTCACATGGAGAATCATTTACTACTGATCACAGAGCCGTACAGCTCTGACAAGCTGCGCATTAAATAATCGCAGCCTTTGCCAAATCGCGATGAACAGTGCAGCCCTATGCTATATTACAATTTTGGATGGAAATATAACTTCTGGTATCTTGTGCCTCTTTCTACAAAAATAAAACGACAGCTTTGAACAAAGAGTGAACACTAATGAGCTTATTAATTAATATATTTACATTATTTATACCTGTGTTGTTATTATTAACTAAAACTATTAAAAATCATTTTCCATAATGGAAATAAATGCAAAATAAAATATCAATATTAGACAGAAAAATGTAACTTCAAATGAAAATTTGAATTGTTGGCTGAATAGTCTAAATTTAAATTTGAATAGTTTAAGCCGAAGTACTAAAATTACTGAAACTAAAATTGAAAAAAATGACAAAAGCACGAAACAAAATGACTAAAATGAACATGTAATGTAAGTATAAAAATAAAAGCTTATTCAGAATTTTAATAAATACTATAATAGTATATGAACAATACTGAAAAAACACTGATTAATAATATATATTTTTTAAATACTATAAATTAATTTAATTCAAATGGAAAAAGTAATGGTGTAACTCTTTTTAAAAAGTGTAAATAATGATTTTCTCTCATGTAGTGTTTCAGCAGGAGACTGGATTTCTCAGGTTGTTCTCACATGTTTAACATGGTGTAAAGAGGTTCCCCCTGCAGAGGCTTTAGGCTTCCTGTCGGGAGCTAATAGTGGTCAATAGTGGAAAGTGTTCATGTGGAGGACTGTTTTGTCCTGTGATCTCACGCAAATGCATGCACACACTCTTTATAGTTTGATTTGTTCCTCAGATTGCGTTCCTTGGGCTGACGACGGCTGAGAGAGCTAACCTCACACACAGGCAGAGAAGACTCCCTCAAGCTTTCTCTCTCAGACAAAACCCATTCAAGTAAGCATGTTTTAACTAGTTTAGGGCTGATAACTATAAAAGCTTGCTTCCGCTATGGAATAAAAAAGTTAGTTGCCACTTTTTATTTTTTCCCTCAGAATTGTTTATATCAGATTGTGTGGCCTGGTTTCACAGACAGGGCTTAAATTAAGCCAGGATTAGGCCTTGGTTCAATTAGGATATTTAAGTGTTTTTTATAAATGTGCCTTAGAAAAAAACATTACTAGTGTGCGTCTTGAAACAAAACAATGACACCGACATAATAGAAAAGATGTCAGTGCAAGTTGCTCTCAGTTAAAACGGCTCAAACGTGCATTTTAGTGAAACCGGGGGTAAAACTCCCCACAAAACTTTTATATTTCACAGTTCTGAGAAAAATATCTGAATTCCGTGATGTAAAGTTCTCACAATTATGAGTTTTCTCTAACAATTCCCGATGTAAACTCGGGAAAAGTTAGAATTGTGGGAAATAAACTCGCTAATTAAAAACGACTTTTTATCTCACAATTCTGACTGTTTTCCTTTGCAATTGCGAGTTTATATCTTGCAATTCTGACTTTATTTCAAGCTTATAACTCATAATTCTGACCTTTTTCACAGAATTGTGAGATATAAACTCAGAATTGCGAGTTATGAAAATGCAAAATGAGAAAAAATTCGCAATTACTTGACTTGTTTTCTAGCAAATGCGAGTTTATTTCACAATTCTGGCTTTATTTCAAGTTTATAACTCATAATTCTGACTTTTTTCACAGAATTGTGAGATATAAACTCATAATTGCGAGTTATGAAAATCCAAAATCAGATCAAATTCGCAATTACTTGACTTGTTTTCTAGCAAATGCGAGTTTATTTCACAATTCTGGCTCTATTTCTCACAAATCTGACTTTACCACTCTCAATTTTGTCTTTTTTTCAGAATTTGCGAAAAATAAAGAAAAACAAATTCTTGTCTTCTTGCAGTTACGAGTTTATATCTCTCAATTCTCACTTTATAATTGGCAGTATAATTTGTGAGGTTGTATATTGCAGTTCTGTCGACGCGTTGTCATTGTCCATTGCTCCGCGAGAGAGCGGCATGGCAACGGTAACTAAAGGGGGCGGGTTTTTGTGAACGGTCAATTGTGAGATCTAAAATCGCCTTTTTCATATTTATATTCTGTGGTGGAAACCAGCTTCCATAGCTAACACTCATTCTTATTTAATCTGGTTTCTTCTCTCATAGTCTTGGAGTGGTGAGGAACCTGGTGAACTTCTTCCAGTGGCGCTGCTGCGGTCTCTGTAAGCCAACGGTGCTGGACTGGACTCAACAGTATCCGATGGGTCTCAGCAGAGACCATCCCATGTTCAGCGGTCCTGATGCTGTTTGACCAACCAGGGGCCAGTCACCCACTCAGGGAGAGCGACGTCCCCAGTAATGGAGCCATTGGTTTGATTTTAATGCCTTTTTAAAGATGGAAATGAAGAATAGACCGAATGCTAATTTGGATAATCTTTTGTTCTATTTGCAAGAACATTCACCTTTTTATATTTGAGCGATATAAATATATGTGCATTCATGGTAAGGATGGTTAGATTTTGCCTTACAGCTTAAGTTATACATAAGAATGTTTATAAGCATACTGATATATTTTGAACTGAAATATTTTGTAAGTTGCGGTAAGATCACCTTGTTTTGGGTTTTACTCCAAGTCCTTTTACAGGAAATGACCACTATCCTTAAGCTCTTTTTGAAGAGATTTGTAAATCAGAGCAATTTTATTTCTACAAACAACAAATTATTAATAAAATGCAGCAAATGACTATTATTAGCTGAAAAAAATCTGATTTCTTGTCATTTTGATAAACATGCATCCCTTGCTGCTTGAGCTACCACTGCATTTATAGCATTATACATGCAAGATGAATCATTTACTTGAATATATTTCAGTAGCTAATAGTTTCATGTTGTCCTTTGTACATTTTCTGAGTGATCAGTCATATTTTCAGTGGCAGTTGATCTTATTTTTTAGCCTTTAATAACCACTGTGTAGTACAGGCTCATATCTGATAGCAACATCTCATCTTTACTGCAGTTCTCGATATTATTCATTACACTTTGATATTTTAAGGGAAATGTTGTTGCTGTTCTTGAATCCTGCTCTGTGCTTTGGAATAAATCAGACTTCTTTTGTAATCTGCGGGTCAGAGTGTTTCTCTAGGTCAAGGTATATTTTGATGTTTATTATTGGTTGCTGGGCTAAAATAACCTACATGTTAATATTGAGAAACTTACTGTTATGTAATAGCGAAGTGCAAGAGTTTTGGAAATGCTTTATTTCCCTGATTCCCTGTTTATAAGTCTTTACATTGCTATATATAAAGCGATTTTTTTTTTCCCCCCTAGCTACAGATAATCTTTTAATCAATGTTGGATGACACATCTGTAGTTATTCTTTGTTTTTATGCTATGACGTGATAAACGGTTACAGCAGACGAAATTAATATAATTGTAATACATTTGTTTTATGCAATAGCATTAACATAAGATGTTTAAAACTGAAGAGTGTACATTTGTTTTATGTTAAAATACTCTTCCAACTTAACATGGAGAGATAAGATAAGTTGGTAAGATAAATTTCCCCAAAAGTGTAAACATTTGACACCATATGACGTTTGGTAAAGGGAGAAATCTCACACTTCAGCTTTAGGTTAAAGCCACTTTATCATTGCACACAACAAACGGCATTCAGCAGACCGTCATTAATTCGGAGGAGGTCATTAATTTCCCATGGAAAGTCACACGAGGGCTGTGTGTGGTGCAGGTGTGTAATGTTTGGATCCGAATTGAGCTTTGAATGTATTAAAAAATGTGAACGCAAGTGACTAGATGGTATGCGATATGCTGCATACGGTCTAGTCAAAATGGTTTGTGCTAATTTATTTTTGATTTATTAAGTCAATCAGTCGATATGACTGCCACCAGGGGGCGTTTTCCAACAGTTGTATTCAAATGTTGTGTGCAGCGAACAAGAGGCTGAACTTGGTTGGTTTAAACTTGTCATTCAGTATCCTCGACCACGCCCATGTTCCCCAGGCCCCGCCCCTTTGGACCGAAGTTTTTGGCATAGCAAACTGGAAAAAAATAACAATAAAAAAGAGAGAAATCAGATGACAAAAACGCTGAGAATAATAAAATAAATCATGGCTAAAGTTCAACTAGTATTCAGCAATATTTCGTAACCACCAATATCTTTAGAAACACTTTACAATAAGGTTCCATTTAAGTGACTACAGCAGTTATCATGAACTAAGATTAATAAATGATTTAGAGGTTTTTTTTATTATTATTCTTAGTTCAAGGTAAATCCAATATTTACTAGGCCAATGCAGTTCCTGTAAAAAAATTGGAAACATTGCAATTTTTTTTTAATGTTTTTGAAAGACGTTTCTTATGCTCACCAAGGCTGCATTTATTTAATAAATAAATACAGTAAAAAAAAAAGTAATATTGCAAAATATTATTAAAAATTTAAAGGACCGTTTTCTATTTGAATACATTTTAAAATGTAATTTATTCCTGTGATGGTAAAGCTGAATTTTCAGCATCATTACTCCAGATTTCAGTGTCACATGATCCTTCAGAAATCATTAATATACTGATTTGCTTTGACATTTTTTATTATTATTATTATTATTATTATTATTATCATTTAATATTCAAAACAGTTGTGCTGCTTAACATTTTTGTGGAAATGGTGATACCACAAAGAATTCTTTTTTCAGCACTCTTTGATGAATAGAAAGTTCAATGAATAGCATTTATTTCCATTTATTAAATGTATTTATGAAAGCATTTATTTGAAATAGAAGTCTTTTGTAACATTATAAATGTCTTCACTGTCACCTTTAATCAATTTAATGCTTCCTTGATGAATACAAGAATTGATTTCTCTCTTTTTATTTTACCTGAAATGTTTGAATGGTGTCATTGTTTCCACATAAATGTTAAGCAGCACAAATGTTTTCAACATTGATAATAATAATAAATATTTCTTGATCATCAAATCAGCATATTAGAATGATTTCTGAAGGATCATGTGACACTGAAGTCTGGAGTAATGATGCTGAAAACTCAGAGGAATAAATTATATTTTAAAATAGATTTAAATAGAAAAGTTATTTTAATAATAATAATAATAATATTATTTAACAATATTACCATTTTTACTGTATTGGATTAAATAAATGCAGCTTTGGTGAGTAGAAGAGACATTCTTTCAAAAACATTCAGTTTTCAGACTTTTCACAGGTACTGTAACTATTATTTAATGGACTTGAACAATAAACAGCTGCATTTTGCAACTAACATTAACAAAGAAGGTAACATACTGTATCAACTGTACAGCTCATCATTAACTAAAAAGTGCTATTGTCTTTCTTTTATCTTAATATTTAATGCAAATTTCTGATAGCATGATCAAAACAATCTGCACAATGCAATTATCAATCATCATCCAGGCTTTAATCACTGTCACAGTATTTGTGCTCGTGATTGCATCCATTGTCCTGTAATGCTCTATCTGAAACAGACCGTCTATTGATTGCTGAATTGAGCTGGCAGAGATCTTGTGGTCTCGTTTGATTGATTGTACCTTTACAGTAGAGCTCTCCATCTTTATCCGTCACTGTGGTGGACTCCAGGCTCTTCCCGCACAGTAAACAGCGGAAGCAGGTTTTGTGCCAGGGCTGTTGGATCAGAACCAGTCACAGACTGATAAATTACTACGGTGAAATCTGCTTTACACAGCACTGACCTGTGACAGCAGCATATTGCAGGAGTGCTGAGAATGGAACAATTTCTCAAAATTTGCTTATACTAGTGGTTAAATGGTTTAATATTAAATATTTCATATCATAACAGAGTATATAGTAGCAAAAACTCTTGAGCCAGCTTCTCGCTTTCATTGCAGCTGCAGTTTTACCTTTCCAGCACCCATGACTTTCTCTGCTGCGTAAACGGCTTTGGAGCAGCGAGGACAGCGATCCGTGCTTCCAAATTTCTGTGCAAACTTGCTTGGGTTTGAGTTGGCAGGTGTCGGACGAGCTTTAGGCCTTAATGCGTTGAACACACACACACACACATAAGAAACGCAAAACAACAAGAAAAAACTTTCAATTCTTCTACATGTCACCATTTTCAACTAAATACAGAATTTTGGTCGTATATTTACACAAAAAACATTTTAAAAATGGGATTCAAAGCTCAAGTTTTTGAAAACGATACCGTTACCATCTCTGTGTGAAATGTGACGTCATAAGCATGAGTATTATGTGTTCGGTTTTGCGCGGTGTGTTCCTTTACAAAGTTACGGCGCCAACTACTGGCCTGGAGTGAATACCGCATTTTTAGTCGTTTTCGTGAATCCGTGTGAACGCAGATCGTTTTGTTAGCGTCTGTCCGCGAAAAGCGTGAACTTTTCCTTTAGTACATGGTTGTCATGTAAACGTACCCAAAGTCGGTTTAAATTTTCAACATTATCAGTAAATTAAAAGCACAGTCTTACTCAGGGCACGTTTAAATCACAATGGTGTACTAAAAATACGTTTTCCTTTGCGTTTTTCACGTGCAGACGATTACATTGTCGAAACGATCCCCATTCACACGGATCTGTGAAAACGACAAAAAAAAACGCTATATTATTCACTCCAAGCCAGTAGTTGGCGATGTCACTTTGTTAAGAAACGCAACAAGCCTGTATACTGAACACGTATGACGTCACTGTTTCCACAAATTCGCGATAACGGTATCATTTTCAAAAACTTGCACTTTGAAAAAGTTAGCGTATTCAGTCCCATTGTCTTAGAAAGTGCAGTGCTGCTGTCTCTTCAGGAATATCATTTGAAGGATGTTTTCAGGACATACTCTTGAGGCTGCAGTTCTTCATTATTCACCGGGTCAGAGCTCAGCGCTCCGGCACCCTGGCCGTACCCGTAACCTTTTGGACCGTATTTCTTGCCGTAGCAGGATTTGCAGTAAATCTCAGACTCGTGTGCAGCAACTGTTGTGCTGTCCAAACCTTTACGACAAACCACTAGAGAACAGAAAACCGTTTTAAAATATTACATATGAATATCATATCAAATATAAATATGTATATACAAATAAAAAATGCATATAAAAATATGAATCTACGCTACAATCCAAAAATTTTTTAAAAGTCTCCTGCTCATCAATGCTGCATTTATTTGATCAACAATATAATAAAAACAATATTCTGAAATATTTTTACAATATTTTTTATTTTTGCATTGTGTGTTTTGTATTTTAATACATTTTAAATGTAATTTATTCCTGTGATCAGTCTTCAGTGTCACATGATCCGTCAGAAATCATTCTAATATGCAGATTTGATGCTCA
Organism: Zacco platypus; assembly: GCA_038088235.1. Taxonomy (NCBI): domain Eukaryota; kingdom Metazoa; phylum Chordata; class Actinopteri; order Cypriniformes; family Xenocyprididae; genus Zacco; species Zacco platypus. The sequence goes on along the minus strand of CM076085.1, from coordinate 38,639,484 downwards.
AGTAACATTTTTTTATTAATATTTTTGCAGAAATGATGTTAAAGGATTCTTTGATGAACAGAAAGTTCAAAAGAACAGCATTTATCTGAAGTGGAAATCTTTTGTAACTTTGTAAATGTCACTACTGTCTCTTGTTTAGTGCACCCTTGCTGAATAAAAGTATTCATTTCTTTCAACAAATCTTAAACTTTTGAACAAGATTAAACAAAAAAGAAAAATCCAAGACTATTTGTAGAACTAAAAAGTACTGCATACATTCAGCACAAAATCTGTTGTGAGAGACCGAGGGGATCTGGAGTTGGATCGTGATCTCACAGCTCCTCCAGATGCTGTCATCTCCTGTCTGCGTTCGGCAGCTGCTGCACTTTCAGCCTAGATGGCTCAAGAGGCTCATGGGAGCTTTGTTTTGTGTCTAATTTTGGGCTGGAGGACCAAGAGGGTCTGAGAGACCAAAGCATCCCGGCCGATGTCATCCGCAGCAGATGGAAACAGGCCCTTGAATGATGGCTAACCGCAGGGGTGTCAGCTCTACCGCAGCGTTACCGTTCTCAAACCGACTCAAACCTGGCACGACTCCAGTGTTGAAGAATTAACGCCGTGCCACTGAAAGCTGTCGGCTCACTGGGAAACTCTTGATTTTGATGGCATTTTAGTTTTTTTTTTTTTTTTTGGACAGGGCACGTCATGATTCATAAGGAGTCACAAGAATACTGACTGACAGTTTATGTATGTCAGTGTATGCAGTGTTGCTATTGAAGTAAATATTCTGGTAAAAGACCAATTTAAATCTAAAAGGTAAATCTTTTTTCAAATATAATATCATACCCACTGGACAGATAATGCACATTTGCTCAGACAAATAAACTAGTAGCCGTTAAATAAAAACTGTTTTGATCTATAATGAACAAATTGCATTTTCAGTAATCTATCCTGTTACAGTTTTTAGTATTTTGCTGTTCTATCAACATTATGCTTTTTAAAATGGCCAATTGGCCAATAGGTGGCGCTACAGCAATCAAAGACTTCACACGAAACTGCTCATCACTCCAAGACTCTTATATCGTTGGAATCCTTGGCTCAAGACGGAAAAAACGTATATCTCTGATTTCATTTGCTTCTGGAAAAATTTTCCGGCATTTTGAATTTGGGGTAGTCGTGGCCTAATGGTGACGGAGTCGTGCTTGTAACCTGAAGGTTGCTGGTTCGATTCCCACGCCGGTGGGGATTGTGAATGAACAGCACTCTCTCCACCTTCGATACCATGACTGAAGTGCCCTTGAGCAAGGCACGAAACCCCTAATTGCTCGCTTTGGATAAAAGCGTCTGCCAAATGAATAAATGTAAATGAATTTTGTCCGAAACCTACTTTTGCGAACTAGTCCTAGGTTTTTCGCCCGATCGGAACCAAACCAGTGCAGAAATGTTCTCTGGAGACTAAATATCGAGTTTTTCACCAAATTCTGTATACTTGTACATGGGCTCAATTTGTGGTCACAGTAAAAAAAAATTGCGGTGATTGGACACTTGGGGGTGCTATAACATGAAAAAAACAACAACATGAAAACGGCTATAACTACACAACCGTTAATCTGGTTGACTTGAAAATTGGCATGCAGTGTCTTAGTCCAAAGAGCCATGATTGGCATATCTCCATTGCTGCTGCTATAACTGTTAAAAAGCTTTAAAACCATATATTTCCCTTGGTAAATTGCCTGTATTGGCTGTAAATATTATTTTCCATCTCTGATCTAAGTGGTTACATGCTCGCTAACTAAAACATGATACCTTTTTTTATGCATGTGCTTAAAGGCCTTAAAGCACTTGAATCCCGATAATTGCTGCTCGCAGCTGTATTTATTGTTGTTATTTTATTTTGTTGTCTGCTTACCTGAAAGACTGGTTAGTAACCAGTTGACCACTACTATGGAAGTCAATGGCTGCCATCAACAGCTCGAGAAGGCCTATGATGACTAAATGTTCATCTTTTTGTCAACTATCCCTTTAACTCCCTCGGAACTTACACTTTTTGATTCTGATATTGAAAAAGCTTCTAAATTTTCAAATTTACAATTTAAAATTGTGGACATACTGCAAATGAAGCAGGTTTTGTGGAAGCTCCGGCTGTTGCACTGGATCTCCTCAGCGTGGTAAACCGTCTTCTCGCAGGCCGAACATTTGGCTCCTCCTCCCCAATTTGGCATCCTCGGCTCTGGTAAAGTCTCTGACATTTACAGAGGTGGAAAGAGACACAATCAACAAAAACTGCCAAAAAACATTAACTGAAAGGGATGAGTGTTATAATCAGTTTACTAACTGTGAAAATGTATCTTTACCATTTTTTTGTATTCAAGGAGAAAATCTGACTACCTTCATTGATGTGATAGGTCAGATACAAAAATAGATCCTATCTCAAGGGAATATGTCATTTAGTCTCTATCTCATCTCTTTGAGCAAGCAGAATATCACCTCACTGGAGTGGAATGCAGTGATAAGGGTCCAGAAATAGGCCTTTTATTAATGGCACTGCCAGATTAAAAAAGTGCCTGCTTTGTGTGGCTAAAGGAATACTAAAAAGAATAAATGCCAGTTAAAAATCTAAACAGAATTGTATCTCTCTACTTTGTAAGAAAGAAAGGCTTACTAATATCAGGGATACTTTAAGGCTAAAATATCAAACTCATCAACTCTCATTTTAAAAAAAAGTCATTATACGATGCATATCAAATAATTAACTGAATAAATTTGTTTCATGAACTTTTTAATTATATAAATGTATTATTGCTATCTGTTAACCCTCTGGTGCTGTTTGTTCATTTGTGAACTAAAAATGTTATGTACTTTTTGTTTATTTATTTATTTATTTATTTTTTCTTCTTCAGAATGCTACAAAACACACACACACACACAAAAATTTATGGACATTAATGAAAAGATTAAAAGCCTACTGAAAAAAATGACCGCATTGGAACTGAACGTGAGATGAATTTCACCTAGTGGAAACATTTGGTACTGCACACAAGCAAATTCTTACTGAAAACTCATTTTTTGAGATTTCATCTCAAAATTTGGAACACAACTTGTTTAGATTTATGGCTTTGATTTTCTCACAGTTTTAGAGTAAATAGGGCTTTGTAAAATATATATTTCAAATAAACGTTGAAAATTGTATTTTTTGTGCATTTTTCATAATAAATGTAAAATTGTAACTTTTTCTAGTTCACTTTTTAAACTTTTTTCATTTCAGCAATAATCAAATTTATGTCTTTGCTTCAAGGCATTCAAGATTTATCACAGTTTGAGTTGGCGATTTGATGATCTGCTCAAAAAGTGAACAAATTGATTATAACTACTGCATAAATATAATTTAGTAATCTCCTAAATATATAAAATATTAAATAAAAAGTATTATCGAACTAAAATATAGCAGAATCATTCCATCATTCATCATTAAGCTTGAGTATAATCTAATCACTTAACACCTGATGAGTTCTTATTGAATCACTTCACAGCTTATTTTAATAAATAAATATCAATATTTATGATTTCAGTACAGCACAAATAATCCAGCCATGATCAGACATTAAAATGTAAATGTTAAAACTCTACTTACACAGTCACAGGTTATATAAGAAATCTTGTTTTGGAAATAATGTTTTCTCCTCTGTCCCTGATGATGTCCATTTCTGGCCCTCTGTGGTCATTCTTTATATACCGGCCGTCCCTCCCTCCGCTCCAAACACACAGTCATAATTTCAAGAGGCTGTGCTGACATTCAGATTAGTCCATCCTCCTAAATTAACTGCTGACAATACACAAATGCAATGTAGCTGCAGTGGTCTCCAGTCCTGAGCGCAGATGTTCTTCAAGCACCACAAGACTTGCGTGTTCAACTCAGTTTAAAGGGATAGATCACCAGAAATGAAAATTCTGTCATCATTTACTCAAGTTTTTCCAAACCTGTTTGAATTTCTTTCTTCTGTTGAAGACGAAAGAAGATGGTGATGGGCCTCAAAGTATGGAAAAAATACATACGATGGAAGTCAATGTCGATCAACTGTTTGGTTACCGACATTCTTCAAAATATATATTTTTTTTGTGTTCAGCAGAAGAAAGAAACTCATACAGGTTTGGAACAACATCACGGACGAGTAGATGATGACAGAATTTTCATTTTTGGGTGAACTGAAGAGTTCACAGGCTGCATAAATAACTTTGAATTTGTCTTTATGGCTGAATATTAAAACTGATCATCAAACTATTTGTAACAGTGAAATTCTCTTTGCCAAATTCCAATTATTAGATCAAGTTATGAATGATTATTTAAAAGGACAGTCTGTATTTGACCAGCATCATTTCTATGACATTATTGAATTATTGCATATAGATGCATTTACACTTGACCAGTTTTGTTTGGAATATGCGTCTCAGATGTATCTTGTCTGTCTCAAAAGCGTTTCGGAGGACATTTTTCACATCCATGAACATGTTTTTAACAAAGAATCAGTATTAAGTGGCCTAATGGATAAGGGGTCTGACATTGGATCAGAAGTTTGCAGGTTCGAGTTGCATCTTTAGAGACATTGTTATATTAAAAATAATATAACGTTACAGCAAATCCCAGATACATGTGTTGAAAAACAAAGACAAAATGCTTTGCAGTGTTATACCGTATTAAACAGTAAATTGAACTAATATGAAACTACTAAAATACGTGAACTGAAGTAAACTAGGTAGTTGTGGCCCAATGGTGAGGGAGTTGGTCTTGTAACCTGAAGGTTGCTGGTTCGAATTGCTACCCTTGTAAGTCGCTTTGGATAAAAGCGTCTGCCAAATGAATAAATGTTAATAAAAAAAGTTAACTAACAAAGGGTATTACAGCATTCTTTACTCGAGTCATATAAATGTCATTGGCTGAACTGTATTATGGTGGTGTGGAGTATAGCCTATAGTGAAATATAAACACTCATAAATCTTAAAATGCATTCTCTTGTTAAACATTAAACTAGATCTACTATTCGTCTGCCATTCATGGGTTTATCCGCACAGAATCATCCACCAGTTTCTTTCTGGCTCAACCAGAAGCTTGAGTTTGGGGCATGGCTACTGTTCACCAACAATTAACAGAAAAAAGTGAACACAAAAGTAGAGCACATTCATTTCTTTATTTCATAGAAATCCAATCGTTCAAATAAATGATGTGCAGATTATAATATTACTAGATTTACTTAACATAAAATACATCTACAATATTTTATAACACCCTTAATCTAACATTCTCCCATATTAATACATCATAACACAATTGCCAAGTTATGGCTTTTTAATATACTGTGGTACTTGAACACTTAAAGAAAATGCCACTCGCAACAAAATCTTTTAAATTTGGCAATTTCTAGAATCCCTGAAATTAGATTTCCTGTTAACGTTTCAAACATTTTTTTGTTCATTCTTCCTTTTAAAACCCTACGTTTACAGCATTTTAAAAAGAGCCACCTGAATTATACTTTTATTTTGCAACGTAACCCTTAACTATCTTCCTGTCAACTAGTGTAGCACCATGTTTGCCTGCCCTCCTCCGTCGCTGCAGTGAAAAGCACCAAGAACCATAAATTCATATGAAATGAATGTAGACTCTACAGTAAAGTAAAAATATAAAAAAGGAAAAGACATAAAAACACACAAAGACAATTAACAATCAAACAATGGCTCAAACAGAACAGTGTTTTTTAGCAGCATAAGGACTGCAAGTGTGATGATCCTCAGTGTGAAGGTCTTAGGTGTCCTCTGGACTCACATCAAGCTTTCTCTGAGGGATGTAGATGGTTTTGGGAGCTGTGGTGGTGGTTACAGTAGGGAAGGAGACAGGAGTGTGAAAGAAACTCTGCTGGAGGGGTTGACCGCCTTTAGGTGTGGTTACTAAAGCCTGCAGGAGAGAGAGCAAATATGCAAATGACTGTCTTAAACAACAAAGGACTATTCACACAAACTGAAGTAGGCCCCAAGAAACTGATATGGAAATTACACTACAGTTCAAAAGTTTGGAGTCAGTAAGATCATTTTAGACCTGGTTTTACAGACAGGGCTTAGATTAAGTCAGAATTAGGTCTTAGTTCAACATTTAACACTTTCAGATGCACAGAAAGCTACTAAAACATATTTCATAGTGACTACAGTGGTTCAACCTTAATATTAGAAATCGACGAGAATACTTTTTGTGCGGCAAGAAAAACAAAATAATGACTTTTCAACAATATCTAGTGATGGCCGATTTCAAAACACTGCTTCATGAAGCTTTATGAATCTTTTGTTTCGAATCAGTGGTTCGGTTTGCCTATCAAACGGCCAAAATCACGTGAACTACTGAAATTGCGAATCACTTATGACGAAACGAAGCCTCGTTACTGAAATCACATGACTTTGGCGCTCCGAATCGCTGATTCAAAACAAGATTCACAAGCTTAGAGTTTCAAACAGGCCATCACTAGATATTGTTGTGAACTAACGCTTTAAGGTTGAACCACTGCAGTCGTGTTGACTATTTTATTGATATCTTTACTACTTCTCTAGATCTTAAATGTGGTAATTTTGTTGCTTTCTATGGCAGATAAATAAACCTCTTGGATTTCATCAAAAATATCTTCATTTGTATTCCGAAGATGAATGAAGGTCTCAAAATATCATTTTTGGGTGAACTAACCCTTTAAGCTTTGTCTGTGAAACAGGGGATTCATGTTTTTAAAAGAAGTCTCTTATGCTCAGCAAGGCTACATTTATTTGATCAGAAATACAGTAAAATCAGCAATATTGTGAAATATTATTGCAATTTAAAATGAAAGTTCTCTATTTATATTTTAAAATGTCATTTATTTGTGATCACAAACTGAATTTTCAGCAACTATCACTCCAGTCCTCCAGTACTTACATATTATTGTCTACATGATTAAAATTGTAGTTAGTAACAATCTATTATGTTACATATTTGATTACCTTTATATTACTTTTGGCCTAACTTGTTTAAAACAAATGGTATAATCTTGTACCATACTGATAAAAAACAAAACAAAAAAATAAACAAAGAGAAAGATTATTGTTGTCAACAACATTACATTACGTCAGGGTTTCCCAAACTAGGGTTTGAGGAGGAAAAGCAGAGGGTTCGTAAATTGACGAAAAGCTAATAATTAAATGTTAAATTACAAGTAATGAGTAATTTTTAAAATAAAAACAATACAAATAAAACCCTAAAAAAAGATGAAATATATTTTATTTGTTCATACTGTGTGGCCTCTCAATTCTTCATGTAATTATAGCTGCCTAACTAGTGGACATTCTTTTGTGTGGAATTCCATAAACCTGGAAGAATTTCTGAACATCTATAAACAATAGGTTTTCTTTTTAAATCTATAATCTATAAATTCTAAGTAATTTACTGCCATTTTGTGAACATTAAAGTAATTATGTAATAAAAAGTGTTGAAGAGTATTTTAAAATGTAATATAATCTAATTACAAGTATTTATATTTTGGAATCTGATCACATAATCCAGATTACATGTAAAGTTTCTACCCAGTTCTGCTTCAGCGCCACATGATCCTTCAGAAGTCATTCTAATATGTTGATTTTGATGTTCAAGAAACATTTCTTATAGTTATCAGTGTAGAAAGTGATCAGTGCTGCCTAATATTTTTGTGGAAACAGTACTACATTTTGTGTTTGATGAATAGAAAATTCAAAAGAGCAACATTTGTTTGAAATGGAAATATTTTGTAACATTATAAATGTCTTTACTGTCACTTTAATGCATCCTTTATCAATTTATCCATAAGTATTAATCTCTTTGGAGGAAAAAAAAACTCTTACTGACCCCAAACAGGAAAACACTATAGGGACAACACAAAATGTAAAAAAAGTCTTATTTTCAACAGTTATCCATCTACTATTTCAATTAATTATAATATTAATTGTTATTATAATACTAATTGACAATATAATTTCACTGAAACTATTTTTTTTTTTGCGACAGTAGATTGCTGATTGTACATTATTTCTTACGTCATCCACTGTATTGCACAGCGGTGGTTCTACCTGTGGTATGCTGATGAGGGTGACGGGCTGTCCGTGCATTGAGGCCGGCTGCATAGCTCGGGTGGGTGAGAGTGGCTTTACAAAGATCATGCCCTGGTGAGGGAGCCCTGGGTGGGGAGATGGAAATGTGCCGGACTCAGGAGTGGCGTTTGGTGTGGTGGTGCCGGGGATGAGGCCCAGATTCTGCAGTGTGAAGTTAAGAATAGCAGGACTGGGGCTGTGGATGCGATGGCCATGAGAAGGGAAGGGGGACATGTGCGGTATCCGGTGGAGTGGGAGCCGGGTGGGGGTGACTTCTTGAGGAAAAGTGGGTCTGGAACCTGGAAACAAGGAGAATGGCTACATCAGTGATTGTTCAATTCATGACATGCAAGTATGAATAGCATGGCTTCTCTTGAAAATGAAAAATGAAGACGAAGTGTGTGGAGTAAGTGCTAGTTTGTTGCTGTCTCACTAATCGTGTCATCAGGTCATGCACTCCTATTCGTTTAATGATTTGACGTTTGTCGTAGAGGTCACACTACAGGACTGTGTGTCAAATCTTCTTACACTGACAGAATTTCATCGGTGGTAAAATTTGATCGAAATAGTCATTAATGTGCTTTCGGTGAACACGTCAAACTAACAATCAAAGATTTCACAAAATTTGTCTCAGACGGCCAAATCAAGGCAAAAACCATACATTGTGAACCCAGCTTAAAGGGTTAGTTCCCCAAAAATGAAAGTTATCCAATGATTTACTCACCCTTAAGCCATCCTAGGTATATATGACTATCTTCTTTCAGACGAACACAATCGGGGATATATTTAAAAAATACTTGCTCTTCCAAGCTTTATAATGATTTTGAAGCCCCCCCCCAAAATTCATATATCCATTATAAAAATCCATACGGCTCCATTGGGTTAATGAAGGCCTTTTTAAAAGAAAAATATCCATATTTAAAACTTTATAAAATTGAAATAACTAGCTTCTGGAGGATCACCGTACGCATACTGGGCAAGTCGACATGCGCTAAATGAGTAACTCCTGACGCGATGAATGTTGTAGGATGTATGAGTATTGTAAGCTTAGATGCCTCTCGTGGTTCAAACAAATAAGGCTTTGCAACAAACTCAAGCTCCTCTTCTCTTATATTGAAATCCTCTGATATTTTCTGATATTAAAAATCACTGTTTTAGGGGCCGTTCACATATTGTGTCTTTTGGACGCTCAAATTCGTTATTTCAAATGTAGGTGTGCGGCAGGCGTGCTCATAATGGAAGCGATGTGGTCTTCTCAACTTTTCAGAATGCCGCAAGGTCAAGTGACAAGCACCAACCGATCAGCTTCGGCCTTTCCCTAACAAAACATCGAAAGCTCAGCCGACTTCTAATTCGTGAGCTGTGTTTTGTTTTGCTCTTTCCTCTGTGCTTCCGCCTTCGTCATTACATCATGCATCGGGTAAGAGATTACGCTTCTGCTGTAAGTCGATTTGCGTGTGGATGTTTGCCGGAAGCTGGTTATTATATTTAAAAGTTTTAAACTTGGATACTTTTCTTACAAAAACCAATAGCTTCGCTTTAGAAGGCCTTTATTAACCCCCTGCAACCATATGGATTACTTTATTGACGGATACATTTTGTTTGGCTTCATTCACAACCATTATGAAGCTTGGAGGGATCTCACACAATCTCTGATTGTGTTCGTCTGAAAGAAGATAGTCATATACGCCTAGGATGGCTTGAGGGTGAGTAAATCATGAGAAAATTTTAATTTCTGGGTGAACTAACTCTTTAAGACATGTTCCTGGATCAACATTCCTGTTTTAAAATTTAGTCCTAACTGTATCCCAACCCCTAAACCTACCATGATTTATCACTAAATCAGAGGGAAATGATAAGTGAATAACACTGATGTAGAAGCACCCAACCAATCCTAAACATGACAAAGTGTAAGCTTTTCCCTAAATTCCGACTAGATGATTGGAATGTTGATCCACGAACACGTGGTACTTGGTGAAATCACGTTCACCTGGCTAGTCTAATTCTCACCTATGTTTATTGTAAAACATTCTGAACTATATGACAAATTTGGGCCAAAATGAATTCTCAAACCGTCCCATCTAGGTTCCTACACTTTCTGAGCACTGAATATCCATGCTGTTTGATTACTAGATAAGTACCTATCTTGGGTACTAGCATACCTGCTGTTGGGGTGTGGTAGACATTGTATGTTGGTGTGGAGGCTTTGGAGATTTCTCCAGTGGAGCACTGCGCATCTCTGAAGTTGATGATGGACTGCTGAGGGATCGGAATCAAGTAACCCGCAGGGATCAAAGTCTGATGCAAACAAGAGAAATTACAGTCAAGAGTGTAATTCATATGAAAACAAAACAATTTGGATGATTCCTACATGAGGAATTTTTGAAGATGCACATCTGTAGTGTTATTCCTACCTCTCTATGTACTGGTACGGATGGCAGCCCCATGTCCTGAAAGGGAACGCTGAGCTTCTGGGCCTGCGGCTGTGACGGTCGGACAGGGGTCAGTCCTGCCTCATTGTCTGAGGTCTGAACCTTGTCCTCCTTCTCCAGAAAGGTCTCCACGCTGTGCTCCAGAGGCGCTGTGCTGCTGGCTAATGAGGGAGGCTTGTTCTCACAGGGCTTGGAGAACTCCAGATGCAGGGCTCTCGGGGAAGGGCGATGGGAGACTAAAGCCCCTCTATGGGCCTTCAAGCGAGCTTGCAGAATCTCACCCAGCTTTGGAGAAACACTCTTAATAGGAAACAAACACCAGAAGGTTGGAAATGTTACTATATATGCATTACGATATATGCATTAAAAAGCAATGTATGGCCTTCAAAATTTAAAACTACTTCAAACTAAAAACCTTCACACTTCAAGCTTTTAAAACGACTTCAAACTTTCTTGTCTGGCTTTCCCAATTTGACGAACATTCTTGGACAAATTTCTTTTTTAAAATCTAGTTATTTATGCACCTACATTTATGAAAAGTTGATATGTGCTCTAGATGGCCACAATTTGTTTTACTAATAATATAATGCATCTAACACTTTAATTGATGTAGAATCAAAACCATTTCTTATTGTGTCAAAAACAGATTTTTTTAAAATATTTGTTCTGCACATTGAATAAAAAGTATTTGTAAAAATAAATGAAGAATGCGTGATCTTGGGCAACCTGCAATTATTGCTACTCATGTTTCACGTTACATACATATTAAATATTAAATACACATTCACAATAAGTCATTGTATATTCTCTATAATGTGAATAATATGGTCATCTATATTGGTCAGCGAACACATCAAGTAACCTCACCTTTGGCTCTATCCGCTGCCGTTTGGATGGACTTTCCATGAAGCTCTTTTCTCCACATGCCCGTTTAAGGGTTGAGGGACTTGTTGGCTCTTTACCGTGTGATGACTGGTGGTTGGTTTGGTTACTGCTAGTCATGGTAGCCGGTGATGTCTTTGCGTTTGCACTCCCTGGGCTCTCAAACGTCATTGAACGGACCGCTAGGCTGGTGGGCTGCGGTCTGAGAGAGGTGGGGTGCACGTAAACCGCATATGACCCACCGGCCTGGTGCTGAGGAATCAGAACCGGAATGATTGGGGAGCACTTGGTAGAAAGGTATGAGATCGCCCCTGCTGGCAGAACGGGGACCTGCATTCCTGAAGGTCCATGAGGCTGATGATTGCTAGCAGCCGTGGATTCAGATGAGTGTGAAGGGCTTCCATTCAGAGCATCTGTCACCTCATTGTTTGGTTGAATATGACGGCCCCTGTAAGCCAAATCCATAGGTGTTATGTCTGAAATTGGTAGATCATTGTCTTTTTTCTGTTTTAAGATGCAAAAGTTACGTTTACTTACGTTGATTGTTTATCTAGTTGCTTTTTGCAGATAGCAGCCAGATGGGCCATTTTGTTTGTGTAGAACTCACTGTTTGCAGAATCACCTATCAGACAAGAGATGGAACATTAGTTTTCTGGTGTAGTAAAAGATAAGAAGTTAAACTGTTGAAAAGTTTAGACTTTTTTGGTAATTCTTTACAATCAGGTTTCATTTGTTACCCCATTTGTATTGACTAACACTGTCTGTAACACTTTAGAACATTGATCCTTCATTAATGAATAACTACTCAGGAACAAATGAGTAATGCATTATTAACACTCTAGTAGCTACTATTAACTAACAAGAAACTCTGATTAATGAATTTGTAAGTAACAGTGCTCAGTTGAAGGTGGTAGTTCACTATTAGCAAATCAGTAATTGTTTTTTCATACCTCCCAGAGAACTACTAGATACAGGTTCATAATTAACATGAATGATGCATAATGTATAACTAATTCTAAAGCAGTAATTCTTAAAGTGTGGTCGATGGTGGACCACTAGTGGTCCGCGAAAAGATGACCTAAACTAGGCAAGCTCTTAACCCGCACCGGATCGCGGGCGAGGGGGTTGACGTCAGTGTGTTTAATAACGAAAAAATGGATCATATCATTGCATTTGTGTTTGAATAATTAGTTTTTGACGTGAAAAAGTTGCATATTAAACTTAAATTTAGTTTATCCTTCCTATTTTGTTGTTTTTGGGGGGCGTGTTAGAGTGGGATTCTATTAGGTGGTCCTCAGAAAAAAATTGGAAGATAAAGTGGTGCTTGGGCTGAAAAGTTTGAGAAACACTGTTCTAAAGTAAAGGTCATGGTATCACACTAGTAATGACTGAAGTATTACAAAATGCTTCAGAAGGAATTACTAATTATTTGGATCAGTGTGCTAAACTGAAAAACATGATAACTCTCTAGTAACTACTGAAGTCATTGTAAACTTTTGAGGATTTTGTACATTTTTGTACAGTAATTCCTTCTGATGTATTTGGCAACACTTGGGTAATTACTAGAGGGTTACCAAGTAGTAGTTCCTTTAGAATTATGTTGCAACTCTTGAGTTATTATTATGATCCAATACTTTACAAAAACCTCAAAAGTTTACAATGACTCCAGTTGTTACTAGAGTTATCGTGTTTCTCACTTTTGGTTACCGAGAATGCCTTCAACTGAGCACTATTACTTACTAGTTAATTAATCAAGAGTTTCTTGTTAGTTAATAGTAGCTAGTAGAGTGTTAATAATGCATTACTCATTTGTTCCTGAGTAGTTATTCATTCATGAAGGATTGGTGTTCTAAACCCAATGAAGGCTAAAGGTAAATAAAGGCTGCATAAAATATTTTTAAGAAATGAGACTTTAATGTCTTACCACTTTTTATGTTTTTGATGTCTCTTACACTCATCAAGACTATATTATATATATATATATATATATATATATATATATAAAAATAATTAATACATCCAGTAAACACAGCAATATTGTGAAGTATTATTACAACTTAAAATAAATTAAAATGTTTTTATTCCTGTGAGGCAAAGACGAATTTTCAACATCATTACTAAGAAACATTACCGATTATCAATGTTGAAAACGGTTGTGCTGCCCCCCCCCCCATGATTAGAGGAACAGAAAGTTCAATGAACCACATTTATTTAAAATAGATTTTTTTGTAACTTTGTCTTTACTGTCACTTTTGATAAATTTTATGCATCTTTGCTGTCAGCATCAATTTCTCTCTCTCTCAAAAACAGAAGAAAAACAAACAAACAAGAAAATTCTTACTGACACCACAAAGACTACTTATTCGTTTAACATCTCAATGGACATCAGTGGAGAACCAGAAATTGTTCACCCATGTCAGACTTTTAGTGTCAACACAAAGCCACTAAAATAATTTTGTTTGTGTGATCAGATTTCAAAGAGACAATCTCAAGCTGGGAGGCAGGAGGAAGGCAAACTTGAGACTGGTTCTATTAATAATGACTGACCTTAACAACCAGTTGATATCTGACAGTAGTTCAAACTCCCACAGAAAACAGAAGATGATCAGTTAGTTGCTTGCTTCGGATGAAACAACAACAATGGCTCACCTGTCATTTTAATAGGACTAGAAGGTGCAGAGTTTATTTTCCTGCGGTCGTTCTGTATGCTCTTAACCAGCTTGACTAAGGAATGGTGGCGGGTAAAACCTGGCTTTGTTCCAGGGGAGGAAAAGAGATTTTTAGCACAGTTATCAACAGAGGAACGAGTCTCCAGAGGCTGTGATGCTGATGATGTAGTGGAGGTCCCCTGATCTGTAAACATAACCAAGAACAATATATGATATTAGAAGTGAACAATGCTTAAAATATACAGCACAAGTCTGAACAGGATTATAAACAAGTCAGACAGGTCACGCTCACCCTTTGGAGATGGTAAGTCTTCTGGTCCAGTCCACTTGAAAGCAGGCTTTCTCCCTTTATACTCAGTCACATGCACTTTCTTTATCAGCTCTAGGCTGCTCAGAACATTTGCAATGTCATAAAGTCTGCGGATCTTAGCTGCCAAAAGAAAAAGAGATAATCAGTTCCATCTCCACTATAATGACAGTTAAATTGCGGATGAATTTTAGGGTATGTTTACAAGACAACAACGTACTAAAAACTGAAAGTTTTTCCATTGCGTTTTTCGTGTACAGACAACATTGTCAAAACGTTCCCACGGATCCGCGAAAATGACTCAAAAGCTGTATTATTCATGCCAGGCCAGTGTTGGCGGTGTCACTTGAAACTTTCTGTGCCTATCCACCTTTTTCCGGAGTAAACGAGGAGCGCTGCCATGAGGAATTCCAACTTCCGTTTGGATGTTGTCCTGTTCTGGTCTCCATTGGAACACAGTCAATTGGGTAAAAGTAGCGTTTGAATTAACTAAACGGAAACTTGAACATTATAAAAATGTGCGCAGGGTTAAGCTGTCACTGCAACATAACAGCAATAAACTGAAGAAATTCTAGGAAAGTATGTGATTGAGCACCAGCGAATCTGAAGAGAATGGCCGTATGTCTTGCATTTTATGTTGGACTGGCAAGAGAAAAGGAACATGGTTTGCAGCACGTAAGTTAAAATACTCCTCAAAGAGGGTATATATGGGCTATAATCATTTTGAGTACAAAATTCCCCAAACTTCATCCCGATCGAGAGCTGCACGAGCGCTAATACTGTATGTTTTCAGAGCAGCTAACTTCGGACAGCATTGCGTCATCTACACACTCATTAAACTTTGAAGAAGACAGTCATTGCTACTCTGTAAAGTGATGGCACTGTGGAGCCATGTACTTTTAAAGCCATTTTCATTGGTTTAACAATACATTTTGGCTCGGAAAACACGCTAATTTGACTAGACTAACCGGAGACTGGAAATGTAAAGCATCATTCTAGTACGAGTTGGGCGAGACTTCCTCGTTCAGAAAAAGGTGGATAGACTGAACATGAAAACACGCACATGTCACCGTATTCACAAATTTGCGTATTTTGTAGTTTACACAGAGATAACGGTTTTCAAAAAACGGCACTTTGAAACCCATTTCCTGAAAATGCTGTTGTCATGTAAATGAAAGGCCAAAATGCATAAAAAGATTTCCGTTTTTAGTTGAAAACAGTGTTGTTTAAACAACCCCTTAGACTTTTAATAAAATCAGTTTCTTTAAAGCAGTTTTTACTGGTTGAGTACATTTGATTATGCACTTTTTTGCAAGTATCTGTTTTCAACCACCACATGAAACGGATAACACAATGATCAAAGTGTATTTTATATGTACGATGCGAACAGCACTCACTTTTGAACTTGTTTTTGTCCTGATCCACCACGTGATCTTCACCGATGAGGATCTTGGCAGCTATTTCAAGACTAACCACAGGAGGGCTGGACACCAGGAACAACATGACGAATTTCTGACTCATCACTCTCAGAGATTTGTCTTTCCGACTATTCACTGAAGCTGCAGGAAAAAGTTAACAGGTTTTATTCACTTTTATTCAGTATGCATTGCACAAATTTTGTGTGCGAAATAACTTTCAGACGAAAATATATTCTAAATTTACAAAAGGTGGCATGGCATTATAACCACGATGATGTAAAATGTTAGACAGAGATATTTCATCTTAAAGGTGCAAAATGTAATATTGACAGCTAGTGGTTGAAATGGGTACTGCAGTCCAAATTCAAAATGATGGGAAGAGGTGTTTCTCCCAACCCTTTATACTCAACGCTCATAAACTCTTGAGGTTTTTGTACAGTAACTCCTTCTGATGTATTTGGTAACACTTGAGTAATTACTAGAGGGTTACCATCATCTTCACTTTAGAATACTGATCCAAATAAGTAGTAGTTCCTTTAGAACAGTGTTTCTCAAACTTTTTCAGCCCGAGGACCACTTTATCTTCAAATTCTTTTCATAAAATAACAGAATCCCACTCTAACAAAAACAACAAAATAGGAAGGATAAACTAAATTTAAGTTTAATATGCAACTGTTTCAAGTCAAAAACTAATTATTCAAACACAAATGCAATGATATGATCAGAAATTATAATATGAATTTTATTTCATTTGAAAAAGTAAATGTGAAATGAGCTGCAGATATGAACAGCAAACTGCACATGTGAAAAAAAAAACTGGATGTATCTCACAAAACACAGAAGATTTGCCTCGTTACCAATGTCTGTGGACTCGTCCAGCTGAAGAGAAAAGAAGGGACTCTGGTGTAATCGTGTGATCAGTTATGCGTCGCTGGTAGGGATGGCACGGTTCCCAAAACCCACAGTTCGGTTCGTATCACGGTTTTAGGGTCACGGTTTTCCGTTCTGTACGGTTCTTGTTGTTATTTTTTCCTTTAATCTTTAACACTCCAGAAATTTCCTTCAGCATATGATATATAGCTTATTAGCTTAATTATCCACAATTTAGGATACAGTATTAACATTTTTGTAAAGTAATCATGCACTAACTGAATTTGACTTGACTTTAAGCACATTATTGGGACCATCTCTGAGTAAAAGCTGGGTGAGATTTTGATACAGCAAGAGAGAAGACATTGATGATGACATGCTTTTCGTTTGTTTGGCATAAAAAAGAGCATGTATATTGTTATCTCTACAGGAACTTGTGCCTTTTTAGCACACAAAGATTGAAATTAACTTGCATTTATCAAACTGTCAACTTCAGTGTAGCTCTTACAAAAAAAAATATTTTAAAAGACAAAGAGAGGAACTCTTAAAGTTCTGTCTTTTAAACAAGTCAAAATACTTTAGCATAAATATAATGTAATAACATAAACATCCCCAATGCTTTAGTTATCACTGAGAGGTTGCTTAAATGCTGCGGACAGTAGAAGTTGTTTCCTAACCGGCTCTCTCCTGTTTGTGCTTATCGACACAGTGACGTGATGTCTTCTCAAATGAGCTGTCATATTAGACGTGTTTCCATTAGCATATTGAACGCATTTTGCAAAATGCTTGCACACAGTCGCAGTTCTATCTACTGTTTTATTTCCATTGCCATCATTTCATAACATGAAATCCAAAATGTTCCCACACATCGGATTTGAACGACACGGGCGCATCCGCCAACTCCAGGCAGCCTTCATTAGGGGCCGTTCACATATCCTAAAAAAGCGTGGAAAGCGCGGCCGCGTTGCTTCCATTTTGTGCGCGCTTACATAGGAAATAATGAATATGCACGTGCAAAAGACAAGATATGTGAACTTTTCCACTTTTACTGTCTATATGTATGTTCGCTCGAAACTGTCTGAACACAGAGCTACATTGCGCATGCGTCGAACCATGAGACGCACACACGAACCGAACCGAACGGTTTGAGTATTTTTTCATGTACCGTGCCACCCCTAGTCGCTGGACAGTGTCATTGGACAGGGGTACTTTTTGCATGTTATCACTAGCTTTTCGTGGACCGCAATTGACCCTTTGCAAAACCCGCCCCCTGTTGCTATACCTGACAACCCATGCGCTCTCACGCCACACATCATGCTCTCCCGCAGTGAAAAATACATCGTGGAGCAAAGAGGACTCTGAAAACGTATGAAACAGTTTCATATTTAAAATATTGTAGTTATTTAAAGCAGTTTAAACACTAAATACCATATAGTGGCTCTTTAATGTGTCGAGACAGATCCTTCAAGTGGCTCGTGAACCGATCATCTCTTCATACTAGTTCATTTAAAGAATCAAATAAACATGAATGAACATCAGAAGGAATGTTGTTTCAACCGCAGAAAGACGTGAGTACACACAATATTTCGAGTTAAACAAAAATTAATAAGGCTACTCCCTGACGGCTTTGTCGGATAAGATGGCGGATTCGGCGTTATGATCGGCTGTCAATCAAACTGTTTGCGAAGGGTCAATTGACAACGGCAAGCAACAAGTCTTACACTGCAAGTTGAGTTTATTTATCCATATTTTAATATGCCCCTGGACACAGAGCTTTTTAGATGGATGCCGAGGCGTTTTAGGTAGAAAAGAATCTGCGATCTCTGGCCCAGTTCATTTGCTGGCATTCTTCATCGCTGTGTTTTCCGCCAACTGGTAACCCCGGGTGTCTAAATACTACTGGGTAAATTGGCAGTGGGCGGGATCAACAAAGACCAAAACAAAAACAGACATTCCGACATGGAACACACATCTCAAAGCAGATCTGGCTGTAGCTTTGTTTTTCTGAGAAACATGTGACCTTAGCATGTTTCCTAATATCTGCAAACATATTTTGGTATTTTTATGCTTTAGTAAAGTCAAAAAAATAAATATGTTTGAAGGTGCTATATGTCGTCATATAAAGTAGGAAAAACTACATTATTGCAGCTGTGAGGTTTCTCTTCATAAAAGCACAGACCTTGCACACAAAACATAGGCAAATCGCTCACATTTGGATTTGTGTGAGAGGTACGAGAGGCCAAGTTTATTTGTATAACACATTTTCCACATGCTGGTAGTTTAAGTTTAGCTTTAAATAAATTTTTCCTGTGTGTACAAATAGAAAATAATCCATGCAGTTATTAGTGAATGAGACCCAATGTCTTTTTTATGCACAGACAGATATAAAAAGACAATACTGATTGTTACCTGCTTTAGGATCTGTTCCTGAAAGCTCTGCTTGACCAGAGTCTCCATCCACATCAAAACCGGACATTTCATCATTCTCCTTCTCCTCTCCCTCCAAGTCGAACTCTCTCTCTTCTCGCTCTAGGTTCCTTTGACGGATCTGGTGCATCAGTTGCTCATAACGGTTCTTTTTGCCGGCCTGTTTCAGCACGGCAAGCGTCTGCGCAAGTTTCACCCGGCCGTGCCACGTGTAGCAGTTCTTAGCCAGCCGGCTGACCATGTTTAGACTCTCGAGAACGTTCATGATGTCGTAGATCCGACGTCGTTCCACATCTGAGGACAGTGAGAATGGAGGCAATTGGGATTCATGAAACAAACATGATTTGATGACTGAAATATGTAGTTTTGTTTGATCAGTGAGTGACTCACTCAGTTCTGCTGCCACGTCGTCGAGGCTGATTTTGTTGTTCACAGCAGGATTGGGGTAGTTTGGGTACCTTGCAAGAAATTTGTAACACAGCAAGCCAAGGCTTTTGTCTTTACGACTTATCTGGAGCTTTTCTACTTCTTCCCCTTGCTCAAGCTCCTGTGTGGCACGACAATAGAAAACACACACATATATCAAAGCATTTTAGCAAGACAGAGAAAGGACAACAACAAAATGGTGAGATGCATGTGTAACCCCTACACCCGGGTCCAACTCGACCCACTCCCAACGGGCCTCCCGGCATGGGAGTCGGACGTTCTAACAAGGAGGCTAAAGGCTGCAACCTCTAGCATCTGTCGAGGTCAGAGGAGTGAGGTTTACTCGCACAGCAACTACTAGCTGGGCTCCGTTACACTCACTACCCCTAAACCTCACTCCCATTCAGGTCACGGCACCAATGTAACCCCTCCACCCGGGTCCTTCTCAACTCGCTCTGAGCAGGCCTCAAACCCCAGTCTTCCGGCATGGGAGTCAGACGCTCTAACAAGGCTGCAACCCCTAGCATCTCCGTTACACGTGTTACACATAGACTTTTACTGATACCTGCGAGTTCTCCGATTCGCCGCTGTCCACGGCTTGTTCTTTCTCGCGGTTGCGAATCTCAGGACTGGCCGCACTGATGAGCATCTTCAGGTTGGAGGTGGGTGTCCAGGGCTCGCTAGACGCTGCCTCGATGCCCTTAGTAGGTGTCGTCAGGGGCCCCATGTTGTGTTGGCTCTCAAGCGACGGAGCTTCAGATGCTGAAGCCTTATTTGAGTTTTTTAGTGGTGTTTGTGGTTCCACAAAAACATGCCCCTGTTTCATAGAAAACATTTTGTTTTTCATTATCACAAACGCATTTTTTTTTTCAAAAAATGCTTCTAGAGTGGGTCAATAATTTGTACTGGTTCTTCAAGGCCCTATTTTGTTGACCTCTGTCAAACCAAAATACTTATAACTGACCTCGTCATTTCTTGATGCTGCCTTGAATGGACTTATTAAAGGTGTCTTGATTAATTTTTGACCTTCTGATAATGTACTGGACATTTTCCACCTAAAAAAAAACGAACACACGAAGCAACGTTCATCAACGTTCACGTACATTGTTATTTTACAATCAATAAATCAATCCTACCGTTTCTTCACAGCATTATACATTCTTGGAGAGAACATTGTGAATGGTATAATTCGCACAGCTGAAACTATTTATAAAATTTAACAGATGTGAATCAATGCGCATAAATCAAGAAGTATTTTGATTTCAAATTACAGTGTTGATTTGTTTGCGCTTAGCAATAACTGACAAGCGTTCCATCATATGGCAACGGAGAACTTAAAACGAAAACACGCCCCCAACTGACAGCAGCCAATGGGAATGCAGGAGGAGGCGGGACTTCACCACGTCCCGCGCGCCGCCACAGTTTTTGAAATCTTGGCGCGGAATCTAGCAGATTGCGAAAGATTCAGCCCGGAAGTTACTAACTTTCCTACAACTTTAAAGAAATCGTCTAGCTGTTCGATTGTCTTGCGGTTTGAGCAATTCAACAGTTTAGATAAAACCATTAATTTTCCTGAAAACGTTTTTTTTTTCTTCTTAAATAACCCGGCTACCGGCATAGTCAGGCTAATAACTTTTTGCTTACACGCTGTATAATTCGTTTACATTAGAATGTAGTAATTAATAAGCGCTCGAGAAATAATTATATAGACATACACATACGTATGTACGTCAAGATTGTAGTCAATGTTGGCTCACAACACGTACAAAACTAACGCTAGCGGTTTCACAGTTAGCGCGGGTTCAAATCCAGAGAGCCAAGAGCCGCCAGTCTGATGTGTGTCCTAAATTTACAATTAATTAAATTAAGGCACATATTATAGAGGGAAAAAATGTTTTCGATTAGTTTTAATAACTAAAGCGGAATAAACAAGCCTGAAACGAGCTAATCCTGAATCTAACAGCCGCATACACTCCTCTCCATAGTGTAAAACTACAAAAGCATGACAAAATATGGAAAACTACTTACCCAAAAAGAGAAATATATCACTCTCACATACTACTCGGCATCGGTCGTGCCCATAAATCCGTCGGAATACTTTACAGGTAACGTTATAGTTTCAGGTCTCCAGGAATATCGCATCCAACGCTTCTGTAAGTGAACCCAAGTCACATTACAGTAACCGTAAATAAATAAAAAGAGAAGACAAACTGGCTTTGATGCATAGCTGAGGAAAAGTTGTATGTGACCGCTAAAAAGTTTATTCGATACGTCTTGACCATTTGTCCCGCCTAGATACTGGACACACGGCGCGCGATACGCTGCTCCACCTCCACACTCCTCTCCGCCAATCAGAGCTAGACTGGAGGCGGAGTCAGACTTCCGGCAGTGTACGTCAGCAGGTCACGAGAGGTAAAAACTCTCAGTGTCACGTGGTCCTGATCACGTACCTGTAAAGACAACTGTTTCATTTCTCAAAAGACAAAAATAAAAAGTGTTCGGTTCCCATTAAATAATACTAGCCTATATTGGAGCAATAAACACATTTTATTTCAGTTTTAGTATAGTTATAGGATAATAAATATAATTAAACATTATTATTCTTACACCTTTTCGCATTTAACTGTATTCAATATGAAACTAATTTAAAACTATCATGTTAGTTTACATACATGTTGTTTATATATCAAATATCGCTATCGACAACGCCTTTGTTTACCGCTAGGTGGCAGTGTGCGCGTTCGCTGTGGACGTTTCCATGGAGACGTTCAGCGGTATGAAGCGGCGAGGAGAGACTAGTGTGCGCGCAATGACGTAATGTGATGGATTGAAGCTGGTGTAGCGCTGGTCCCGCGTGCGCTGCTGCCACTGCCGCTCCGCATCCCTCAGCGGACACTCAGCGCTCTTGTTTGGGGTGAGTTGTCTGTTTTATTTTCTGATATGTCGCCTTTAAGTAGGTGTTCGGTGTTAAATATGCCAACCATATGATCATCAAACCTCATCTATAAGCTTCGCGGTCTGAATTGTTGTGCAATGTTACATTTTTATATTGAATCACTTAAGAAGCAAAGCATCTCGACTACAATGCGCGCGTGAAGGAGGGGTTGCGGCCAAATTCGGAATAAGAATAATGTTTTTAAGTATTTTAAAACAATTTTTAATATAATTACGAATGAGGAAATTCGTTAAATTAAACTTGCACAATACGTCAACTCTAGTATTTGCATTTTAGGGTAGAAAGTTTATTTAGGCACGTTTTTGTTTTTGTTTATTCGATGTCCTACTGTATTAAACAAACACAATCTTCATCGTCTTTCTCACTGAAGTGGTAGTTAATGCACGTGCATATCTACTAATATGAAATATTAATGAATATTAAATGAACACAACAGTTATTTTGCTCTCTATTAGTTATGTTGGTTACACTTTATTTTAAGGTGTCAGTATTACAGTGTATTTATACACTTAAGAACTGAGTAATGACAATTAACTGCATGTATTTACTCTAGGGTTAGGATGAGGGTTTGGTTTAGGGTTAATTGCATGTAATTATGCATAATTTATAGTTATTACTATAGTAAATACATGTAACAATGACACTAAAATAAAGTGTTACCGTTATTTTTATATTAAAATAAAATTAATTTAGCTTTGTCTTGTTTTCTTCTGCACCTGATTACGTAAAGAAGACTGAAGTCTGGAGCAAAAGTACCATCTCTGGATTTGTGGGATTTTTCAAGAATCCGGCTGCAAGAACATGACACTGTGTCGTTTGAAAGTTTTCAGCTCGTCGGGAAAATGACTTTGTGAATACCGAAATGTGTAATTATGAAGTTGGGGTTGCTGGTCACAGGGGCCCTTCCCCCCTTCCCGATGCCTGTCACAGAGCAGCCGTGCTGGGCTTCATCTGAAGGGATGCACCATGGTGTGATCACACGTCTGTCCTTCCCCAGACTCAATGAATCGCACTAATGAATGGACACTACTGTGGCAAAGGGAATTAGCTCGGTCGCATAGGGACTTTGGATTCGGGAACATTGGAACAGGTCGGAGAACGTTGGATTTTTATTTGAAGAAGTGCAGTGGATTCTTCAAGGAGTGTTTTGGGAAGATGTCTGAGTCGGGAGCCGAGGCGTCTACATCTCAGCCTCAAAAGCGGAAGCAGGTAGTTCATGGTCTGGAGGATCAGAAAAAGGTGCGTTTTCCTTTGAGATACTCGCATCTAACTTTTCGAGGAGAGTAAAACTACACCGTTTGGTAAATTGAAAGCTGCCTGATCTTTTCCTGAATGCTGCTCTTTTGCTTTTGAACATCATATTTGTGGTTGGATTTGATTCTTCGTTTGTTGTTTGCAGCATTTATTTTAATGCTAAAGGAGAAACTTGGATCACTTTCACCTTGGCCATGCTGCACATTATCCAGTGATTTATGGTCAGCTGAGGCCGTACACGTCCCTTGGCATATGGCCCAATAGCATAGCACCAGGTGCAATGGCCGCTTAATTGACTTGTGTTGAGATTTGTGTGTCTACTTTATGACTGCTTGCAAATGCATGTGCTGACCACAAAGCTCTGAGACTTTATTGCAGTGAAGCCTGAGGAAAATGATGCCGGAGTTTTGGTGTTAATGTAAAAGCGTAGTTTAATTTGCTCTATTTTGTTTTATTTGAGAGCAAATCCTTGGTTTACCAAGGCTCTCAGTGCAGTCGTGCAAGTTGTATGATAAATTAAACGAATAAACAGCTAGTAGCGCACAATAACTTTAGGGCAGTCATCATAAACCTGAGCGCTCTTTGCATCCGATCCAGTTTCGCCCCTCAGATCAGCTGCATTCTGCTCTCAAGAGCTGAACTAATTGGCTTAGAGATTCCTCAAGGCCCATGTTTCACTTCCGTCTTTGGGAATCTGATTTTACATGTAAACGGATACCCATTTGCTTGCATCCCCAAGTATGACATGTTTTGCTTGGTGTAAATCCTAGCGTGAAGCGAAGAGATGAATCTTGGGCTTCCTGGTTGCCCAGCTGGATCCTTCAGGGGCGGTTTGGTTTCTCGCCCAGACTTAAAGGAGAGTCTTGAAGGACTGTTAAAATATACAGTGTAATTTTACTGAAATTGTTGGTGGATGGCTTTTTTCCATCGTCCTCTTTGCTTTGACTCGATTATAAATGCGAAATTGATCACCTGGGATTATAGTAGGACATGAATTAATTAAAGTAGCAAAAAGCACAGCTGCTGTTTTCCAATTTTCCAGCATGATGAACTCTTGTCAGGACACTACGCCTTCACTAAGCCGAACACACACCGTGGCATAAAGAAGACCAAAAATCAAAAAGCTAATTACATATTCGAGTTATCCAAAGGGTGATATGAATCAGAAATTTGTTCAGTGTGAACGTGACACGATTTTTTGTATTACACAATAGTTTGTGTTAATTGAAACCAGTGGTTTTGAATAGGTCTATCCGTCTGCTGGCACACGATCCATTGTTTGTGGAATAACAGGGGTCTCCCTGGATCTGACGCGAGGTGTTTCCCAATTACCTCATGTTATATAGATTTTCCTGAGAGAGCTGCTCCTGCTTTGGTTAATTGGATTTTCTTTCTACTATTGGCCCTGATTTTTTGATTACGTGTGTTCATCAAATGACATTTCCTCGGAGAGATGCAGGTAATGCACTTCATTCTGGAATTGCTCATCGAGGTGAAGCTTACATCATCTTTTTTTCCGATGTGAAGCTATGAATTTTAGATTAGTAATGACAAAGAGTCAGTGAACTCCAGTCCTCCGTTCATTGATGGCAGGAGGGGTGAATCAATGAGGAGGCTGAAATACATTAATGAAATAGGTATAATTGAAAAAAACATAGTGGCTTATATTGAGTGGCGTCTTCATATATTCTCATGAATGTTTCATTGCTTTGTTTTGAAACTAATGTATTTGAAACATGTGTTCTTCAATTTTCACTGCAAAAACTATAGCTGTAGCGTTTCCATTCATCTCAATGCTTGGCCGCTTATGCAGCTCTGCGTTGATTTGTCTAAATTATTGGCTGCTTTTTAATGTCCAGAAAATGGCGGATTTATTTTTTGGTTTTTGGTCCCAAAAATGCTGAAGTTACTCTTGATTGTATCTTTGTGTGATTTTGGTCTACGCCATTTGTCTTTAATTTTAACCCTTGTGCATTGTTCAAATTCACTACCCTTTCGTTATGTCCAGCCACGATTTTAACTGCTTTAAAAATGTATCAGATAAATATTTTTTTCAAATTTTTTTGCTTAAATCTATTAATCAACCTCAGTCCTGATCAAAACTACTAAATTTAAAAAAAAAAATTCTTAAAACTCTTTAAAACGTTAAAATCTGATGCTGCACAAAAACTAACAACGCATCAAAGCCAATGTTGTTTCTAATCTTTGACACGTTTTTTCCCAAATCAGTGACATCATTTATGAATTTGGCAATTAAAGAGTTAAAATCCTGATTTTTTTTTTAAATTTAGTAGTTTTGATCAGAACTCAGGTTGATTAATAGATTTAAGCAAAAAATTTGAAAAAAATATTTATCTGATACATTTTTAAAGCAGTTACAGCCACGAACATAACGAAAGGGTAGTGAATTTGCCCATAGAGTACTGTTGAGTTTTTGAAAATTTTCAAAGCATTTTCCCAAAATATGTGTCAAAATAAGATTTGTCACCAAAAATCATTCCATTTGCTGAAACACGGAGAAAGTTATGGCCAAATTAAGACTCAAAAATTCCCCATAGTGGATGAAAACATGCCGAACAGCACATAAGGGTTAAGGGTTCAATCATGTTTTCGTGACATGTCAATCTATAATGAAAGGATAAGTGATGACAGTAGTCTACTTTTGTTTTGTTGATGTAGCGTACAGGTACTATGGATAATAAAAAATCACTGTTGTAAGTAAAGAACCATATCAGGTGAACACAATTTCACAAAACTCTCTAGCATTTTTTGACTAACTTGTAATTTTACTTTTGTGGTTACTGAAATGTTTTTTTGAAACATTACTGGAAAAAGAATATATCATTTTAGGACCCCCTGCCCATTTTTTTTTTGGCATTTTACGTTAGCCTTGCTAAATAACACGCGATACGATTATTTATTTGAACTTGCCCTACCTTTTTCTTTTTCCATTTGCTTTGATTTCTTAATTTAGAAAGCAGAAGAAACAATCTCAGTTAAATTATAGATTTTTCAGACTCTCAGGTTCATCTTTTGCTTGTTTTATCAACCACTGAAACTTACTGACTTTCTGACCGCTGAAGAAGCTCCGTTTTTTCCTTTAGCAATGGTTAATTACAGTCATTCCTCAGAGAAGCGTTTTCATGCGTTTCTCCTTTTGTGCTCTTTTGATTCATAACCTGACCCTTTCGCAACTTAGCTAACATGAAACATGGTGATTTTTTATGCTAATAAAACGGCAGAATTTGTCTACATTTGAAATTGTAACCCCTTCGGTTGACATGGCTGCTGTATCAGTAGTGTACACTACACCAAGGCTGTGTTTATCTGCAAGTGCTGTTATCTTTCCTTCACGATTTTGAGTAGTTTTGCCTGAAGACACTCTTAATATCTTATGGCTTGTTAAAAAAAATGCTGTTTGTACATATGAGATGTTAGGAGAGTTAACAGGTGAAAAATGATGAACAAAAACGAATAAATATTCAAATGTTCCTTTTTTAGGAACTAAGAGGTTCTAGAACAGTACAAAATCTTTGACGGATTTGAAAAGTTGCATGTGATTGTTTCTTGAGGAGAGATTCCCTGTGCTGTTGGGAATGGAAGAATGACGCTAATTGCAAATCAGACTGTTTGGCTGTGACATCTTGGACATCAGATTGCTTTCATTAGAATGGGAAGCCTGAGTGTTCGTGAGCTGTTGACAACACTGTTTGTTTTGATCATCTTCACTTTGAGTCATATTGTGTGAAGTGTTAAAGTGCATGTGTGTTTTGACTTATTAAGGCCAATGCCATTCCTTTGATATTGATACACTTTGGGATAATTTTGACAGTAAAGAGAGAATGATAGCAGGTGTTTTCAAAGTTTGTGATCCCAAATAACCCTAAATATGACTCCCTTCCATAGATATAATGGCAGCTGTCTATTTTTATTTATACAGACTCATTATGTTCGTCCAAAGTTGTGATTCAACTTGTACGCGAGCTTGCAATATCGCATAAAACATTTGCGAATAAAGCACTGTTTCCATCAAGTGAGTCGAAGAGAACAAATTCAATTGAGGTGCACATGTGAAAAAACTGTATTACCGTGTAATGGTACATGTATTCGTCTCGAACCATACTGTACGGACATCACGGTTCGGTTCATTCAGACGACGAATACAGTCAGTCGCAGGCGATCCACACTCCAATCCAGAAGGAGGCGAGTGTGGTAATACAGCGCTGTTCGCTAACCGCCACAACAGGAAAAAGAGAAGAAGAATAATAGCGTGAATGATTTGAGCGCTTGAAAACAAAGTCCACTAGGTAGTGCGCACGCGTCGAATGCGTCTCTCTGTGCTCATGGACAAAGGAGAACACTTTGAAAGGAAAAGCTTGCGCAATCCACTGTGCACGGAACGGAGCGGAACGGAGGGTTGGTCTTAAGCTTTGAATGTTTTGGAGCTGATTGTGACCAAATACCTTTTGTTTTTATCCACCCTGAAAAAAATATGACCTATGCAAGAGGCATTCTGTTTACTTCTTAGTACTTAATACACTGTACTGTACCAACTAGGGGACTAAATGCCACTAGGTGAAACAAACTGTGATTTGCACTACTGTCTGTTCAAAATAAAATAAAAGAAACCTAGCATTGTGGATTTGTTCTTTTGTCCGGTAACACTTTTAGTCCAATTCTCACTATTAACTAGTTGCTTATATTAGCATGCATATTACTAGGATATTGGCTTTTTATTAGTACTTATAAAGCAGATATTAATGTCTTATTTTGCATGACCTACATCCCATAATCCTAACCAATACATAAACTTAACAACTACTACTAACTCTTAATAAGCATAATTAGGGGTTTATTGAGGCAAAAGTCATAGTTAATAGTTAGTTAATAGTAGGAACGGGACCTTAATCTTCCTATTGTACCGAAAACGTACCAAACCGTGACCCCAAAACTGAGGTACGTACTGAACCGTGACTTCTTTGTACCCTTACACTCCTAAATTTTAGGTAGTTGTGGCCCACAGCTGATAAGCAGAAGTATTTCAGTTAGACAGTAATAGCGTGAGTTAGCCGTTGTATTTTGTATGTATTTTGAACTCTAGGTATAAAATATAAACATCAATAATTAATCACACTTACAGGTTGTGATTCTGTGGAACAAGTTGGTCCAAATAAAGTGGGTACTGTCCCATCTTTATGCACTGACTCTTCACTGCCTCATCCTTTGGAAGTGAAAAGAAACCAAACGTACTTTCACAGCACAGAGCACAGCTGCTTGTCGACATGTTCACGAACGAGATACAGCGTTTGAGGCGGGTTCAAGTTTTCGCGGGATGTTCACACAGAATGTAGGCGGGCATTATGCAAATGTGTTAACTTGTGACGCGTGAACTTCATGGAAATGGAAAACAAACGACTTGTTTAAACGGTTCAGAGTTGACTCTTTCTTTTGAGAGACAATAATTGTATGATGCACTTTTAGCTTTACAACTTTGCAGATTGGGGTTCACATACAGCTACTTTACACACTGCATGAAAGGTCATTTTCAAAAATCCATAATAGGGGCACTTTAAAAGGATGGATTTTCTGCCCAGTGTTTTACTTTATCTTCTTAATCTGGAAACCGTACGCACACACACTGCAAAAAAGCGCTGATGATCTGACAACACTGACAAAAATGTTTGTTGAGGTTTAGCGATGTTCATTGTGACATTCTGCTCGAATGAAAGTGTCATTCAGCCGGCCTGTGTTCCTTCACAAGACCGCGAGCGTGTGCGATTTGCAGCCACTAAATCGAACCTTCTCTGTGACGAACTGTAATAAATCCAAACATGACTGTTGACCATATTATTTACGATAACAGTTGGTGAATGAATGCAGTCTGTGCTACAACACAAAGTAATAACGTTTTAGCTTTTTCACGTTTTAGCTTTTAAGAGAAGCTTCTTAAGCTGTTGAAAAACTACATTGTCTGTTTGCAGTTTAATCATTTCAAAGATGAAAATGGCTAAAAAAAAAAAAAAAAAAGACGAGTATTGTTCTTTGTGGTCTGTATGAATTAGCAAAGGACCATTTAAGAGTAACCTTTCATTTGATAAAGGCCCAAATATTTATGGTCAAAATTGCCTTTTACTTCCTGTGTAGGTAAATGTTATTTTATGGGATATGTCGAGTAAGCCATATCTCTTTCCTCACTGTAATGTTCAGACTATTACAGGTTTAACTGGAGTCCTAAAACTGCATCAAAGACAGTAATTGCCATTTAGAACAGTATTTCTCTGTGTGTGCACCTTTATTTAGTAATGTTGGCTTCCTTCCCAGAGATGCAAAGCGAGCAAGAGAGGGACTGCTGACAGCCTTGATTGATCGTTTTCCACTGGCCCATGATAGAAATATCTGAGCCTAATTGAACATAATATCAGTGAGGCTGGAAAGCTCATTGAAAAATGACTGTCGCAGCCTCTTTATTTACAGCCAGCCATTATCACCGTAATCAGGTTTTCCTCCCCTTCCCCCTGCCAGAGTTTCTCCACCGGAGATGAGAAGTGTGTGCTATGCTCTTTCTTTACACCTCTTTGACAATTCATCTCAATAACTCCTGTGTGGAACTCTTCATCCGTGGAGGAAGGTCTTACTCCCTGCCAGCAGAGATGTGAGAGGAGACATAAGGTTTCTGACGGATGCTGTAGTATGATGATAGAACAGTACACTGTATTAGGATCATAGTATAGTATATTGTAGTATTTGGATAGTAGTTAATCTGATCGTGGTTATTTGATCTCATCACAATTATACAAGATTGCGATATTTGTGCAGTTTTACTTTGTTTTATTTCAATCACATGCTGTCATCCAAATAATGTAAATTTAAGCGGTTAAAGAAGTGCCATAAAATGTGTGATATTGTGTCTGCTTTTCCAGTGTGGAGAGAATCATAATCTGGTAGCAGTAAAGAATAGACAATATGAAAAATTCTGTTGTCAAGTACATTAACATATTAAAAGGTCTTCCTTCGTATGAAATAAATGACCGGGTGTAATGAGACTATATTATATTACTTTATATTACATTATAATACTTTATATTATGTTATAATACAAAATAATAATTAGTTAAACATCATTAATTTTTATAGCATTGAAGTAAATCTGGGACTATTTTATTATGAACTTTATTATTATAATACATACGATTCCAAGAAAAAAAATTTGCCTTGCACTGTGATGAACAAAACTGAATTAAATAGGTAATTAATTATTTGTTTGACAGTTAATTGTCAGTACACAGTTAATAATCGTGACGGGCCTAGTACAATGGTTTCTACTGTATTATATTGTATTTTTGTATAGTACAGCGCCATGCTGTTTAGAATGCAGTTTATTGTATAATATAACATCATGAAGCACAGTTTAGCAAATTAGAGTTGTAAAGGTGTAGTGAATTCTATAAAACATTCTCAACAGGGACTTTGTTTTATTATTATAGCCCAAAATGAATTTAGTTTTTAGCAGCGTGCTGTTTGCAGTATTTTTGTACAGTATTATATTGCACTAGAGTACAGTATAGCATACTTTAGTATAGTAAAGTGCTGTATTGTAGTATGGTAAAGTACAGCACAGTACAAGATATTATATTGTATAACACACCATTGGTCCTCAAACTGTAGTCCTTGAAGGATTTTAAGTAGTTCGCTAATTGATTGGCTGATTTTAAAATCTAGATAAATCATTATAATTGACCAAAAACATCAACCTGTACCAATTATTACAATGATTGTGTGACATTAATTTGTAAAAAAAAGTTTCATTTTGTCTGAGTTCAATGATGTAACTGTGAACGTAAGTGTTTGGTCCAACTTATAAGCTAGCAAAAAGTTGGCTTATTTACAGCAGGTTCATCAGTTAAAAGTAGTCTAGTTCATTTCAGTGAAATAAGAGCAAAAGTGTGGCAAAAATCATGAATTAGTAAAACTGAGTGTTTAAACTCAAACGCTACTTACAGTAAGTAGATATTTGTTTTAATTTTTGGTGGACCACATTTTTTGTTTCACTTGAAGTGGTCCACCACATGAAAAAACACTGCTAATGTATAGTATATCAATATTTCCTGGGAAATTTTAGCAATAACGATAATTAGACTATATTTTGCTGAGTGTTTTTTTTGTGCTGGTACATTGGCTGGTTGTGCCAAGCTGTCTTAATATTCTGTGTGGCTAATTTAACTTTTCCATTAAGGGTGATACTTTCCCTCTTAGATATATGCATCATCTTTTATGCCAAATTATTACATTTAATCAATAAATTCAATTAGAATAATAACACACTATAGGGTTGTTACCAGTCAAATGAAAGTGAAGAGTAGGCTGCAGTATTTTTTCCATTCAATGGTGCGCTTGATGAATGAATAACACAAAAGATATCCTTTAACGTGAAGAGAAATGCACGGACTGCAAATATATTAGCAACCAAACAAAAGCCCTTTTTATCCACGAGTGTTGCCGCGATCGCGCTCCCGTCTCGTTATAGCCTATAGATCAGTAGCGGTTCACTAAATAAAATTCAATAAATACCTATTTACAATAAGCACTTGACTCAAATAACTAATAATAACACTTTTACTAGAGAACTTGCTGACCAAAATAAGCTTGAAATGCTATCTCATGAAACAAAGGTGAATCCCTAAATTTTACTTTACAATCTAAAGGTAGGCCTACACTGTTATTTCATCAGTCTGTCGTGAAAGTCTGGTGGTTTGAAGCTTCTGGCAATGTTAAATCCTGGAGAGAAGACAATTCTAGAGAAAAAGCAAGTAGAGATTCAAGAGTGCGCAGGACAAATTTGAAAAGCATAGTTTTGTGCGAGAATGAAATAAATCTGCCTACGAGAGAGATTTGTTACATGGATGTGCTCTCACATCACAATAATGCACTCTCAACATTTGTCATTAACACAATGCCATAGAAATGGCCTCAATTGAACTATAAAAATGAGAAGAAATATTTCAATATTTTAAATAAATGGAGAATGTTGTGTTTTTCCATGGGTGCTCGACCATTTCCGCCTATGAGTATCATCAAAACACATTTTTGCACTGTAGATGCACAACAGTTCTGTTGTGGATTTGTTCAGAACCTTATTCATAGGGTAAATAGAGCAAAAACAGACAATAATGACAATATTTTATCTAAAAGGTTCAATATTAACATCTTGTTTACTGAAATGTTTTATAAAATCAATACCACATTTGCAATTGCAATAAATTTGGGATGAACAGAATTCTTGTGTGTGATATTGCTGAAATGTATCATACAAATATAAGACTGGCCCCTGTATCTTAAAATTTTGAATGCAGTCGATCTCCTTTCTTCCTGGTCTGTTGGATACTCCACGATCGATGTCACTGAAGGGAAAGTGTTTTTGTCGGTCAGGGCGGGTGGCACTGATGCGCTGTTGAACCTGACGTGAGGGTGGAGAGTGGAAAAACCAGCTTCTGACTCTGAAGCCCTGAAGCACCATCTGTCAGTCCCCTCTTCTTCCTCACGGAGGGACGGGTGGGAGGGGACAGGTGGTCAGGCCCAGTTGGACGGTTGAAGCTGAGCATGACCAGTCTTGTATCTGTAGGTCTCATCTACATCTTTTAATTAAACTACACTAGCGCTTAGGTCTTGGATACAACCTACAAGAGTCTGACTGTGCTGCTGCCACTGATTTAGCCATCATTTGGACATACTTGATACTGGAGACACATAATGGACTTGACAAGCCATGCATGTTCTTACAGGATTAATCAGATTATCATATGCCATCTGTATATGCATAATCTGCACATTGCAATATCTTTAAGATATAGAATTCTTGAGGTGAGAGGTGGTTTGTATGGATTTTGCTTGACATTACATATCGGCTACGTTGTAACCTCATAACTTGCTTATGAAATCCCATCATTGTAAGCAAGAGTGTTATTATTCCCAGCTTTAATTTATTGTGTGACCTTTCAAAGGGTCTTTGTTACTGGTGTCCAGGGTCCGGTAAACACAATGTTAATGGTAAATGAGATATTGTGCACAGAGACAAATAACCATGTATTCTGCCATTCATCACGGCACATCCGCCCAAACGCGCCCGAGGCGAGACTCGCTTACTGATCTTGACTAACAGTTCTCCCCACATCAGCACAAGAGTGGACTGCCTTCCCAGAGTGCCTGGAAGCTGTTTTTGAGGCTGTTATCTTCAGTCTCAAGCGCAGGGGGCTGCGCCGCTGCTGATATACGGTACCTGCTTCAGTATTCTCCTTTAAGCCCTCATCCACTCCCCAAACTCTTCCCTAATGTCTCCCCTCAGCTGTGCCACTGCATATGATCTCATCAAAATTCAATTTTACACTCTAGGAGCTTTCCTGCCGATAACGAAGGATAAAGACGTTTTTTCCCTCCCTAGCCATGTGTAACCTGGAGTGTAAAGCCGGAGAATCCCGTTTATGCCACCGTTTGGAAGAGCGAGTTTGAGTACTGAATCCTAATCGGCAAAGCTACAGACAAGCACAGGGACAAAGAGGGGTGGGGAGGCGGTGAAGGAGAACACGGAGAGGCACTTCACGGAAAACCTGCAGTTGTTGCTCTGGGTCAGGGCGGCGTGTACGTGTGTCCATGCGCGATGTGACATTTGTTGTGTAAAA
Source organism: Zacco platypus (assembly GCA_038088235.1). NCBI lineage: Eukaryota > Metazoa > Chordata > Actinopteri > Cypriniformes > Xenocyprididae > Zacco > Zacco platypus. Next base: position 38,605,064 of record CM076085.1, on the reverse strand, counting down.
AATGTCGAGCCGCAGTTTCCTTCAGGGCTGTGGGGAAATGGGTTTGCCGAGGTGACAATGAGCAATGGCACAGGCTTTGCTGGACTTTCTCAAGCCAAATGGAAAAACGGTTACATGTTTTCTCTCTCCATTGTATGAAATCCTTATAGATTTTCTGCGTTGTTACAAATATCGATCCTTGTGTTGGAATAACATAAATCTCTCTTGATGTTTACTTTGGTGCTTTTAACAACATTTATCACTCTTGTCTCGTTAAAGACTAGATTATTAAAATTTAAAGGGGAATCCCACCCCCCAAAAAAGAGAAAATTCTGTCATCATTTAGTCACCCTCTTCATTTGATTAAGATATTTTGAAGAATTTTTCAACTGTTTTTGTCCATACAATGAACAATATCAGTTTTTGTTCTACTTTTGGGTCCAGTGTTGTTTTGGACCTTGTTGATTTTCATTGTATGAACAAAAAACACAAGGCTTTTCCAAAATATCTTCTTTTCTGTTCCACATGTTCCTCAGAAATGCATACAGGTTTGGAATGATGTAAGGGTGAGTGAATTATGATAGAATTATCTATCTATTTAACCTGTTAACTACGGTGGCCCAGTAGTGCACAACACAAAGAAATTTAAAAAGCACACATAAGTTCACAACACAACAAAATAAATCCACAACACAATGAAATAAAGCCACAACACAACGGAAATAAAGCCATTTATTTGAACATGTCTGTTTTTAAATGTTAAAACAAAGTCATTGTAATTAATACAAATTATACGTTTTAACCATTTGGTGGAATTGGGACGTTCCCTTCATCAAGCGCCGTGGTAGCGCGTCAGATCATTCACAGGTATAAATGTGAAGCTATTGTGCACTAATGTGATTTTTAATTAATATCTCATGTCGATATACAATGTTTACATACTTAAAACTAATCATGGTAAGGCTCTGGACTCTTACAACAGGGGCAAGGAAATCTAACTTTACCATTTCGTTGGCATACCACAGCAGCACAAGCTCGATGCTCAAACATCTGAAGAGGAATATAACGTTAGTGGCTATTCTGGATGATGGTCCGCCGCAAAAGGCAAAGCCACAGCCGCCGTAAGTGTTTTTGTCCATTAAATTAACTCAACATTTGTAGGCAGAACGTTTAAAATCCGCTGTCCTTTAAGCTGCTAAAGGCTTCGTTCACACATCTCGTCTTTTGTGCGCGCAAGTTCGTCATTTCAAATGTAGGCGCGCGGCAAGGGTGCTCACAATAGAAGCGTATGCGGTGCCGTGCTGCGCCGTGGCGAGATGAAAACGTCTCGGTTACGACTGTAACATTAGTTCCCTGAAGAAGGAACGAGACGCTGCGTCGAGAATTCGACGCAATCACGCAGAGCGTTCCCATTGTGTCAAACTCTCGACGCAGCGCGTGGCTTTATTTCTGTTGTGTTGTGGCTTGTTTCCGTTGTGTTGTGGCTTTATTTCGTTGTGTTGTGGCTTTATTTCGTTGTGTTGTGGCTTTATTTCGTTGTGTTGTGGCTTTATTTCGTTGTGTTGTGGCTTTATTTCCGTTGTTTTGTGGCTTTATTTCGTTGTGTTGTGGCTTTATTTCGTTGTGTTGTGGCTTTATTTCCGTTGTTTTGTGGCTTTATTTCGTTGTGTTGTGGCTTTATTTCCGTTGTTTTGTGGCTTTATTTCGTTGTGTTGTGGCTTTATTTCCGTTGTGTTGTGGCTTTATTTCGTTGTGTTGTGGCTTTATTTCGTTGTGTTGTGGCTTTATTTCGTTGTGTTGTGGCTTTATTTCATTGTGTTGTGGCTTTATTTCGTTGTGTTGTGGCTTGCTTCCGTTGTGTTGTGGCTTTATTTCATTGTGTTGTGGCTTGTTTCCGTTGTGTTGTGGCTTTATTTCGTTGTGTTGTGGCTTTATTTCGTTGTGTTGTGGCTTTATTTCGTTGTGTTGTGGCTTGCTTCCGTTGTGTTGTGGCTTTATTTCGTTGTGTTGTGGCTTTATTTCGTTGTGTTGTGGCTTGTTTCCGTTGTGTTGTGGCTTTATTTCATTGTGTTGTGGCTTGTTTCCGTTGTGTTGTGGCTTTATTTCGTTGTGTTGTGGCTTTATTTCATTGTGTTGTGGCTTTATTTCGTTGTGTTGTGGCTTTATTTCGTTGTGTTGTAGCTTTATTTCGTTGTGTTGTGGCTTTATTTCATTGTGTTGTGGCTTTATTTCGTTGTGTTGTGGCTTGCTTCCGTTGTGTTGTGGCTTTATTTCATTGTGTTGTGGCTTTATTTCGTTGTGTTGTGGCTTGTTTCCGTTGTGTTGTGGCTTTATTTCGTTGTGTTGTGGCTTGTTTCTGTTGTGTTGTGGCTTTATTTCATTGTGTTGTGGCTTGTTTCCGTTGTGTTGTGGCTTTATTTCGTTGTGTTGTGGCTTTATTTCGTTGTGTTGTGGCTTGTTTCCGTTGTGTTGTGGCTTTATTTCGTTGTGTTGTGGCTTGTTTCCGTTGTGTTGTGGCTTTATTTCGTTGTGTTGTGGCTTTATTTCATTGTGTTGTGGCTTTATTTCGTTGTGTTGTGGCTTTATTTCATTGTGTTGTGGCTTTATTTCATTGTGTTGTGGCTTGTTTCCGTTGTGTTGTGGCTTTATTTCGTTGTGTTGTGGCTTGTTTCCGTTGTGTTGTGGCTTTATTTCGTTGTGTTGTGGCTTTATTTCATTGTGTTGTGGCTTTATTTCGTTGTGTTGTGGCTTGTTTCCATTGTGTTGTGGCTTTATTTCATTGTGTTGTGGCTTGTTTCCGTTGTGTTGTGGCTTTATTTCGTTGTGTTGTGGCTTGTTTCCGTTGTGTTGTGGCTTTATTTTCGTTGTGTTGTGGCTTTATTTTCGTTGTGTTGTGGCTTTATTTCGTTGTGTTGTGGTTTGTTTCCGTTGTGTTGTGGCTTTATTTTCGTTGTGTTGTGGCTCGTTTCTGTTGTTTTGTGGCTTGATTTCGTTGTGTTGTGAACTTATGTTTGCTTTTTAAATTTCTTTGTGTAGTGCACTACTGGGCCACCGTAGTTAACTGTCAGTGTCTCAGTGCTTTATTTATTGCCTTTTTCAAATATCAGATATTTTTGTAAAAATCATTAAGTATCATTTGAAAGCTTATTTTGTATAAAATAAAAAATTATTAGCTTAGTACATTTGCTTTACAGTAAATGTAAACTTTATTTTTTTACACTTTAATTTTTTAATAGTGTTAATTAATAATTAGTTTATTAGTAATAATTAGTAATTAATAATAATTAATAGTGTTAATTTTAGTTAATGAAAACTTGTGCATAAGTCATGCTGCATAAAGGTTAAATTGTTAATCATAATTATTTTGCTCAAAATTAATCACAGTGATTGTTGTCATTTGAGAAATTAATTTTTACATTTCAATTTCACATATAAGCACAAATCAACAGAATGTCAACTCATACGCATGGTTTATTTTTACATCATGTAGTTTCCTAATTTATTATAGGCTTTTTATCATATGAATTAACACACTCTCTACATTATGAAAACTGGTAGAACAAGAAACTTCTCTCAAAAATTAAAACAGTGGAACAATAATTCCAATAATTCAAAAGTACATTGTTTTTCTATCAAAACAATAGCAAAGTCTTTGTATTGTCACACAGAGGTTTGTGTAAGTGCATTTAATCATCAATCACAAAAAATATAGTCGAGATCCATGTTTGGATTTATTACAGTTCATCACAGAAGGTTTGATTGCAGATTTAGTCGCAGCAACAGCGTAAGCAGCTCGTGAAGGATCACAGACTGACTGAACAACAATTGATCATTTAATGGAGATCGATAAACTCCAGTTTACTTGTTTTGTCTGTGTTTTCAGATCATTTGTGCTGCTTCTACAGTGTTGAGAGAGAGTATGCGCTTGGTTGCCAGATTGCAAAGATTAAGTAAAACATGGCAGAAAACGAATCCTTTTAAGAGGATTGGGGGATTTAATATCTTGACATCTGGCAACTACATACATGAAAGCTCATAGCAGGGGCTTGTTAAAAACCGTAATATTTTGTCTCCTCTTTTTTCAATACAAATTTTGGTATATTTTTTTTTAACTACATTTTAGTCTTGTAATTTTTCGTCAATGATTTTGCATGTTGATATAGTTACTGTTATCATTTAATGACCTTGGTGTTGATCTCGTATTAATCATAGGGAAAAAAAAGCTTTTTTCCCGAACGACGAACATTTTTCGTCATAGATTTCATTATGAAATTAGCTCTATTTTTGAAACTGCTTTTACTTTTGCAAAAATCTGTTGAGTGTCTTCTTTAAAAAAAAAGAAACCATCCTTAGGTCTGCATTCCAAAGCATTGGATATGAGCATTTACCCTTCTACCATCTGAAGAATGTTCTCTCCTGCTTTTCATAGATATTTCAAATGTTGGTTTTCATCCCTGTTCTCCTCTATCATCAGCCGTTTGTGTGAGCTCTATGTAATCTACCGAGAATGAGGTGGAATGAATCAGTGAATGATTTCCCGTCACCCATTGGCCTCTGTTCTACTTGAGAGACGTGCAGCATTATAATGTACCTCTGTTGACGTGGGACTGTGTATTTGTTTGAATGTGAATGAGTGGAATCCTTGAGAGGTCGTACCTGTGGGCCAGATACTCAGTGTGCAGACGGGCTTCAAAAGCACTCATTGATTCCTGTGTCTAGAAAGATTCATTTATGGGTAAATCCATTAAAATACTTCTGTTAAGGCAGTGTTGGGGACTAAGTATGCCACTAACGACTATTTTTATAACGATTAATCTATCGACTAATGTATCGATTAGTCTATCGACTAATTTTCCACCAAAAATCAACAATTTTTCTTAAGAACATTTTATTTAACTTTCAACTTTGGCACTCAGGACACTATCATTAAGAGCCACAGCCAGTTGTGGTGAGCGGTCCTTCTTTAGCAGGAATTCAATCACATGGCTTTGCCGAAAAATGAATACAACTAAATTATATAGGCCTAAATGTAAACATTAAGAGTTGAAAAAACATACCTAATGCTCTTTTAACTTGGCAAACTCTTTTGCTATTCTATATGAATAGTATTTATTAACTGTGTACATATTATATATAAATTTGTATTTTTAAATGTTATTCATTGTCATTTATGCCGTTATGTCAGTATACCGTCACGCAATGAAATGTCCTTAAAACGGGCAGAAGTAAATTAATTAATTAAGGTAGGATACATCCACCCTGCACATTAACAAACGCAGACACAGATCAATCTAACCGTCAGAGTGATTCTCAATTCCAGTCCTCGCCGCAACACCAACTTCTCTTACTTCAAAAAGTATTTGGGGCCATTAAAGCGCGGCCACTCCGCTTTCTCCTCTGCAACCATGAACTACGGTCTCCAAAATGACTATGAAGTATCAGCAAAGGATTAATTGATTTCTAGCCCTTGCATTAGCTTTACTACTAGATATATTTATGGAGATGAGAAATAAAACCCTGCCCTGTACAGCTATGATCAGCTGTTTGGCTGAGCTTTCGATGTTGCAACAGAGAGGCCAAAGCTGATCGTTGGTTCTTGAGGCATTCTGAAAAATTGAGATGTTCCCTTTCAAGGGAACTCGCGCTGCGTCGAGAGTTTGACACAATGGGAACGCTCTGCGTGATTGCGTCGAATTCTCGACGCAGCGTCTCGTTCCTTCTTCAGGGAACTAATGTTACAGTCGTAACCGAGACGTTTTCATCTCGCCACGGCACGGCACCGCATACGCTTCTATTGTGAGCACCCTTGCCGCGCGCCTACATTTGAAATGACGAACTTGCGCGCACAAAAGACGAGATGTGTGAACGAAGCCTTTAGCAGCTTAAAGGACAGCGGATTTTAAACGTTCTGCCTACAAATGTTGAGTTAATTTAATGGACAAAAACACTTACGGCGGCTGTGGCTTTGCCTTTTGCGGCGGACCATCATCCAGAATAGCCACTAACGTTATATTCCTCTTCAGATGTTTGAGCATCGAGCTTGTGCTGCTGTGGTATGCCAACGAAACCTGCGTACAAACCACCTTTTTATTATCAGCTAATCTGAAGTACTCCCTTACTTTAGACCCTTTCGGCTTTTGAAAACTTTTGCTTACAAACTGTTAGTGGACTCCGCTTTACCCACAATCCTTGGAAACTTTGACGTGATGCGCGTAACATTAGCACACTAGTGGTGTGAAGGAAACGGTTGCTATTTTACTCAAAGTGTGAAAACGAAATTTAAAAGGTAAAATAATATAAAACGATCAGTCGATTAAAAATATTGACGTCGACTAATTATCAGCGTCGAAGCAGTCGATTATATCGACCAATCGCAACAGGCCTAAGAGTAATGCAGATCAGACATGGGAGTTAAGACTGCATTTTTTGATTGAAAGTACAGTAAAACCGTAAAATGTAAATTTTCAGCAGTCATTAATACAAAGTTCTGTCATAAAACTCTAGAAGGCGCAGGCTGATTGGTCTTTAACTCAATCTGCTTGCAATCACATCATTCTCTTTAGGGAACAACGGATTGGTTCCTATTGTATCAGTAGCCAGTGAGCTCAATGCTCAACCTTCAAATACTAGGTCTGCATTTGCTGTAGCAGTTGCAGCGCTTTCAGAAACTGCTTTCATGTCTTTTTTGCAGTGCTTTTATGTCTTACAAGCTCACATTAGCGTGCCTTGTATGTATTGGCAGTAGCAAGTACTTGCTTCGCAGTAGCAATAATCAACAGCTGTAGCAAAAACCAAACCTATCAACATTGTTATATCCATAATGCCAAACACTATCATGAGTTGTCATTATAGAACTCTTTGTATTATCAATATTAAAAACAGTTGTCTTAATATTTTTGTAAAATTATTAATATTAATTTTTTTCAGGATTTTTTTAATGAGTATTAAGTTCATAAGAACAACATTTATATGAAAAATACATCTTTTGTAACAGAAATATATTTACTGTCACATTTGATCAATTTAATGCATCGTTGCTGAGTAGAAGTAATTATCTCTTTGTTTTAAAAAATCTTACGAAAATTAGTCAAGATTATTGCGTGTAGGGCAGGAGCTCACAAACCTTTGCATGAAGTTAGAGTTTGAGATTGAGGTTTCCTTCATATAGCACCTGTGACCTTTCTAACCTGATCCAAATTCCAGTTGCCTCTTTGGCAGGTGTTCCCTGTTCACCTACTTTCATCCGGTCCATTACTCCTGTAGAGCATCTGTGCGTGTATATGTGATCTCCTCTGGCATGCTTCACCCAGAATCCCTCTCCCTGGGGCTTTCTCCCCCACCCAAATCCCATAATTGATGGAATTTCCCCAGATGAGAGCGAGTAACTGGAAGCATCACATATGGAGCAGTCAAAAGACGACACACGGGGGATTAATTAGCTACAGTAACCCCTTACTGCCTTCACATGAGCTCCATTCTATTCTCATTACCTCCAACCACCAACGGCCTGTAACCCTCCTCCTCATAAAACACACACATAATCAATATTCACATTCTGCTGCTATTGATCACAGCCATGAGCGCCATTGAAGCTGTCGCCTGAAGACCCTTGATTTCCGCCCACATTTCTGTCCACAGTTGGTTCCTTGACTATATGGTTTGAATGTTATTGTGCATTAGCAGGATACTTATACTTTTGTACATTCACAGATTATAGTAACTCAGCGGTTATTGTTGTGTTCAGGGACTAATGAGCATTTCTCTGGATTCACCGGGCTATTTATCTGCTCCTCCATCTAAATGATGTTTTGAATACTTGTGGGATAAATGCTAATGATTCTAATTAATTCCAGATTTGATATGATTTAATTTGTCATAACATGCACCAAACAAACCCATTCGTTTACCACTGGGAATCAAGTGCATTAGTTTCTAATTGATATTTCTTTGAGCTCTTAACTGAGTTGCATTTCCCATGGTCTATATCCAAGCCATATCTAGAGACGAGAATATCATAGAGACCTGGGAGTTGGCAGTGCCCTAGCAACCAACCAGAACCCCCTAGCAACCGCACAACATCCAGGGTTTTGTGACATTCAGAATTTGAATTGCATTTGATTTGAGGTATTAAACTGAATTGAATTCAAATTAAAATGAATTGAAAATCAAAGAAATTAATAAAACTTTAACATTTTTTTATCTAGAAAATCAAAGTTTAAGACAAACTTTAAATGTTAGTTTGACAAAGCCTTGTTGAAATCTTTGAAGGCCTTTGAGATTATAGTATTTGTTATTATTTTCAATGAGCTTTTATTTTTTATGTTCAGTTTTCATTTTAATTTTACTTTAACTTTTAGTAATTTTGTGTGATTTTATCATTTGATTAGTTTTTATATTTATATACTACAGCTTTTTATTTAATTTTTAGTAATTGCAGTACTTCATCTTAAATTAATTTATTTCAGTTAGTTGCCAAGGTAAAATTTCTATTTTCTCCCCCAGGTTTTTCATCTAATATTTGTATTTTATTTTAGCTTTTTTGAATAACCGAAAACAATTTTTAAGTTTTAGTTAACAATAAAACTGTTGTTAAAAAGAGATGGATGGATAGATGGATAGATGGATGGATGGATGAATGGATGGATAAAATGATGGATGGATAAAACGTTGGATGCATGGATAGAATGATGGATGGATAGATGGATGGATGGATGGAATGATGGATGAATGGATAGAATGATGGATGGATGAAAGAAGGATGGATGGATAGATGGATGGATGATAGAATGATGGATGTATGGATGGATGGATGGATAGAATGATGGATGTATGGATGGATGGATGGATAGAATGATGGATTGATGTATAGATAGATAGATAGATAGATAGATAGATAGATAGATAGATAGATAGATAGATAGATAGAAGAATGGAGCGATAAATAGAAAGATGGATAGAACGATAGATGTAGAAAATGTTTTCAAAAAATGTACCGATCTTGTTTTCAAATACTTCAGATTCACGTGACCTTGGAGTTGTTGCTCAGTGGAGATTAGTTCTATTGATTGCATGCATGATTATGAGTATGCTTCATGTGTGATGTATGTAGTAGTGTGCATGCGTGGGATGTTGCTTAGGGCAAATGAGAGCACATATATGTTTGCTCTCAACACCCACTTTTAAATCAAGTGCTTGTACTATAGCTGACATCAGTGTTAACATCAACTCTAAGCAAAGACCTTTGTGAAATAAAGCCTTACCACCCACCCACCATCTCCAGATCAGTTTACATTATCATAGTATGGCTCAAGCCCGTATTACTATAACTTTAAGTCTGTAATAGAAAACCCTGTCAGGGTTAGGGGTCAAATGGGTTCTCTGTTCTCTCGACACCTCTTTTGAGCTTTTAACAATGGGCTTTGGCCACACCGATTTGAAGAACAGGTTTGTCATGTCCCTGTCTTAATCCAGGCCATTTTCTTGCTGAGAAGGGCTTGTCTTAGCACAGAAAGGAGGGGCCGTCCTGCCGGGAGCTCAAGGACGTTGCGGTGCTGTAATCTTAACCATTAAAAGCCCTCTACAGCAGAAAGACACCAGAATAAGGAATGGGGGAGTCTGGTTATTCGATCCATACAAACACACAGGAACATTAGCTGGAACTGAAAACAATGCTTAATTAAAAACTCATATGACAGATGTTATATCTGCTCTGATGCACTTTGGATTTAATCCACCGCAGACCTTAATGGTGCTTTAAAGGCCAAATTGATTCCATGATGTATTGGTTAACATTTGCTCATGTTATTTTTCCATGATAAATGCTTTATTATAAAATAGATACTTCTAAATTGGGTGAGGTGCCTTTGAAGCTTTCACTTCAAGTGGCAACAATTTTATTGAAAGTCATTTAATACCCGAGTCGCATCCCAACCCAGTGTTTTCTGATCCTATACTGGTATTTTCCAGAGCTCGGAGGAGATTTTTGACCGACAGTTTCTTTCAAGATCGAGAGAGGGTGTCTGTAGTCGCCTGCAAACGTTGATCGATATTATAACCGTGGGGTAATAGTGGAGATCAATAAGCATCAGGACCGGCCTGTTCCGCTGATCAAATATTAATCAAGACAGACGGAGACGAGTGGTGGCTTAAAGGGTCTGTCTCCCCGTAGTAGATCCGTGTCTCTTTTGGCTTCAATGGGGCAAACTAGGACTTTTCATAAAAAAAAAAAAAATAAATAATACAGAAAGCTTTTTCTGCAGTCTGAGAGAAGAAATAACAGACTGAGAGATTCTTCTTAATCAAATAACAATGCTCCGGGTAAATGCTTTAAATTGTTCATTTTAATTGAATGTAAAATTATGTTAATTTATTGGCTGTTAGGAGTTCTCACCCATACTGTAAGAGACATGTGATAATCAGATATGTCATAATCAGAGGTGATAGAAATTCATACGGAGGTGTTTTAATACAGAGCGCTTCATTCTGATGCATTGTTGGAGACTGCCGTTTATGTTTTTGTATCTGGATTAAATACACGTTAAGCTTTAATGACAGCATTGGAAAATACATTTGACTCATAATTTACTATGTAATGTGTAAAAAAAACAAGTGTTTTTTGTGTGTACTATTTATGAATGTTTATCTGCCTGATTAGGGATTGTCGTATCTTCCAGTGCCAGTTAACTTGATGCTTAAATGCTTTTCAACATTTTTTCTCTCTCATTGAGCTTCCATGCATGTGCATGGATGTAATGGCTTCAAACTCGCTCATAGTATTGGCAGTGTGTGTGTGTGTGTGTGTGTGTGTGTGTGTGTGTGAGGTTCTCATCTTCTGGGAGAAGCCAATTCCACTCCAGTTCAGCAGTTGATAAGGAAATGATAGTGTCTGCAACCCTAGTACAGGATGGAGTGTAAATGATTTGTACAGATAAGAGACAGGTTCACTTTCTCTCTCCCTCTAGGTCTGTTCTAAAACCTAATGAGCTGCCTACCTAGCTAGAGAACAGAAATGGATGTGAAAGGGTTGTTATGCTGCTTTATAGATACCTTGTTTTGACCAAATTCTAAGGCAGTATCACATTTCACTGAGAATGCTTTGCAATTGTAAAAATTCACCTAAGATCACAGACAAGTTGACAGCTATGAATATATTTCATTCATTGCCTAAAGGTATTTATAGAATAGTCCTATCTAATTAAAACCCAGTAGTTCGGTTTGTATTGCTATATATTACTGTTCAAAAGTTTGTGGTCGCCATCTTTTTTGTTTTCCGTTTTTGAAAGAAGTCTCTTATGCTCACCAAGACTACATTCATTTGTAAAAATATTCCTGTGTTCTAAGCTGAATTTTCAGCATCATTACTCCAGTCTTCAGTGTCACATGATGCTTCAGAAATCATTCTAATATGCTGATCTGCTACTCAAGAAACATTTCTGCTTATTATCAATCTTGAAAACAGTTATGCTGTTCAATACTTTTGAGAAAACCTTGATTAATTTTTTTTCTCAGGATTCTGAGGAATAGAAAGTTCAAAATAATAACATTTATTTGAAATTGAAATCTTAATATTAGTATCCAAACATGTGTCTTTGCTGTCACTTTTGATCAATTTAATCCATCTTTGCTAAATAAAACTTCAAATTTATTTGAAAACAACAATTTTGTTTACAATGGTAGCACATCAGGTCCCGACTGGTCAACAACCTGACACAAAAGCTTATTCTTTCTGTTTATTTATTTTTTATTTTTTGCACGACGATGATCCGGTATATCAAGAGAGACTCGGGACAGCACTCATGAAAAGAATGTGTGTTTTTGTTTGGTTGGTTATGTATTTGCAGTTCATGTGTTTCTCTTCGCGAGACATTATGATTTCATCAAGCGCACATTCGCACGGAGAAAAGAGAGTACTCTTGATAAACAAGAAGTATATTTAATTAAGTAATTAACATGTTTTAAGGTATCATGTGCCATTTTAAAAAAAAACATGACACTTGAGTCCATGCTGTGTGTTGAATATTGTATATATATACAGAATGCTGTCAGACCTCACAGTCTCTGATACTGAGTGTGTGTGTGGTTATTAGAGCTTGGAGGTCACCTTCAGGCTCGCCAATCTGAGACTGTGATCTTTGAAAGAGATATGTCCCCACGTTCTCTCCTCCACACTCACATTCTCTCTGATACAGACACATTATCTCTTTAAAGTAACCTCCTGTAGTGTGGGAATGCTCCTCTGTGTGTGATTTATTACAGAGGCTCTCAGCACACTTACATGCTGAGGTTCAGTGAGTTAGTGTGTCTGTAGACAGAGATCCTGCTCCATATTCCTCTATGAGACTTTCAAGCTTGCCTGACTGCAGTAACAGCACACAAACCACAGAGGTTACCTCAGGACATCGCTGGATACCACGTTATACACTGTTACACTTGACGGATAATTTAGTCAGTGCTGAAAGTGAAAATATTGAGCTATCCAACACAGTGACTGCTAACGTATGATGGTAATATTGAATATTTAAATTTTGAACCATGAGATTTCACTGGGGTCAGGGCTAATCTATGTTGCTCGTTCTTATTTTCATTAGTTGTAAAGCAGGTTTAGCTCAGGATAGTTCAAACTATGGCATAAATGAACTTGTGTAATGTAATACGGTAGATAACTAAAACTTAAAGTAAACGTTATCTGTATCTTTGACTTAAACTTTAAGCCAGTCACAGTCAGCCCACACAAGTAGATGAAAAGTGTCTTTTATGTAGTTTAGATTATTCAGTTTCTATTATGTTCACATTTGGTCATATTCCTCAAACCACTGGACTTCTTATGTTAATATTACTGACATTCTTCTCTTTATTCATAATATTTGTATCATTTTTATGGGACTGCAAGTAAATCACAATCTTTACTGCACTTATCTCTTACTCAGTCCACAAAAGATCAGCTTCTTTGGATAAATCCCCAGGTCACATTTTACACAAAATACATTTTTAAAATATATTTATAACATAAAATACATATAAGAGCAAAATATTTGAAATTTGAAAATAAAGTGAACTATAAGTAATGTCTATTATTGTGGTAACATTAGACTTTATTATGATATGGATAATAAAAATATTCAAAATATTACAATGTGCATAATAATTGTAATATATATATATATATATATATATATATATATACATATATATATATATATATATATATATATATATATAAGTCTACTATTAGGACCCTTCAGTTTTTTTGTGTTGTGACATTATTTATAATTATTATTATTTATTTAGTTATTTATTAATTGTTTAGTACATCATGGTAGTATCTATTGTACGGCATCTACTTGATTTTACATTAAGTAAAATAGAATAAAATGTATTAAGTAAAAAGCAATCAAAAAATACTTATTTACTAATAATACAATTTTTTTAAATTTAAAATTAATATTTTTTAAATTTTAAATTTAAATTAAGTAATACTGTTTTTTTTATATCTCTCAATTTGTAACATTCTTAATATAAATAAAATATAATGAAATGATAATAATAAAATAAAATATTAATATAATAAAATATGTTTTTATCATTTTTTTTTCTTTGGTTTTGTTCTGAAATGTGACCCAAACTTTTCTTGAAAAAGTTTCATAAATTTCCCTTTTATGTCTAAATTTACTTTTCTACAAAGATCATGTTTTGTGAGCACTAATTGACCATCTACTGAGGTTTAATTGCCACGTCTAAACACTGTTACAAATTTCACAAGTGTTTAAAGCTTTTGTGAGACTTGCCGACTGTAGCGTTTTGTGCAAGATGAGGAATGAATGGGATTTCCTCCTACTGTTTTATCATCCGGCCCTTACAGTGCTTCACACAGTGTAGAGCATGTACGAAAACACCAGTTCTGTGAATGTGTGTGAGAGCGATTGTGAAATGGAGATGGCACCACATGGGGTCTCGGTGCCCCTGCAGTCTTCTGGCACAAGTGCAGCATCATCTCCTGATGATTCGATACCTCCAGGTGTGACTTCCACCCCCTCCACAGACTCTCAAAACCTACCAGATAGATTCTGTTATTTACATTTTCTCAAGGGACTGTCAATAAGAGCTTCTGTGGAGGCACCCTGTTTACACCTGGTATTAAGAAGTGTTTTCACAAGTGTACGATGCTAAATACAGGTGTAAATGAGGTGTAAAATGTTTTTAGCTTGTCCACTTTCGACCACTTCCAGAGGTAGTCGAAAACACATTCAACCGGATTGCGTTCGTAGTATAAATGCTCATGTGGTTGAATGTGTTCGAGCAGCACTAAAGTCCGTCTGCTTAATGTCTACTTAATTTGTAAACATTATGGGCACTAGCTAGACAGAAGTTAAACTTTGTCAGCTGAAGACCCAAGTTTGATTTGAAGACAAAAAATGTACCAAGCACAATGTTCACTCACCATTCCTGATTTGTAACACACACTCACCACGTTCACAGTAGTCTTACGGCTGTCAGAGCAGAAACAAAAGCTGCTGCTCTCTGTGTTTTTCCGTCGTCTCCGGTCACTTGTATATATATGTAAGTTACGCAAGCTTATTTTGTCCAATAGATCGAAAGATCTGGGAAAAAAAAAACATTTACCTGCCCATAGACCCTCTCCTAAAAAGATTTCAGGACAGAAGTGGTTGAAAGTGGACAAAAGACATGGATTAAAATACCAGGTGTAAACAGGTTTGTGTCTCCCTCGTCCACTTGTGATCCTATCGACCAAAACGCATCTTAATACCAGTAAACATGGCCTAAATTGTTTGTAAATCTGTGCGTACAATGTAAATTTTCTATTGCCATACACATACTGCAGCTTAATTCGGTTCTCAGTTCACATTTTAGTGCTCAATCCTGTTCACACACAGTTCAGTAATTTATGGGAGTGACAACCGGATGCTCCCAAACTCCCAAAAACTAAACAAACAAAAGTTGCAGTGTGTACAGAACCGAACTGAACAGCTATTCATTAATGACTTATTTAAATGCGTATCACAGATGAGTCTCTCTTCCACATATGCGGAGGTATGAGCCTTGAGTCATTCGTGCTGCCACCTTCAAAAAAAAAAAGCAAAAAAAGCAAGCAAAAACTAGCCCTTAATAAACCGAAATAAATCCAAATGCTTTATTTTGAAAAGAGGAGCAAATTATCATCACCTGCATCTGATAATTTTAATTATTCCACAAACTTGATCTCTTTGAGCCAAGGAAAATCAACAAGCCAGGACATGTGCTCGGACATGTCAACACCGCAAGAACGCATTCTGCAAATGTCTTCTTTAGTGTTGCACAGAAGAAAGAAAGGTTGAGGTAATGATGACAGTTTTCATTTTTGGATGAACTGTCCCTTTAAGAAGACACTCAACTGTCTAACCCACATTTCTTTTAGTCTTAATACAAAATATGTGAGCTAATTTTCTCCTTGCATTGTTTCTCTTTGTTTTTATGAAGAAGGAATATTGGGGGGAAGGTGGACTTATATTTTCATACCCATTTATCATAAGAATGCTCTGCAGCCTATTTAAGGTCAGCACCCTGTCCACAGAATCTTTTAATGAAGAACAATCCTGCAGCCAATAGGAACGCTTGTTTACTGGGGCACCCTCACAGTCGGCCAATCAGGAGTCTCTTGTAGGGAGCAGGATTGATGACAGCAGTATACCAGTGTGAAAGCTCACCACACTTTGTCATTTATAACTTTATATTGGAGATCATATCGTTAAGGCCTTAACCGTTTTTCATATGATGAAAGTCTTTGTAGCGCTGTGTGTGTAACCCAGAACCAGTACGGGAGGGTAACAGGCTTTCCCTCTGTCAACATTTTTCAGAATATAGAAGCTTGTTTTAAAATTAGAACTGCTTTTGTATTTTGCTTTGATATAGAAAAACACAAAGCAGCACAGCTGAAGATGATATGAGTGCACTGCTCAAGAATTTAACTGTCCTAGCATGTGGAAAGAAGCTTTTTCATCGTCACATTCTTTCGTTTGGTTGTTTTAATGTACTGTCAGTCTCATCATTTTGTTTCTTTATCGTTCTCTCTGTCTATCCATCTGCTAGTTTAACATTCAATCTATTTGTAACGATCTTGCAGTTAACAGATGCGCACACCAACGGAGAATCATGGGAACAAAGTTTAATCATGAACAAGGGAAGAAATCCAAACTAGACACTTAACATTAACAACGATCGACAAGGACTGAAGGAAACTCGGGGCTTAAATAACAGGAACACAAGGAGATAATGAGACTAACTAATTACATGCAGCTGACGACAATGACCTAGTGATGACGTGGCGGGAACATAACCAAAGGAACACATGTGAAGACAGTCCAGACAGAGACACACGTAACACTGTTGTTATATAGATAGAACTCACCATAATTAAAGGGTTAGTTCACCCAAAAATGAAAATTATTTACCCATAATTTACTCAAACTGAAGCCATCCTAGATCTATATGACTTTCTTCTTTCAATCGAACACGATCAGAGTTATATTACAAATATTCTGGCACTTCCAAGCTTTATAATGGGAGTAACTGAAATTTTGAAGCCCAAAAAAACACATCCATCCATCATAAAAGTAATCCACACGGTTCTAGAGGGTTTAAAAAGACGAAAAATATCCATTTAACTTTATAAAAGAGAATCACTGGGTTTTGTACACAAGTCGATTCCAGCAGAAGAGTGAACTTTGACATGACACGTGACGTTTTGATGAAAGTGGAAGTTAGAAGTGTACAATGAGAATTTTTAAAGAGAAATTTCCGAGGAGTTTGTTGCCCAGCCCTATTTGTTTGAACCACGAGAGGCGTCTACTTAAGCTTACGTTACTCCTACATCCTACGTTATACGCCGGAACTCGTCTCTCATGAACGTTCAGACGGACGTCACTGGACACTGGTGATTATAGTCTGTAAAGTTATAAATATGGATATTTTTCTTACAAAAACGCATCGCTTTGCTGCAGAGGGCCTTCATTAACACCTTGGAGCTATGGATTAATTTTATGATGGATGGATGTGCTTTTTTGGGCTTCAAAATCTCAGTTACTACTCACTCCCATTATAAAGCTTGGAGGAGTGAAAATATTTTTTAATATAACTCCCATTGTGTTTTACTGAAAGAAAAGTTCAAACTAATATCACATATTTTAACTCTCTACAATGACTGTTTGATAAATGAAGGGAGGATAACCTCTGCAATGTATTTTTTCTCAACACTTCATCTGCTGAAAGTGAAATACTTGATGGCTATTGACCATTTTTTAAAAACAGAAGCAAAAGTCTCTGGCCATAGATTTGCCCTCCCTTTCTCTATCCCCTCAGACAGACCTATTTCTTGGTCTTGCTAACATGAACTAACAATGAGCAATACATTTGTTACAATATTTATTAATCTTGGTTAATGTTAGTTAATAAAAAATACATTGTTTGTTAATGTGAGTTGACATTGTGCATTAATTAATGTTAACTACAACAAATGTTAAAAAATACAAACCCAGCCGTTGGGTTAAATTTTTAAATTCAATTTGTAACCCAACGGTTGGGTTTGTCCATTTTTTACCCAAATTTTGGT
This sequence comes from Zacco platypus, assembly GCA_038088235.1. Taxonomy (NCBI): domain Eukaryota; kingdom Metazoa; phylum Chordata; class Actinopteri; order Cypriniformes; family Xenocyprididae; genus Zacco; species Zacco platypus. Next base: position 38,587,483 of record CM076085.1, on the reverse strand, counting down.
TGAAACAACCCAACATTTTATCAATACAGATCTGTTTTAAGCAAGCGCTGTGCAAAGTATGTTTGGGTCATACGTCTAAATGCAAGCCTAGTGTCATCTCGCCGCTGCGGTCCTTTAGAATAATAATAGACTATCATCTCCTGTAGTTCTTTTACGATTCATCTTGACTTACATTCCAGGTTAGTAAAGTGAGCTTTAAATGGGTGGGCGCAACCTACTTTTTCCTTGAGGCTGATGGAGTGTATAAATTAAGGAAGTCGAAAAATAAGCTATTTGCCTACCCTGCAATTTTTAACATGACCTCACAAGTTACAACGTAAAGTTTGATGGAGGTCATATTGCTTGGTCTTGCTCACAGGCATTTGCCTCCCTGTAGAGGCTGTATGCTTATTCCTTATAGGATCATGAGTTGCTATGGATTTCTCAGTTTCACCAGATGATGAATGGCGTGGCTGTAACATTCATCCATGTGGATTTGAGGTCAACGGCATATTGCATCCATAGTGTATTGTAATTGAAAGCAGGTCTGTTGAGGAAGTAAGATTTTACGCTATCTCTCTCTTTACGATTTTTGCTCCCCCTCTCACTGTATGACTTGTACGGTTGTGTAGTGTTTCTGAGTGATATGTTGTCGCTTTTTGATGATGCATGGTGCAGGGAGGGACGTTTATCATCGCATGGGCTGATTAGCGCGCAGTCTCTGGACACATCACGCCATCCTTCAGACCTGCGTTGACAGAACAACCATCAGTCCTGTGGTGTGTGTGTGTGTGTTTGGGTATGTGAGCAACACTTGGGGTTTCTCCTCATCTTTCTTTAAAGCTTAGATGTCACATTGCAACAAGTCGTGGTGTAGCATTATAAAACGCAGTATCACTGTTTTTATGTCAAATTGCCCTGTATCGAAGTGAGCTAATTAACTCTTTCCCTATCGTTGATGTCCCACCATTGACAAGTTATTCCAGCAATCCTTGTTTGCACTGTTATATGGTTGGAGCACTGTGATGGATCTTCTTAAATAATACAGCCAGAGATGGTCATATTATTGGGAGATACGAGGGTCCGTGGCTCTACCATTGGAGAAAGAGTAACGGCAATTTAACATACATGTGTTGAGATTTCTGTTCGCGAGGCATTTATGAGTTTGTTAAAACGGCATATAAATCTTGGCCAGGTTTTAGTGCTGCACATTTGGGCTGTGTTGTTCTATCTTGAAAGCCACCAAATGTTGTCACCAGAAATATATACACTTTAATAACACATTTTAGTGGAAATGATCTCTTTGTGCTTTGCCCCATTGATTTGAACATGACTTCATGAAATATGCATGTATGAATATTAGATTAATCTCTAACAGTGGTTCTAGGCGATAATGTGCAAATGGATAAATAAACTAGATTTTTACATTTTCTGAAGATAATGTGAGTGGTGTTTTCCCTTTATGGTGCCAATATGGTTGTCAGGGTGTTACTTTTTGGTTTCTAAGGATTTTGAAGTGGTTTTTAACACATTGCTTCGTGGTAAGAACCAAACTTGGGTTCTCAGCCGACAAAAGCCGCTTTTCCACCATCGGGCCGAACAGTTCCCATTGTGTAACCGTTCTATTCCTTGCCGATCTGGGCCAGCTGGCATGGTTATACGGTTTAATTTTCCACTGTGGGGTTGATAATGGCCACTCTTTGGAATGTAATACAAAAGCGTCTGTCCTTGCCTTGGTAACGCTACGGTTTACTGATGATATGAGATGTCAATAACGACCGCATTATGGAGGATGGTCGATATTTCTTTTAATTTTATTATTAATTTGTGTTTACGTCACTTAAATAGAGCGCTTAGCCAGCTACGGAGAAACTGGTAACCAGCCAATCCTCTGTGCCGATGTCACAATCTATCAGCATGATTCAGCAGACAACCGCGCTGAGAATTCCGGGCCGACAACGGTTTGTAATAATGCTTTTCCGTACAACTGGAACTGGAAAAGTATTCTAAGAACCGGCAAAACAGTGGAAAAGCGGCTAAAGTTTAAATGCTGTCTGGCTAGCGCGCTTCCCATGTTTACTCATTAACTCATCTTACTCATCTTTTGTGGCTCTTCAAATGCATTCGACAACATGAGTGTGTACACTACGAAGTAATCCAGCCAAATCCGTTTTCGGCTACCTCTGGAAGTGGTTGAAAGTGGACAAGCTTCAAAACATTTTAGACCCCGTTCACACCTGTATTTAGCGTCGTCTAGTTGTGATCCAATCGACCAAAACACAACTTTTGCTCAGGTTCTAAAGTTTAACGGAAATACATTTTAATTGTGAAAATTGTAAAAAGTGCTTAGAAAAGTAAATTCACACCTCTGCTTAACAAGCTACATGATTTGAAGTATCATTCCTATCTGTAGCACAACCAGTGCTGGATGAATAAGTAATAGTTAGCAATAGTTTTAGTGATGCTTGTCTAAGGCTGGCCACACATTTGAAGACAGGGGGTCATTCGAAGCTTGTCGTTAACGATTTTTCGTCCAAAAAATCCTCCATTGTGCGGTGTCATTTAAAATTGGTTAAGATTCGAAAATCGTCTAGTATGTCCCAGGCCTAAGTACACTCCACTAATAACAATTAAATGAAAAAATAAATACTCCTGGATAGGGTGCAGGATTTAACACAAACCTAATGTGTTGCTGGCCATTAATTTTCACTCTCTACTTCGTGCAAATCTGCAAAAGTTAATTAAAAGTGCTTTGCCGTCTGAGCTCATTGTCTGCAGTCTGTGTGAGTTGAATAAATATATGTAGATTTCTAAAAGTGCTTACTGGGATAATGTGCAATGCAACATTATGTGTGTTTTTAAAGTGTGTATTATCTCCAGGCTTTGTGTTTTGCTGTGTTTTGACTGTTCTCCTAAGCAGAGCCCATAATTGCTTTTCCCACTGTCCCTCTGCCTCCTGAGGGTGTTAAGGCCGGGATGCACACTTGATTGCCGTTCTGTGTAGCAAGGGTGTACGTTCAAGCCAAGATTGTGGGTCACAACGCAGTGGGAAGTAAAAGAATAATAATCCCCTAGAGACTGTGATGGAGGTGTTTATGTGTGTATATGATTGGGGCTGAAGTGGGCATTGCGAACCCAGAATTTGACTTTCACCAGACCATGAATTTGACTTTGCAAGATTCCTGCATGTGCAGTGCTGTTTATAAAAAATGAGTTAGTGTTGATGGTAATATTATCATTATAGTTAATATTATCATTATTATCAGAGCTTGACATTAACACCTGCCAAATTCATGTGGATTCCAGCAGTGGCATGTAGGCTAACGCAGTCACTCCTATTAGCCACTTTGGCGGGTTAAATTTTATATGTAATACATACATTTTTCAAATGTAGTCTTTTAAAAAGGGCACCTGAAATAATGAACTAAGTGCAATGTAGTTTCAAAAATATCAATTGTTCGATACATATCGATACTGAAATATCTGAAACGCTTCCAATAATCATTTTCGGCAGACAATACCAGCTGCACTTTCTTGCTCTCTCATCTCTCTGGCAGCAAGTGAACACACAAACCTGCCTCCCCTCACTCATTTGCTTTTTTTTTTTTTTTCCGCTGCTCATTGTTCTTAAACAGTCAAATACATACAAAATGGCGGTCTTGGAGAGTATTGACGTAAACACAGTCAGTTATGTTTTAAGTGAACGTAAACAGTTGAGAAAGAAAATGCATGTGTAACAGTATAATGGATCTGTGTGTCAGATCTTAAAGTAACAGCAGCCTAATATACTTGCTATGAGATATTAAAAATATCTATTTGGCAGTTTTTTCCTCATGGTATCGATGTCAAAATTGTGGCCAGTGAAAATCTTGAGTGGCTAGTAATATTGGAAAACCACTAGCCACAGTGGATGGTGAGCAAAAAAGTTAATGTCAAGCCCTGATTATTATAGTTAATGTTTTTTTGGTTTTCAGACACGATTCTAATGGTGAAGCTTTTGTTTAAGTTGTGAGAAGACTTGAGTTCAAATCCCAAACTAGCGTAACCATAACTCATAAATATGGCAACAAAAATGTAAAAGAAAAGAGACTGCCAGTTGGAGAAACAGAAGAAACAGAAATAAAAAGTATTCTATTTAAATATTTTATGCCTTTCCAAAGTGCTGCAGGTGTCAGAGCTCAAGAGGATATGATGGAGAGCATCAGTACAGATGCTGCAGGTAAAAAAATAATTAACTATACAGGATGTCAGGACTTGATCATATTACTATAAGTAAGCATACAGAATAGACTAAATTGCACAAAGAGTCAAGAATTAGTTCTCTCCAAATAAAGCCAGAGGCTAAACTACAGTATCTGACACCTGAGTTGCTCACCAGTCTCAGGTTGGTTGTTCGTGTTGGCATCTGTTCATTCGAGCTGACCCAGTATCCTCTACTGAGGCCTGCATGTGGTCTGCAGATCAGAGCTTTTGAAGTGGCAGGTCTATTCTGTTTTAAGCACATGCAGTGCATTTCCATGTAAGCCGACGTGAATACAAATGTCTGCAGGATCTAGTGAGATCACACAGCATCACAAGGTCTTTTGTTCCTGTCATTAATGTAAATGTATTTTCTCTTTAACCTATATCCTCATAGTATTTCCTCAAAAGTAGCTTTAGGAGGGGGAAAGTTTGGGATTTAATTAGGGAATATTGGAGCTTCCCGTTCCCGTGGGAGATAGACAGAGAAGATTGGAGGGTTGGGAGAGGAAAGAGAACTGGTTGGAGGCATCAAACAGGAGAAAGAGAGAGAGAATTGAAGGCGGGTTGTCTTGTGTTGGGTTCATTCAAGGCTATAGTGAGAGAGAGAGAAAGAGTGAGTGAGAGAGAGAGAGAGTGTGAGAGAGAGAGAACATGTGGTAAAGTATCTTCAGCTTGATTTGATGTCATCCATCATTTTCACCTCTGTTCATCCTCAAGCCCCTGGGTTTTATATTTTAGCCTGGGCCACAACCAGATATCTCTCTTTTTTGCTTTCACTCTCACTCTCTCTTGCTCTAGTTGTTTGTTGTAGTCTTTCATCCACAGTCTTTCATTGTTTCACCAGTTCTCTCTGTTTATTGTCGGACCATACTGTTAACTTCTAATATATTACACATGTAAAAGTACACTGTCTCTGCCTTATACATCTCAGGTCCTTCCCTCAGTTTCAGTCTATGGGATTCTTTAGACTGTTATATTCTACCAGAACATAAAAAAGAAGAAAAAAAACATAAGTTAGATGGCTTGGAAAAGTAATACATTTATGCATTTGGCGGTTGCTTTTATCCAAAGCAACTTGCATTGAATTCAAGGTATGCATTTGATCAGTTCATGCATTTCCTGGGAATTAAACCCATGACCTTGGCGTTGTTAGCGTTTTGTTTTGTTTGGTGACGATTTACTCTCTGAAGTATAATACTAACCCGTATGAGCAATAATAATAATAGTCATGTTTGCTTTAGCAAACAGCATCTGGATCTTTCTGTCCTTTCAGTAACGTATTAAATGAGCTCATTATAATGATTTTAAACCTACTTTGTTCTCTGTCTTTATGTTTTCCTCAAACTCACTTCTCTGTTCGTCTCTCCTCACTCATTCCCTCTCGGCATTCTTCTTCTTCTATCCAGGAAGAGGCTCTCAGGAGATGTGTGTGTGTGTGTGTGTGTGTGTGTATACAATTCATTAAGCACTGAAACAGTGACCTGAACTTCCTTTCCACTAGATACAAGAACTCCTCCACTATATTCTGAGCTGAAAAGACCGCCAATTCGCTTTCACTGAATGCCGTGTAGATCTGTAAATAGTCGTAGTCTGTGCCATTTGTATTTGAGAGCTTGTTGTGAATAACATTGTGTGTGGTTTTGTGTGTTGTGTTCCCCCAGCCTGATGAGACCTCATGGGAGTGCTTTAATTGCCGTCTCCACCAGTCTTTCAGCAGACCTGTTACCCGAGTTCAGAATCGGCCCTGCCACATGTAGCCACGGTTGGCCAAGCTCGTAGAATATCACAAAACCGCACAAACCTGCTGTGTTGCAATTTTAATTCGCCACCTGTCAAATCAGCTTTCATTGCATGCTATGGGTTATTGTATTTTTAGCTTTGACACTGTGGCATAATTGGATTTGTACACCTCTCAGGGGTAATGGGAATTGGGCTGGAGGGTTACATCAAGGTAATAGACAAGTATTGACTGCAGAGAAGGTCCGTCTACAGTCAAAATTTGGACCGTCTCCATGCAGTCTCTCTTTCAACGTCCTTATTTTAATATATATTTTTTTGAATATATAATGATTTATTAATGATTCATTGATAGTGTAAATATATATATATATATATATATATATATATATATATATATTATTTACAAATGTAAATATTAAATCTTTTTTAAAATAAAAGCAATATATTAATATTGTAAATGTATACAAAGTGTGTGTATATGCATAAATATATGTGTGTGTGTATATGTATATATTTGTACACATACATATTTATATACATATACACTCAAACACACACGCTTTTGTTGAAAATGTTGGGATCAGTAAACAAAAATAAAAGTTTATGTTTTTAAAAGAAATCTTATGCTCACCAAGGCTGCATATTTTATTATAAATGCAAAAACAAAAAAGGTATTATTGTGAAATATTGTTTACAATTTAATATAACTATAAAACTATTATTTTAAACTAGTAATATTTCACAGTATTTTTCCTGTATTTTTGATCAAATAAACGATGAGCAGCAGAGACTTCTTTTAAAAACATTAAAAAATCTTACCATTCCCAAACTTTTAAATGGCTGTGTGTGTGAGAGAGTATATGTGTGTGTGTGTGTGTGTGTGTGTGTGTATACAGGTGCTGGTCATATAATTAGAATATCATCAAAAAGTTGATTTATTTCACTAATTCCATTCAAAAAGTGAAACTTGTATATTATATTCATGCATTACACACAGACTGATATATTTCAAACGTTTATTTCTTTTCATTTTGATGATTATACTAACTAAGGAACTATCCCAAATTCAGTATCTCAGAAAATTAGAATATTACTTAAGATCAATACAAAAAAAGAATTTTTAGAAATCTTGGCCAACTGAAAAGCATGAACATGAAAAGTATGAGCATGTACTGCACTCAATACTTAGTTGGGGCTCCTTTTGCCTGAATTACTGTGTAGCCAATTACCAGTACCCTCACTAGCACCAGGTATGCTGTTTCTATTTACTTCTTGTCTTTTCCGTGTAGGAGTGTTTGACTGACTGCACTGAGTTGCAAATTGCAATCAATTACTCAGCCATGAAAAGACAAATTCAAGTGAACAAATAGAGCAGCTCGTTCATTAAGCCCTCTTTTGTTTGTTCTATTCATTCGCAAATACTTCCACAGTGTGGACACAAACGACGCCATAGCACAACATGAATACATTCACATGGGAGAGACCATTTGCACAGCGTTCTTATCCTGCGTTGTTGATGCTATTAAGCTAATTGAGTTAATTAACCTCTGGAGCTGCGATCAACCAGTGCCGAGAGCCCAGAACACTAAGCCTACACCACTGACACCAGATAATGCCTTAGTTTGTGCAGCAGTGAGCGTTGTAAATTTAATTGTTGGTTTCATGATTATATTATCCTTGGTGAAGGTTAAAAAGACGCACACATGTGATCTCTGTTCTAAAATGTAGTTAGCTGCTTTGTTGCCTACTCTTTATATAGGCAGAATCATAACTGAAATGGATATTTCAGTTGATTCAAGTTTGTTATTAGCGTTTTGCTAAGCTAAAACATGATACAGTAAAATACAGTACTAGTGTGAAATATTATTACAATTTAAAATAACTCTTTTCTACAATATGTTTTAAAAATGAAGTTATTCCTGTAAGGCAATGCTGAATTTTCACATTATCACATGATCCTTCAGAAATCATTCTAATTTTCTGCTCAAGAAACATTATTATTATTATCAGAGTGGAAAATGTTTGTGCTTCTTAATATTTAATTTAATACTTAAGATTTTTTTAATGTTTTTGTTATTAGCATGTTGCTAAGCTACCAACATGATTCTCCTAAGGAGTATAAAATAAATATGAATTGAAATATTGGGTGAAATATTGCCCTTTTTAATTATATTAATTGACAGTCCGAATAAAAATGGTTACATTTTAAAAGTTAAATACATGATTAGCTGATTATTATAAATGAGTTATTACATTTCTTTTCCATATTTCCAGTTTTCGGTATTATGGCATATTTGTGCCTGTATATTTTTCAACTTTACACTTAAGTAAAACAATTTTTAATATACAAATCAACACTATGTACCTTTAAGGTACACTTATTTTTTTATGGAATATTGCAGTATTAATTATAAATATAAAAATTTACGTTTTTCCACTAGTAACAATGGACATTTTTGAAATCAAGAATTACATTTCCACTAGTAACAACGTTAATTCTTGATATTTGTATTCCTGATATGTGAAACTGGAATTTCAACTAGTAAGAAATTAATTCTTGATATCAACAATTGAATCTGAATGGCAGCCTATGGCGAGATTTCACTAGTGAAAATACAGTTCTTGATATCAAGAATTATAGTTTATACTAGTGGAAATTGAATTGTTGATATCAAGAATTAATGTTGTTACTAGTGGAAATCTAATTCCTGATATCAAGAATTAACATTTTAATGAGTGAAAATGTAACTGTTGATATCACAAGTTCATATCCTGAAAATGAAAAAAAGTCAAAACGGCTTGCCATAATATGTCACAATAGGGAAGAAAAGACAACTTTCATTCCGACTTTAAGGATGCAGTGCTGCCTTATACTTAAGGCCAAAATGAACAGATTTTTTGTTTATTTATGAGGCAGCTCCCCAAGTTTTGAAACAGAATCCCACATTAAGGTGCAAATCAGATGCCACATCTGTGCAGCACAGTGTACAACACATCAGCCACCTACACACATTCACCTCGTGCCCCAGTGCAGCTTTATGAGATTTCAATGAACGGGGCCATTTTATAGAGGTGACATTTATGATGGCCAGACAGCCATGAGCCCGAGGGAGGCATCATTCATTAGACGGTGGTGGCCAGTCACCTCTGCTGAGAGATGTCACAAGACAGACTTATTCAGAGGGCAACGTTGGCAGGAAGCTACATTTCGGTACTGAAAAACAAGCCAGAGTTGTAGGGTGTAGATTGGAGAGGGGGAGGGAGGGAGGGGCGTGGAGAAGAGGGAAGAAAAGAGGAAAGGAGCGCAGAGATGGATAGGACGACGACGGCAGCCTGACAGGAAGTCTGTCTTTCTCCAGGTGTGGAGGCTCTTTGAAGATGCTGCTGCTGCATAGTTTCACACACACACACACACACACACACAAACAGAAAGTCCTGTAGCTCTACCCAATAAAACACGTGCGCCACACACCCCTGCCTGCAGCTCTGTCCAATAACGGTGAAGAATGTCGTATTGAAATTCATAGCGTGTGTTGCGGAGAGCTTTTTTCTCTTATTTCATTGGTATCCTCGTGCATATTGTGGAAATGTTCAGTAATCATACCCCATTATAAGCGTGTGTATGTCGTAAATCTGCTTCACTTCGTTAATATTCATGTGCATTCTCAGTATGAAGTGTTCATGTATTTTTGAGGTTTGGATGTACAGTATCAATGTGCAGAAGCTGCTTTCTTTTTCTAGAGACTGGACAGAAATGGAAATACTGGAAACCTTTGAGAGCGTCCGATCATACATGAGCTTCAAGACACAATCCCAATACACCGATATTGTACGCATCAGTGTCTATCCAAACATACTGACACATATATGTACTAAAACTACACTTTCCTCATGAATACCTGTGAATCCATCTGCTCTTTTTCTGCTTTCTGGCAGTCTGAAGCTGTGCTGCATATGTTGACCTGCTGTAAACCCTCATCTCTGCCTTTGAAATGAAGGTCTCTCTCTCTGTCAGTCCTTGAACGATTAGTTTCTCACCTGAGGCTGTAAATTTGATTTAGTATTGTCAGGACACTAGAGACGTGTACACTCCTATTGGTCTTTTTATGAATTTAATGGGTAGGTAGGGCAGAACTGGAGATGAATATAAAAAAAGGTTTTATTTCCAGAACTCTTTCGCCTTGTAGAAACCTTGAAACTGAATGGTTAAGAGGCAAATCATGTGAAGACCATCGCTTTCCATTTAAACTTCACTTTTCTTCACTTTTTATTTCATTTACCCCCTGCAGCTGTGACACGTCGTGCTATTGTCCTGAGAGACGCTGAGGATGAAAGGTGAACCTTCTCCACATTGTGTGTCAGAATTACACATTAAAAATTCTGAAGCGAAGACAATTTTTCAGTTATTACAGTGTTTCAAAAGCACGATTGCATTGATACTCTTCAAATTGCTTGCAAATTTTCAGCATTCAAAATCTAAGTGACAGCGATGATCTTGCATTTATTTGCAACTGATTAGTCTTTTCTTTCTTGCAACACATCCATTGCCATTTCATTCCATCTAATTTTGTGCCGCATGCCCCCTATTTAAACAGTGTCGTTTTATATCTTTAACACTATTTTTTGCTTCCCTGGAAGCACTGCTATTTCCATCTGGAAATGCAAATTAAGTTGTATTTTATTTTGTGATGTATTTACACTACAGTTCAAAAAGTTTGGTGTTGGTAAGTTTTTTTTTTTTTTAATTCTTTTGAAAGAAGTCTCATGCTCACCAAGGCTTTATTTATTTAATCTGAAATATACAGTGAAAACAGTAATACTGTGAAATATTATTGCAATTTAAAATAACACTTTTCTGTAATATATTTTAAAGAAATTTATTCCTGTGATCAGAGCTGAATTTTCAGCATCATTACTCCAGTCTTCAGTGTCACATGATCCTTCAGAAATCATTCTAATATGCTGATTTTCTGCTCAAGAAACATTATTATTATCAGAGTGGAAAATGTTTGTGCTTCTTAATATTTTTGTGGAAACGGTTTTGATCAATTTAATGCATTCTTGCTGAATAAAAGTATTTTTAAAAAATAAAAATAAAAATACAGACTCAGAATTTTTGAATAGTAATCTATATGCTGCAGAAAATAATAATAAGAAAACATTTTAAAGGGTTAGTTCACCCAAAAATGAAATTTTTTTAATTTTATCCGCAAGACCGTCGTTCATCTTGGGAACATAAATTAAAAAATTTTTGATAAACACTGTTTTGTTATGAATCTTTTGTTTCGAATCAGTGATTCGGTTCACGTATCAAACTGCCAAAAGCACATGAACTATTGAAATTGCGAATCACTTTTGATGTAACGAAGCCTCGTTTACTGAAATCACATGACTTTGGTGTTCCGAACCCCTGATACGAAACAAAAGATTCGTGAAGCTTCGAAGCAGTGTTTTGAAATCGGCCATCACTAGATATTGTTGAAAAGTCGTGATTTTGTTTTTTGGGCACACAAAAAGTATTCTTGACGCTTTATAATATTAAGGTTGAACCACCGTTGTACTCAAATGAACTGTTTTAAATATGTTTTAGTATCTTTCAGGGCATCTGAAAGTGTTAATTTCCATGCTGGCAATAAAGGCTTCACTGAGCCATCGAATTTCATCATAAATAATTTGTGTTCCGAAGATGAACGAAGGTCTTACGGATGTAGAACGACATGAAGGTGAGGAATTAATGACAGAATTTTCATTTTTGGGTGAACTTTAATCCCATATTTTTAAACGGACAGTGTCTTTTTCTTTTTGCTGTTATATTTCCCCACTTTAGGGTCCGTTTACACTGCACTCTTTTCAACTAAAAACTGAATTTTTTTAATGCATTTTGGCTGTTCATGTACACGACAACATCGTTTTTGGGGCCTGAAAATGCAAACATTTGAAAATGGGTTTCAAAGTGCAAGTGTTTGAAATTATACCGTTATCGCGTAAACTAGAAAAATGCAAATTTGTGTAAACGGTTACAGCATGCATGTTACGTGTTCAGTCTACAGGCATGTAGTGTTTCTTTTCAAAGTAACATCGCCAACTACTGGCCTGGAGTGAATAACGCAGTGTTTGTAGTTGTTTTTGCTGACCCATGTGAATGGGGATCATTTTGACAATGTTGTCGTCTGTACACCACAAACATTTTTATGTTTTTAGTACATCAGAACTCAAATTTGTTTGACATCAGAGCTTATTTCTGAACTTCTGCTTGTAAACGGGAGTCTGGAGTACAATATTTATCAGTTTTAGCTTAGTTAGAGTGTTCGCTGCCACTTGCACTCGGGGTGTTACTCACATTGGCACAGTTCGGAGGTAAATAATACAATGTTAAACGCAGGAGCAGAATTCAGTTACAGCAGTTGAACCAAGTGAAAAAAAGACTCAGTTTACAGCAGAGTTGAACCATCTGTCTCTCTTTCTCTCCATTTCCTTTTTCTAACCCCTAACCTCTTGTCATGTAAATAAGTCTGATTTTCTTATAGCCTCCGACCAGCTGCTTCTGTGCATGTGTGTGTGTGTGTGTGTTTGGGCTCAGCTGTGGATGGAGGCAGGTGTCTAACCTCAGGGAAAGATTGCAAGTGTCACTGATACATCACACACAGAAATACACTCAACCAGAGCATGACTGATAAAGCTATTTGTGTTTTAGCTTACCAATTACAACCATTTTCTTCTGTCACACGGGACACACACATGCGTTCTCAGTCTTGAGAGAAAACACTGGTGCAGTTCTGGCAGTGTGAGGTCTCCCACTGTGTGTGTGTTTTCTTTTTATTTATGAGTTTTGATGTAAAAGGGACAAATATCCCCATTCAGCGCTGTAGCGCTTAATCTGTTGTATAAACACAGTGGCGCTCTCATGTGTTTGCAATCAATATCCGTGCAGCAGAAGCACGCAGAGAGCGCTGTGCCTCTGGGATTCAAACCTGAGACCCCATAAAACAAGTGCAAAGTCTGTCTTTGATCCAGACAACGGCTTAACACCTAATAAGGGAATTGTCCTTGAATAAATTGAGCAGTTTTCCTGTACTTAAAGGGTTAGTTCACCCAAAAATGAAAATTCTGTCATTAATTTCTCACCCGCATGTCTTTCCAAACTCGTAACACTTGTGTTTAACCGCCTGCTGCGCCTCGCGTTTTTGCAGGAGCGCTCGGAGCGCCTGAAGTTGAAAAAAAGCAAATCTGAGCAGAAAAGCGCCCGATGTCATTCGCGTTTTTTTCCATTGTCCAATCGAATGAATGGAGAGACGCTTTCCGTCGTGTTGACGAATGTTTACACTTCTTTGGACACTGCAAAGATGAAGCCCTTTGATTGTAACATACTTTTTTTTTTTTTAAGTTTCTGCTAATATGACGGTTTAACAGCAAACCAAAGAGCGCTCGCGCTACACTGACAGGATGATTCAGTGGTCGGCTAGAAACATAAATAACCACAGCGCACTGCTCTTTTTTTCTTTTTTTCTAAAACCAACAAAAAAGGTAGTGCGGTGCGCTCTGTCTGATCGGGGCCTTAGTCTACTATTTTTTGCAGCCCTCTAACGTGATTCTTTTGTTTATATACAGCAGTATTTAAACAAGCAGCTTTGAGAGAGGGTGTGTTTCAGCGTGGATGGGACACGCCCCCAGCGTTTGAGAGAAGAGAATCCTGGTTATTTATTCAAGATTTTCATCACTTATCTCATTTACTTAGCATCTTTTTTTAATTATTCAAATTTGTCTGGGTGGTTAATGACATTTTTCTTTGGTGTGACAAACTCAGAACACTTTATTTGTTTTAATTGATCTAATTAGACTTATTCAGCACTGCTTGTTGCTGCTACTTTTCTCTAAAGACCACCTGCATTGAGCTGACATTCCAACATTACTCCTCTACACATGAGACACACGGCCACCTACATTCAGTACACAGATCAGTAACATGTGACCAGTGGTTTTAATTAATGATTTGAAGAAGCTGCAAAATAAGTGTCTGATGAGCTGAATGTTTGGCCAGATTTATTCTTCAGAGACCTGTGTGTGTGTGTGTGTGTGTGTGTGTGTGTGCGTTTTTGTTCTTTATGAGGACACAAATTTGTATAATGACATGGGTATTACACTGGTATCACGACGTAAACATGAAATATGTGGACATTTCATGTGTCCTCATATTTAAAATAGCTTTAAAAACATACTAAACAATGTTTTATTAAAAATATAAAAATGCAGGATGTTTTCTGTGATGGGTAGGTTTAGGAGTAGAGTTAGTGTAGGGGGAGAGAATGTACAGTTTGTACAGTATAAAAACCAGTACGCCTATGGAATGTCCTCACTAAGATAGCAAAACAAACGTGTGTGTGTGTGTGTGTGAGTGAGGGTCTCAGACAATGCATATAAACAATGTATGTCTGTTATACATGTCTTGTATATATTTACACTATAAATTTAGTGTGTGCGACTATGAGACCTTAGACTTGGCAACATGACAAAAAAGTCACTTAGACCAATATATTGTGAACTGGGTGGTCATCTTCGGTCATGAAGGTTTAAAGGGAAGGTTCACCCAAAAAGGAAAATTTTGTCATCGATTACTCATCCTCATTTTGTTCCAAACCTGCATTTTATTACTATTATTATTATTATTTTATTCTGTTGAACACAAAAAAAAGAAGATATTTTAAAGAATGTTAGTAACCAGACAATTGACGGTAACCATTGACTTCCATAGTATTTTTTTCCTAATCAGTGGCTGATAAATGAAAAAAAACCAACATATTTCATTTAAATTAAAATAATCAAAATTCTTTTGTGTTCAGAAGAAGAAAGAAATTCATACAGGTTTGTAACAACGTGAGGCAGAGTACATTTTACTATCCCTTTAACAAAATACATCAATTGTTTATCCTCAAGTGGAAGAACGTTTGTTCTCAATTACGCTTTAAAACATAAAAACCCTTGTACACATTAACAGATTTGTCATTGCTTTCGCATGTCATTGCCATGGGTTGTTGGGTGCTTTAGGGGCCTGCAACAGTGTGTGGAGTTGGTCGAGCTGTGCTTAGTGTAGCATGTCACATTCGGTGCCCAGCGGTACAGTTTTTAGTCAACACTGTCCAGAAGTCCCACTGTGCTACTCCACTTTATAAGAGAAACCATGTATTTCCTTTTCTCTTTCTGTGACTTGGTTCTTTTCTTCTTTTAAAGAGAACTGTCTCTCTAAAATACACATTCTAGGTTGCCAACAGTCTTGCGAAATGGATTGTGTATGTGTGTTTGTTAAAGTGCTGTTGTGAATGATGTCCTATTTTCCGGGTTGTTATGTACAGTATCTATGTTTGGACTCAGCTGTCGGGCGACGCTGCGTGTGTGTGTGTCTGGTTGTCTGATTTCATTGAGGTTCTCGCTGTTTGATTTCATTTCTCTGAGAGCTCCTGCTACTTATACTTTGATTTCAGTTTTGTCTAAGTTATTTTTTGACATATTATTAGCTGCCTTAGGTTCATTATGTCATATTCATTCACTCACTTGCTCTTTTAGACTCCTGACTACATAATTATCAACTTTTTGATGCTTCTCCTAACTTTATGATGTCTTAGAAATGAAAGTAGACTCAAATGAGGCAAATGACAACAGTATAGAGCTGTAAAAAATGAATGGCAGCTTTAAAGTCCATCATTTGGACTTCATTTGTGCAATTTCACACTTGGGTATCTTAGAATATCTGAGCAGTTTGATACACTGTTGATCTTTTTTCTCTTCTAGAGAAGGAACTCTTGAATATTATAAATACTATTATATTTTCATTTCAATTATCTGTACATTAATTATCACTCTGAGCTATTTTTCAAAAATCAAGCCAGCTTCCTAGAGGTACCTAATTCTTTTTTTATGATCTTTTTTGTATCATAAATAATATTTACATTTTTTATTAGTAATAATTTAATGATTTTACATTCTAAATGATTTTTTATATATATTTAAATAATATTTTTTTTTCTATTATTTATTATTTCTTTTTTTATTTGAATACTTTTTATTGATACATTGATAATGATTTTTAGTCTTTGTCTAAAAGTAATTGTATAAAAATATTAGTTGGTCATAACTTGAAAATAATTCTTGACTTATCAGCATCAGTCGGCAGAATTTCAATATTGATGCATCTTTTTTTGTGAAGCGACATTCAGCAATGCTTGTTGATGCTATATATGTATATTATATATGAATATATATAAATTTCATATATAACAATTCAGCAATAGGAGACTTAAAAAGTGTGAATGAATGTGAATGATTATAATGTTGAATGATTATATGTTTATAATATTGAGATGCTTAAATTCACTTTGAACTGAATGATTATAGTTTTTTTCTGATTTATATTTGGACAGTATATCATTTATTAGTTATTGGCCATAACATAAAAATAATAATCAGTGGTGTGTATCCCTAAAGCATCGTTAGCCAACTATGGTCACAAGATTTGGCGATTCCTGAAACCATGGTCCCAATGAACATTCGCAAACAGCATCACAAACTTATGTTGTTGGAAACGGAATTACAGCTTTCAAGCTGTGATTAGAAGCATTTTTTTTTTAAGTTAAATGATAAGGACTTAAATAGATCATACTCATGAGAACAATAAGCAAGCTAACTTTCAGTATCTATATCTCATTCTATATCTTTCATTCTGTTTAAATATTTACACATTTGAATATATGTATTTTAGTTTATCAACAATCAGTACCATTTTTAAGAGCGCGCAGGAAACTCCAGAGTACGACGTATGAGGGATGCCATGCTCATCAGCATCTCGGAGATATCAAATAGATTAATTAGCAGAAGTTATTATTACTGCTCCACCAGTATGTGACGTCATTAACGACAGTCCTATATAGTTGAACCAATGTGGTTAAAACGACACAGGGGCGATCATGTCATGACTAGTTGGTTAATCGTATATGCAATCAGCGAGTGACATCATTGTATGTGAAACGCACCCCAGCATAGCAGTCAACGGCCAGAATTTTACTATTGGTGCGTCTCTAAAGTAGACTTAAACAAAAGTCTCCATTTGCTCTCCAACTAGCCTCGTGAGAAGCAGTTTCCTCTGACAATTTGATTGGTCTTATGGGAGCAACTCAATGTTTCAATGACTCAATGTTCTCTTATTTGTGTTGTGTTGTTGCCTACCGCCTCTAATGAGTTGCAGACACTCGGCCTGGTCTGCTGGTCTGGTGTTCATACTTGTCTGGCTTCTTGCGTAGTCTGTCTGACTAGTCTGAAAGGCTGCGATCTGGTTTAAAAAACATTTGGTGTCAGACAAATGGTGGATTACAGGTGTAATCTGTCCCAGGCCGGTGACCAAGAGCAGCGTCTCACTAAGGAAGCCAAGACCAGCTGGCCTGTATACAAGCAGAGCTCCCACCTGCCAAGCACCCGGGCCGGATTAACAGACAATGAAGCGAAGACTCTGACTTTGGTTGTGTGTTGCTGGCTTCTTTTGTTGGATCCAAGCTGGTAATGTAATATAATGGGATTCCAAATGTGGATTGCATTCAAGGGTCAAAGGTGAGGCCAGTACAGAATCCAGGTCGTTCCAATGAATTTAAGTTAATATATGTGTGCATGAAGTTATGTAGTAGATAATTCGTTATAATTTTGTTGATTTTTAATTAGGTTTTATGCAGATCTCATGCAAATTAGCCTGTTAGTCTGTAATTACAAAATGTAGTGCACAATTCTTTGTCCCGCCTTCTATATTGTTTTATCTAGAACCTGCATTAAAAAATGAAGCTGCATTAATGAAAAATATAAGGGATTTTTTTGATGAACATTTGAATAGACTGATAAATATAGTATTGCTATTTTTCTGCTGGGACAGTGCCAACTAACCAAGGTGTTTATCTTTGGCTGTGGACATTTAAGTATGGGGAGAAAATTGGCCATCATTAGCATTTTGGCTTGACAGTTGCTCTTCGTTTGACAATAATACATTAAATCGGCTAGTTGCGGTGTTGTGATTTGGCCAGGTTGTGGTTATTTGGCTTTGGCTCTGTAATTTGGCCATGGGTAATAATTAGTATCTCATGGAGCTTATATTACCACTGATGACAGCACAGCAGCTGAGCTAGTGAGAAGTGTTGAGATGTGAGTGACAGATTAAACAGTCAATGACCCTGTCATTGCAACAACACTGTTTTTCGTGTGGTGTCTTTGTGCTGTTGTGATTGGTAACCTTGATTGTTTTGTGAATGATATCGATTAGATTTAGAGTTGTGGAATAAAGACTTGCTTCATGTTGGCAGGATACAAATGCAGGTTAGTTTGTAGAGGAAGGAAGTACAGAATATTCAGAGTGTCATATTTTGCCATTTGTTGAATCTTGATTCTGATTGGACGAAGACCATTCAGAGGTCTTTATGTGTCTATAGCTGCACGACTGTGACGTTGTTCTAGATTTGTTGACTGTCTTACAGACTCCTCCAAATCATTTCATCACATTCTTTCCAAACTGATAACAGCAGTGCTTTTTCATAATAATAATAATCAGTCTTCCAAGTCATACAGAAACAAGGCGAGTAAATAATGACAGAAATGTAATTTATGTGTGCACTATGTGAAAATTAATTTTTATGGTCAATAATTAATGATGAATTATTAATCATCACATATACAGTGTACTCCCACCCCCCACAACTGCAGTATTACTGACATTTCCCTTAATAATGATTCTTTGTCTCCAATATCATCGTCATATTGATCATATTAATTCAAATTAATTTCATATTAATTAGAAAAAAAGTAGATCAAAACTCGTTTTGGAATCGGATCATGACTATCGGAATCGGATCGGATCGTGAGGGGCCTAAAGATTCCCACACACACACGTTAGATGTGATTAATAGATTTGTCAATATATATATATATATATATATATATATATATATATATATATATATATATATATATAGATATATATATATCTATATATATATATATCTATATATATATATATATATATATATATATATATATATATATCTATATATATATATATCTATATATATATATATATATATATATATATAGATATATATATATCTATATATATATATATATATATATATATATATAGATATATATATATATAGATATATATATAGATATATATATATCTATATATATATATATCTATATATATAGATATAGATATATATATATATAGATATATATATCGGCCATTAAACACCTACAATCGTTTAAAATACTTAATTATTGATTTTTATAGATGGATGGATGGGTAGATAATATACTTCATTATGATTTATACTTTGCATTCAGACACTCTCTCTGTTCTTGGTCTTTTTCTGTACCTCAAACATGTTTGGTACCTTTCAAATTGCGAATGGCAGCTTTAAACAGTATTGTTTGTCTTTGTGAGTTGTGAAAAGCCTCTGAGTGATCTGCGTACTGTGGGGCAAGTGAGAGCGACTGGTTCTGTGTTCAGACCCGCTGGTCTCTGCGTGACACGCATCTCCCGCGGCACACATTCAGGGAGGACGCGCTGGTTCATTTCATATGCCTCCTTTTAAAATGACACCACTTTCTCTGTGAACTTCCTCCCCTCTCGGGTTCCCGTCTAAAACGTTATTAGTTCAGTCTCTCTCGCTTGCCCTCACGCTACCTGCTGCGGAGACTTTTGTTGCCGAGAGTGCGGTTGCCACGGTAACACACCACCAACACTCCCAGAGCTTTTTTGCACAAGGAATGTGATGATTCTTACAAGTACAAAAATAAAATTGGGTTAATAGAAAGGCAGAGAGGCAGAGGGAGTGTGGATGGCATCTGTGTTGAGCTGTAAAAGAGCAACTAAACCTCATGAACTCATGAGCCCAATTAGCATTCATTAGCACCCCTCGCTACTGCTGCACACTCTCTAATTTTAGCCATCGGCTGCGTTCAATAATGTGGCGATTATACTAAAGTAGCAGTGAAGGACATTTTCATCTGTCTCTCCCATGGCTGTAACAGCTAGCTGGCAACAACAGCCTCTTTTTTTTGGATGAGAAAAGTGCCCACTTTTTATGGGACAAGGTCACTTGACCTTAGCGCAGAGTTTATACTTGTGGAAATTCAAAAGTGTCCATCAACAGGTTTTGCTGACTGTTTAAAATGTTTGAGATTCTTATAGTCAGCATTAAATGTTGGCAGTATATTGGGTCTGCGGTTATAGTTTAAATTCAGATCATGTCCTTCCCTTTTCTTGTCCTTCCCCAACATGCCCTTCAGTCTAATGAAGACTAGAGAAGAGTAGAGGAGTGCTGGATCATGACGGTCAGCTAGTCATCTAGCCATTTTTTGGCTATTTCGTCATGAGTGTCTATCTGTTTTTGATGACAAGAACATGTTTTATGTAGATGGACATCAAAAACATGACTGATTTGGGATAATAGTGTTCATTTTGTCAGCTATTTTTTAATTTAGTCTTAGTCCTATGTCAAATGTACTTTTTAGTTTTTAACATATTTAGTCAACATTTCCATGTTTTTGCATTAAAGTTTTAGTAGACTAAGGCCCGGTTTCACAAACAGGGCTTAGATTAAGCCAGGATTAGGCCTTAGTTCAATGAGGCCATTTAAGTAGCTTTTATAAACGTACCCTGGTGTGCATCTTGAGACAAAGCAATGGCACTGACATATTTTAAGATATTTTAAAACAGCTCAAAAATGCATTTTAGTCTAGGACTAGCTTAAGCCTTGTCTGTGAAACCGGGGTTAAATGTCTGGCTATTTTAGTCTAGTTTAAGTCAATGCACTTCTTTCTCTTCTTTCCGTATTTATTGTTGATGTGAAAGGGTTTCCATGCAATACTCCGCAACTCCACGGCATTTGGCCCAGCAGGTTAAGCAAACTAAATTAGATTGATGCCAACAAAGGCATAATATTCTCCTTTTCTTTGCTATTTAAAGTAGGAGAGAGAACCGTAGTGCAAATGAGAGGCCAGGAGGACATGCTGGATTGCTCTTGTCTCTTCTGCCCGGCCGTTTAATCAGTCAACAGTAATTTAATTAGCATGTATTACTGCAGGAGAAAGTCAATGAGAGAGAGAAAGACAGAAAATGCTTGTGATGAATAGGGTCCTTCTATCACATTGTTCATAACGATCCACAAGTATCATCCAGCTCCAAAAATGAAAGCAGCATTTATTTTCCCGGAGTAATTTATGCAGAACAGCTCATCTGAGATTTTGTTTGGTGAAATTTGTTCCCTTCAGTCATTGTGAGGCATTGAATGAAATCGTTTTGGCTTTAATTGAGTCCTGAGCCGCTGCTATTGTATCACGACTATCGCTAATCACAGCGCAGTCACTGAAACACCTGATAGGATTGTATGGTCATCGTGTGGTCATTATGGGAATAATGCTGCCTTCACATGCTGTCAGAAATGTCCTACTTCCCACTTCTGAAGTTGTGATTATGAGCTTGTTGTAAAATACATGCTGCGTTCGCTGTGTATAAAACAAACTATATGGTTCAAATGATTATTTGGTGATGTTGCTGTTGTGGAAGAAACTAATAAAGATTAGCAGTCACAGCAGCAATCGTTCTCCCCTACACCATGTTTAAAGTTTATGGTCCGCCCAACTCGGGAACTTGGGTATCAGAATTATCCCCGAGCTTCCCAATGGTAAATACGACTTGAGAAGGCGTTCACGTCCAATTTTTAACTAGAAAACTGGACAGCGTGTGAAGGCATAATCACTTCAATATCTGTATGATAGAGAGAGAGAGCGCGTTCAGAAAGTGATTCTAACATACTGCCTTCCACTGTACTATTGTATAAGTATAAACAATATTATTAGTTTACATTAATTTAAGAATGAATTGTTATTATCCTTAATTGGAATATTAATGTTAATGAGTTTAAATATTTATGTACAATTTTATGTTTCAATATTTATATATAATTTTATAATGATTATCAATAAAATGTATATAAAATGTAAAAACGGCTATTAAATATTAATATGTTATTTAGTGAGAAATATAATTTATTAATTCGTAATTGTACCATTCATGTCATTAATTGTAATTAATGCTATTCAATGAATTAACATTGATATATAATAAATAAACATTAGTAGTTATTCAGTATTGATGTACAAAATGTAATACTAATACATATTATTTATTAATTGATGAATTGCTGTGCCATATCAAATTCATAACAAATAATACTTTGGAAAAAATTTATAAAATACAAATTGGATAATGGCATTGGGATACTATTTGTCATGGCTTCTGCTTCATCCATTTATTCACAGTTCAGTGACTCTTGGACGTTCAAAGTGTTTGTTATCTGAGTAATTCATGTATACAAAAAATTCACTTACAGTTGCACTAGTGCAAATATAAACGCGTTATTCCCTGTAGGAGTATCGCGATAGTATACCATTTTAAACATAGACAAAGAAATGGGTTATCAGATAAATAAGTGACTTCACATGATGTCATATTGGACTGACTTTCATACCTGTGGATTATCATTAACTTGGGTGTGATTCCAGTCGTGATACTGTCAGCAGTCATAAGGAAGCAACTGTCAGTTTCTTTTCAAAGGTGTTCAAAGTTCAGCCGTCTTAAGTGTGATTGGTTCAGTGTTGAAATTCAAACTGAGGTGATTTACAGTAGACATCATCGATGACCTCATCTGTGTACGCTGTGCATTCTCTCCCTGAAGAAATCTAATCCGTACCTCCGCTACATATCCTGGAGATTTTCATCATAGGTAAGCCAATGTTTGCTTTAGCAATTTATTCTGTTGTCTCTAAGGATTTAACACCTTGTTCTGAACTTTTCTCTTTTTTTTTTTGCCTGTGGTGGCCACAATAATCTTAAATCAAATAGTGCTTATAATAGTCATCGTATTGCCAATGCTCATATTTAAGGTATTGCCTTTTATTTGGTTTTATTGTTTTTGTCTAATTTAGCCTTTAACGTGGTGGGTTTTGTGAATTGCACTTCTAAGATCATATCTTAATGGTCAGCAGGTTTTTATTGCTGTCTCTCTTTGTTAGTAGGTCTATGGAGGAACATTGTAAAATCTTTTGGTGTGATTACGTCAAGATGTTACTGCTGCTGGAAAATAGTTTTCAATGCTTTATTCTATTTATATAGAATATTTATATAGAAAATGAACTCTTATATAATTACATTGTTTGGTTTTCATATAATCAGGATGCAAAATGAACACTATATATATATATATATATATATATATATATATATATATACACATATACATACACACACACAAAACAAATATATACATGCATTGGGCTACATTGTGATTTTGCACTTATAATTTTTGTATGTTGGCTATATATATATATATATATATATATATATATATATATAATATGTATATGTATATGTGTATATATATATATATATATATATATATATATATATATATATATATATATCTCAGTCTCTTTGCATTAGTTCAATGTTTGTGAGTTGGCATGCGGCATGGTTATGGGTGTATGTCTGCATGCATCTTTACAGGGTCACAACAAAGTGTAACCAACAACTTGCCTCTTGTGTACCCGCCAGACTGGTACTCCATGCCCTGAGACCCCCTTTCACATTTAATTATGTGTCACAGAGACCCTGGGGAGACGGCGAGAGAGAGAGAGAAAGAACAGAGATTACAGGATACAATCACAAGCATTCAGAGCAAGAGGAAGGCAGAGACTGAGAGAGAGCAGTTGTGGTGGCTGGTTAAATTCTGATGGAGTTTTTGTTCATTAATGGCCGTACCGTGGCTCGGTGTTTCTCCTTTAACGAGCCAATCTTTCCTTCCAAACAGCGAGGGAGGTAGACATGAATAAATGAATAAATGAAAAGGCAAATTGCTATGTGAGATCAAGGTGTTCACTGCAGGCTTGTCATTATGACCTGCTACTTTTAACCTTTGGGACACGTCTGATTAGGAAGTGGAGATATCTGAAAGTGTCTGAAACCAAAGACAGCTGCGCCGTGGCTAGTCAGTCAGCGACTTACAGTGAAAGACTGCATGAAGCTTTGATTCCAAAGCAACATAAGTTCATGTCTAATGATTTAATAAAAAAAAAGTCTCTCATCAAGGCTGCATTTATTTGATCAAAACACAGTAAATACAGTAATATTTGTGAAATATTAATTTTAAGTATCTATTTAATATATATATATATTTTAAATGTAACTTTTCTGTGATGGCAAAGCTGAATTTTCAGCATCATTACTCCAGTCTTCAGTGTCACATGATCCTTCAGAAATCATTCTAATATGATGATTTGCTGCTCAAGAAACATTTGTCAATGTAGAAAACAGTTTTTTATGGAAACATTTTTCATACATTGTTACATTTTTCAGGATTGTTTGAGCAGAAAGTAAAAAAAAAAAACAGCATTTATTTGAAATAGAAATATTTTGTTACAATGAATATCTGTCAATTTTGATCAATTTAATGCATCCTTGTAGAATAAAAAAATACACTAACGCTAAATATTTGAACCGTTGCTTTTGATGAATTTAGTGCATCTTTAAAATCTTTCTAAAAAACAAACAAACAACAAAGCAATCATACTCCTAACTTTTTGGAGAACGTTTTAAAACCAGTTAAACTTTGAAAAAACACGTCTCAAGACCCATTGCGCTCTAACTGTTTGGAATGATTTCGAAAGTGTTTAATTAATTGCTCTAAATGAATGCATAAATTTGATGACCCTACTTTAGACATAACCAATCAAATATTTAATCACGATTTATTGTTAAAAAGTATTAGTAATAATTCTTTGCACACATGCGCCGAACTGCACAGGATTGAGGGAAATCACAGGCAGTGAAGAATACATCTCTGCTGCTATCAAAAAGTGACCAGTTTGCAAATTCAACTTTGAAGTTAACATGCATGTCAAATTTGATGGAAAAACCAGACCATTGCAGTTGACCGGATGTTCTACAGGCGTTGAATTAGGACGTGTTTTAATACCTTTTGTATATTTGCTCAGGTTTCAGCAACCAAGTAATTTGCATCACATTTACATTCCTTCGTTTTACGGGCACATGTATCCAAAGCAACTTACAAATGAGAAAATGCAACCTAAGCGAATCATCTGAATTGATTAAGAGACACCTGCTCCTGGAGCTTCAGGGTTAACGTCATCCTCACCCTCACAATGCACCTGCTGTGTGTACGTAAACGTGTTTCTTTATACACACCTCCTTCCCCTGACGTCTGCTTAACTCAGTGCTGCCTCCCTCTCTCTGTATTCGGGGTGCGAAGGGAATTGAACCTCTGGATTTTTTCAGTTCAACAAATTTAGCATGCATGTCGACTTCAAAGCTCAATTCCAGGAGGAGCCTTTGTGCTTTTGGAAGGATCTTATATTGGGACATGTTTCCCTAATAAACAAGATCCCACTATTACACTGCAAACCTTGCTGCCGGTACATAAATATGCACATGCGTCTATGTAGAATTTCCATTTCTTCTTTTTCTTCTTCACGTTCCTGAGTTTTTGTTTGGCTGTCATACTTTGTTCACCGAGGCAAAGATATCGGTTCTTCTCCGCCTCGTGCCGAATATAACGAGCGAGAAATAACGTCATATCACTCATCTCCATTCTTTTTTTGCCATTTCTGTTTTTTTAAGTGCAACGTTTCTTGATATTCCTTAAAATGTGACAATACATGTCATAATTTTGACAGCTGTTGTGAATATTGTTATATTAAGACAGGTTGCCTAAGGGCAGATTTTAATTAAAAATTTCATTATGATACTTTAGTATGATTAGTCGTGGGCTGCATTTCAATTAACAACAATTTAAATGAGATTTTTGCATTTTCTGTGATGTGGTTGCTACAGGGTAGGTGGTTGCTAGGGTGTGTTTAACAGTTTTCACCAGTTTTATCATCTGCAAAGATAGTCTGATCACAAAAGCAATAGCTATCACTCATGTCTGTAGCATAAATGGAATAGGATATGTTATGCTAATAGAAATCGTTTATTGTAATGGTGGTTTTTAAATATACATATAGAGGACATTAATAAATCATTTAACATGCTGGCTGGTATCGTATGCATTAGATGTAGTGTAATTCGTCTATAAACTGAGTTTCCCTTGAGAGACTCCATGCGACAGACTGTCTAAGATTGAGACAGGGAATCGGCAGACCGTCTCATTCCCAGCATTACTGGTATTGATTTGAGGGAAAACATCTTAGTCCAAACATGGCATGGCCGCAAGGTTTATAAACCAAATGTGATTTGGACTTTTTTGTATGACCAAAACTCAAAACATTTTCCACATGTGTTGCCAGAATGTACGTGGTTGCCATTTCTAAAAATGCATAGAATTTTTCAGTCTTAATGGATGTACAGTAACTGTTCAACAGTTTGGGCTTTAAATTAAATATAATTTATTTAAGCGACTTATATTAAAATTGCACATGAGGATGTTTTTATAATAAAAATGTTATAATACAATACTCTTTTTCTTAAATATAAACATTTAAAAGGTGACTGTCATAAAAACATGACATATTTATTCAAACATACATTAAATATTAAAGAACAGGTTAAGTAAAAGGGTTTTAAGGGGGCAGGGTTTATGTAAATTTTAGGGTTAGGGATGCCACTAACCCCGGAAGAATTCTTTAAAAGAAAATATTTCCCTTTGCTTTGAACTTTGCAGATGGTGTTTATGCTCAAACAGCAACATTAAACTCTAACTAAAGTTAAAAAAGTCAAATCATAATCAACCACCCCTTTAAAAAAAACGACGATTAACAGATTAAAATTGAGAAATCAAGATTTTTAACCCAGCTCTATAT
Source organism: Zacco platypus (assembly GCA_038088235.1). Lineage (NCBI taxonomy): Eukaryota > Metazoa > Chordata > Actinopteri > Cypriniformes > Xenocyprididae > Zacco > Zacco platypus. The sequence continues at coordinate 38,560,621 of CM076085.1, read as the reverse complement.
TTTAATATATTTTAAAATGTAATGTATTCCTGTGATGGCAAAGCTGAGTTTTCCAGCATATTTTTGTGGAAACAGTGATGCATTCTTTGATGAATAGAAAGTTCCAGAGAACAGCATTTTGGTTATACAACACTCACTTGCGTTCTTCGCACCTTCTGGATGAATATATGGAGCAAAGACTTGTGCTGACAGAGTTAAGTGATTTGGTTCAGAATAATGTCATTCATAAAGTTGTGTGAACAACACACAGCATCCATTTACGTCTGAGCACAGAGCGGGAATAATGAGATTAACGTGTTTACATGCCTGTTTATTGCGAATAAAATCGTCATACACCACCCAGTTTAATGCGATTATGCTTACTACGATTATTAGCTTAATCACATTATTTTAATCAAAGTATTGCATTTACATGAAGTAAAGTTTAATCGCAATATTGTCAAAATCCCATTAAAATCGCATTATGAGAGTCTCATTGTCTTTACTGTCTCTTTTGATCAATTTAATGCTTCCTAACTGAATAAAAGTATAAAATCTTACTGATGAACGATAGTGTATATATTGGTATAAAATGCTTCTTATAGCTCGATTACTTTATTGTTGTAACTGTTATGCCAATTTGGACAATGACAGTAGCACATTTCACATTTATAATTCTATGAAATTGCCGGAAATGCGCAGATTTTGTCTAGTCCTGCTTATCCATGTGTAAATGGAGAAAATTGGCTTAGAGTCACTTTACACCACACAATATTAATGAACAATGGAATCGCTCCCATGCGCAGGTTTAATTGCATAACGGGCGTCAGCACCCACACCACTGTCTTGACAGCCGCGACATCTCTCTGTCCCGGCTCTGATTGGCTCTGAGGATGCTGGTTTGACTGAGGCCTGACGTCTGGATCCGCAGGGGCTCATTAGAGAGAGTTAGAGGCGCAGCGGCATCACGGCGGGAAGGCGATTAGAGGTTTTTTATGTGATTTTTGTGCGATGTGCACTCTATCTCCACTGAGAGCTGAGGAGGAGAGGGTCGTGCTAACTGTAGTTTCAGGTGATTTATATCTGCAGCGGTCAGAATTGTAGATAAAGAATTTTTCCATTTAAATACTTTTTTTATATAAATTATTACTTATTAAAACATTAATTTTATTAATAATCCACTTTAAATTAGTTAAATATAGTGTGAATTCCAGTTATCATGCATGTTGCATATGAAATGCGACATATTTCCCAGTGTAAAAACTGTACTCATCAATGAAAAATGTAGAATTGAATCATAAAAATAGAGCCAGCCTGAATGTGAGTTTGCTAATCAGTGCCAACGGTTACTGTATTAAAAAGTGAAGTAAATAATGCCAATTTTGTTCAACCTGTGGCTTATTTCTTTATGAAAACTGAGAATTGACCTAAAAATACTTTAACAAGAAAGATTTCAGTGGCATAATACACACACAACTGTCATGGAATTATTCATTATGCTTAATCCCAAGGGAAGAGGGGGGTCTATCCTTGCGATCTTTTGCCCTTTAAGTCACTGATTGACATGTTACAGCAGACGTGTCATTTCTATTTTTCCTTCATGAGATCCTCTCCTGTCCTCTCAGCCATGAAGGGTGACTCTGAGTTCACCTGTGTCAATCATATATTTGTTTGTAAGACATTTCCCAGTGAAGCTGGCGAGGAATACATGCTTTCCTGACACGCATCAACAGGCACATGCGTGACTGCGTTCTTATTTAGTCTTTTGTTGGTGGTCTCATAAGGGAATGTGTAAGTGGTGAATTGGACCCTGTATTTCACATGAAATTCAGCTCAATGTTTGATTTGCGTTTGTGCGTAAAACTCTCGCAAGTGGCAGTTTTGACTATTGATGTGAAGTCTGGTGAATATTGTAGCTTATCATGGCTTATTTAGGCAGGTGTTTCCACCTTTAAGGCACGGGTATACTTCATTTTGTGCAATCTGCTGCTTTTTGAGCCTTTCAAAGTATACTTATGCCGTGAGTGTGTAAAGATGTGATCAGTGCATGCACACTATCTAGTGGGCTTTGTTTTCAAGCTCTCAAGTCATTCGAACGCAAAAATAGGGCTGCACACAGATGGCGTGCGTGGACATTCGCAGACCGGAGTCGGAGTGTATGCAGACAAAGCATACTTTGGGTCTTATATATTGAGCCCGTCCAAATACCCACATTTGCGGCCTTTGCACTTGACCACTTGTCTACTTACATGATGTGTTTCTTCAATTTTGCCCGAGTGTTCACGTGGATGTGAAGACCGCAAGTGTGTCCTGAACTTTTGTTTTATCTGATGGGACACACTTATGGTGTTGTAAAAATGCAAGTGTTTACAGAGCTTTGTTTGGATTTTCAATGCTTTGCATTTTAATTAAATTCTTAATGTTCAGTTCTTATGTAACAGATGACTCAATTTCATAATTGTGGTGCTTCTAATTAAGTGATAAAATGCAGTTGCAAATGTTGTACACAATACACATACTCATTTTTGCACCAATAAAATGTGCAACACTTTGTTTTACTACCAAATTATATGTAATATCTAATAAATTTAACTTAGTGGAATGTTTTTCTAGTGGGGCATGTACATTTTTGGACATACACGATGGGATACACTTAGTTTGTGTCTGAGTTTTGGCGTTTTTAAGACCTGGGACAGTCTTGTGCACTTAATTTTGGTTCGTGCACTCATTCATAAGTGGCCAAGATCACAAGTGGGGGTATTTGGACAGACCCTTTGTTGTTTCATTACCATTTTTTCATGCTCTTCTTCTCTTTTATTTATTGAAAGCAATGGCCAACTAGTGAGTGCTTCAACTAATGAAAATGTACGTTACATTGCTGTGGCAATTAAAAAGCTCTTTGCTGTAACCACACTCATTGGCCTTATTTTCTAACAAAATGTTAACCTTTACTTTAACTCGAAAGCATTTATTATTATACGACTTAGCTATATAGTGTATAAAAATTATGAATGACGTCAATTTTATACAGCTGCACAGATTCAAGATGCACCATCTGCATTCAAGCATGTGGTTTTATTTTGGTCGTTACGGTGTTACAGAGAAGATGACCTTGATATGGAGTGGCTGGAAGCAACATGTGAGGTCATATTATTTAATTTGCCTCCATTCTGATCCACAATGTGTGATCCATGACATTTCCATTTGCCAGACTCATTCTTCAAAGGAATTATGTAAATCAAGTAGCCGTTCATTGAAGCACTAACTATGTTCTTGGTGGTTTTTATTAGCAGTGGCATGAACCTATCAGGAACATATTTAAACTAAGCAGCAAACAAGCCCATTGTTGCAGTTAACCTCTGAAAAAATATAGAAGGGCATTTGATTGGTTCATTGTCAGTTCAGATCTGGTAACCCAGTGTGAGTGTCGAGTCTGAGGAGGAGGGGGAGGGGAAAACAACTCTCCAATGAAAGTTTGACTGCAGTACCCATTTCAGCCACTAGCTGTCAATATTATAGTGTAACTTTTAAGTAGAGAGAAAATGTAGATTAGTTATCTGGTGTGTCTTATTTTTGAGTGACGTAATAGGTCATTTAAATAAAATAAGTAATAAAATATTAGATGAAAACATGTCATTGCATCACCTGTCAATGACATCATATCCACACTAACCTTGATTTCTGGTTTTACTTGTATAGAAACACCAAAGACGCTTTAATATATGGTTATGTAATATATATTATTATATTGAGTACCGTCGGATTGCTTTCCATGGGCTGTGGAAGTGAAGATGACAATTCTCATGATTCTCGTGGTGAGGGAGTTGGGCTTGTAATCGGAAGGTTGCCGGTTCGATTCCCTCGCTGGTAGGAATTGAAGGTGGGGATTGTGAATGAACAGCACTCCCTCCACCTTCGACAACATGACTAAAGTGCCCTTGAGCAAGGCACTTAACCCCTAATTGCTCCCCTTGTAAGTCGCTTTGGATAAAAGCGTCTGCTAAATGATGAAAAATGAAATGAAATGAAATAAGTGACATCTAGCGGTGAAACTTACATACTGTGCCTTTAAAGCTAAATAAAAGAAAAAGAAATACTTAAAACTAATAAAAATGACTAAACTCAAAAGAAATGCTAAAAATGTAACTAAAATGAACAGGAGAAGTGAAAGTATAAAAAATAAAAGCTAATACAATATAATCTGGCAGATCTCCTGTTTCTGAGTGTTAGACGTGATCTTAATGTCTCAAACTGTGCTCAGAAGTGCCAAGATACCAAAGTCTATGAGATTTCAATATGAATTCAAAACATTTACATTAAATTCTTCCCAATTTTAAAGCTTTATACTCTTCCTGTATGTCAACAGTTGTGTAATTTATTTTTATTCCTCATTTGGGATTTTCTTAGAAGTCAATATGTGGACCAGCAATAACATTGTCCTCTCGGTCTGCTGCTGTAGCCCAGCACTCACACACTGTAATAATAGATCATCAGGGTGCAGTGAGTCATGATGTACAGTATGGTTCTTCTTCTTTGAAGACTGTAACGTCGTGAGTTTAATAAAGAGAGACAGCCTGTGTTCAGTGGGACAGGCGCTGAGTGCAGAGGAATCGACTTGCACACCTCAGCAAGTTCCTGTGCTGGTGAGGGAGACGGGAATATCATTTGCTAGAGGAGTGTGCGAGTTGACTGAGTGTATGCATGTTTACAGCAAGCTTTAAAAAAAGAACAGCTCCATGACAAACAAGAGGTTTGATCTGATAATTGAAAGGGAACACAAAAAACTGATTTGAAGAAATGTTATAAGATAATGTATTTCTACTGCGCATGCTGTTGGCTACTTTTTTATATGAGTCCATTTTTTTACTTGAATTTTCTAGCTTGAAGAGATAGTTTGGTTATTCTTTACTTACCACATTTTTTTTGTTAACTGAAGCTAAAACTATATGAAAAATATTAAATGAAATACATTTGAAATATAAATAAGATAGGTAAAACTTAAAAAAATCTACTTGGCACAACTAATTGAAATAAATATGTTTAAGTGGAAGTAACCTACTAAATTACTAAAACTGAAATAAAAATAAATTAAAGATAAATAGAAATATTTATTACTAATAAAATGTTAAATTACTAATAAAAATGACAAAAGCACATAACACAAACTAAAAACATAAAAGCAAATTCAAGCTAATTCAAAATATGAATAAATATTATGATAGTATAAAAATGTCTGATTATGTTTCCAAACCTGTGACCTGTGACCTGTGTCTGTTTTCTATTTCAGGGGGGGGGGGGGGGGGGGGAAATGCTATTTTGAAATTACATGAGTAAATGATTCTTTTGGGTGAACTATCCCTTTAACCATTGTCGACTGAAAACTTATGGAAGTGGATGTATTATAGCAGGGGTTCCCAAACTTTTCCAGGATCTAGAAAAGTATAATCTATCGCAAGACCCACAAAATATTTGAGATTAGAAAACAGTTGACATTACTGTAAGCATGATCAAAAGTTTGGTATGACAGAAATATTTAAATATTTATTAATATTACAGAAGGATTTAATCAAAATAATAATTTTATTTTATAGTACAACTGTAAAATTTCAATAATAGAATTAATGTTTTAATTTCATCATTTTCAAACGTTAAAGAGTTTATGAAATATGTGCATAAAATAGAAATGCACTCACTCCGGTCCGGATATGAATTGTAATCCGTGCTGCGAGTGTTCAGCGCTCTCAGGCTCGTTCCGTACATGTACATGTGAAATGATTTTTACAGACAGTTTCCTTGTGTTGGTAGGTAGCCAAACGCACACGAAGGAACAAAAGCAAGGCACTCTTTATATGTCTCTGAAGGACAGCAGCGCTGAGTTGAACTGACCTGAAACAGCCTTTCGTGACATTTGAATTCTCCGGTGAGAATTCAATTCTCTTATTTCCTCTCATTAATAATGCAGACCAAGTCGCTTAATAATGAACCGAGACCCGCACTGTTATTACAAGTCACATGCACGCGCTTCAAAACATGTAACGCATATTTTATATAATTAAACTGCGGCCTTTGTGAATCGAAAATCGCACTAAGCAATATCGCAATTTCTATTTAATGCTAATATATCATGCAGCCCTAGATTAAACTGTGTGTTGGTGTCATTCACTGAAACCCAAATTTAGCTGCAGCCAAGTGACTTTTCGCAACCCGCCTTTTACCACTCTGTGACGCACAAACTCTTGTATTATAGAAAAATGTATGTTTTTTTTCTAGTAAATGATACCATGAACACCCAGTGCACTTTATATGAGAAGTTTTCTGTTGATGAGTCTTCTGAGACGCCAGTCCAAGGTGACTTCCTTTTTAACAGCTGTCTAGGAGACTGATGATTCATTAAACTCCTGTGCCAGAGCTTCATCCATTGAGAGAGGTCAGCTCTGACATAGACAAGAAGATGGATGGGAAAAGCAACTGGGAAGCTACAAAGTTTGACAGGAAGGGGATATCTAGCTGAAATAGACCAGCACACAAGATGTTAATTTACCTTTATATTTTATTGCACATATGTATTGAAATACTATAAAAAATTATAATTGCATTATCTTGCTTTTGTTTTATATATTACTATGTAGACTGTCGACCGAATTCTTAAGCATTCAAGCTTTCCATGAAACTTTCTTTTAAAGTGCCCCTATAATACAAATGTTAAGGTTCCTAATGTTGTTTTGGAGGTCTCCTACAATAGCTTTACATGCATTCAAGGTCAAAAACACTTTCATTTTCTCGTAATATTCATTGCACCTCACCTTATTTCTCAAAGAGTCTGAAAACGTTTTTTTTTGAAAATTTTCTCTATAAACCCCTCCTTTCCGAGAGCCTGCTCTGCTCTGATTGGTCAGACGGCCCAGTCTGTTGTGATTGGTCTACAGCGCGTGTCGGAAACTTCAGCTCCGGAGGCTTCCTCAGCGCTTGATACGAATGATGGTGTCAGTTTTTCTGTTTCAATTCCAGTGCGAGTCCTTTTGAACTTCATGCAAAGTGGATTTGCAGCGCTAAAAAAGGCATCTTCTCGACAACACGAACCAAACTCTTCCAGACCACGGCTACACATACAGTGTTTGAGGGTCAAAGTAGATGAAGATCATAGGCTGGCATTGTTACAGTACATATAATGTAACAGGAAGTGAGACAGGAATTGCTGATGGCTTGTTTTTTCGGCAGTTCAAAATCAATTCTTACTTTTAGGAGACAACTTTATATGTTGTGCACTTTGATCTTTAAAGATTCAGTGTGTGAATTTTATCTAGCAATGAGGTTGCAACCCCTTACCCTCCTTTTCGAAGGCCATAGAGAAGCTACGGTGGCCAACACGGGACAAAGATGTCGTCGTCTGAGACAGCAGAGAGTAGCCATTCTCTGTAGAGCAGTTTGTCCATTTAGGGCTACTGTAGAAACATGGCGGTGCAAAATGGCGTCTTCCATGTAAGGGGATCTTCGGTGTATGTGGATAGAAATGGCTCTTTCCAAGATAATAAAAACATAACGGTTCATTATGTAAGGTTATTATGTAATATTATGTAATTTCTGTCAGTAGATTCTGCTAAATATTACACACTGGACCTTTAAAACTTTGCAGAGTTTTACATTCGCTGTATTAATGGTTATGTTCGAAAAAGCATAGGATTTGAGCAGCATTTCAAATATATATACACATATATAATAAAGTGGTTTCATGTTTTCTTGAAATGGATGGCAGATTTATTCTCATCCTCATGTAGATTTTAGAGTTTTACTAAAGGTCCTTGGAGAGAGCCGACGTGTTTCTCTCTCATCAACACACACTTGCGCTTCATGAATTGGCTTTGATATGGTTTTGAAGTTTGACAGTGTTCAATAAAAGCTGTTTCTGTAGTAAGCAGCTGTCAGTTTCCATTCTCATATCTGAAGTGATGTTTCACAGGCCCTGCTGCTGCAGTACTAGTGTGCCGGGAAAAACACTGAAAGATAAAGGTGAATTATTTGTTGTCATTCAATAATGGAAAAAGAAAAGAAATGTTTGCTGCAGGTTTATCATAGGTTTTTGTCTTTTGGATATTTTAGGAAGAATGTATAATGTCCATTGAGTTTACATTTGAAAGAATCTCTGTTAATGCATTAAATTATGCAGCATTAGAATAAAGTATATTAATTATATACTTTATATTGTTTCAGAACAGTCAAAACCTGTAATTGTCTTTTTGAATCATTCATTAAAACAACAAGCTCCACTTGTCATGCCATCTGTTTCTGATTCACTGATCCAGTTCATAAGAGTCATTTGTTAGTGAAACTGACTTCACTGGTGGAGCTGTATTCTTTTGATTCACTAAAAAAGAACCGACTCATAAGAGCCATGTGTTTTGTGATTTGCGCTACAGTGGTGGTCGTGTTGAATCTTTTCGATTCACTAAACTGAACTGGTTCATAAGAGTCATTTGTTAGTGAATCTGACTATATTGGTGAAGCTGTATGTTTTTTGCTTTTTTTGGGAAAAAAGAACTGCACTACACTCCTCATGCTGTATGTTTTTCAATCATTAAACTGAACTGGCTCATAAGAGTAATTTATTTATTAATTAATTAATTTATTTATCTTGCAACTGGTCACTCTATATGTTTTTTTTAATTCACAAAAAAATCGTGCCTCATAGGAATCAGTTGGTTAAAAACAAACATTGGTCTACACCGATCGCTCTGTATATTTTTAACGCACTAAAAATAACTGGTTCATAAGAGTCATTTGTTTTGGGAATTGGTCTACAATTGATCATTTTTCCCAGTGCTAATTAGGGGTGAAACTAAATATTGTAGTTTTATATTTTGGTCAGATTTAGTCCCAAAAAAGTAGTTTTCCTTGTAAAGTTTTGCCTCATCCATGGTGTATGATGCCTGTGTGGGTTTGAGCGGACATCAGCCTCTTTTGACTGTGTGTGTGTGCATGTTTATGGATCATTAGGTCCTTGGACAGGTGTGCGCTGTAACCCCATTATAATGACCTCATCTGTCCTCATCACTGAGCAGCAGATGCATGGAAGCAAGGACATGCCTCTCTCTTTCCATTGTTCCCTCTTTCTTTTGTTTTTCTCCGCCAATCTTAACGCCTCTTCACACTGAACAAATTTGGACTGTTTTCAAACAGGTTTCCCAAACTTCCTCCTATGCCCACATATCTTGATGGTGGTGTCGTATATATCTGATCAGGTGCCCAGGAGGCACACATTTATTAGGCGGTCATGTCATTAACTGCAGAGCGTTGATCAATTCTTTCTCCATTAGTGGATCTAGAGGTTGAGAGGTGACATGAATCCAACTGGGTGGAGGAATGACATTTAATTTGAACAAATTGTGTTTCAGATTTCATTGTCTTACCAATACATGACAGACAGATTAAAATGGATTTCCAATAAAAAAAAAAATCTAGATTCCACTATGAACTATAATCTCTTCTCTTCTCTTCTCTTCTCTTCTCTTCATATTACAAAACTTCAATTGGCTAAAATATTAACCTTTCAATTATCAGACTGACAGTGATAATATTATTAATAAATTGTGATTGGTCTTATTTCATGCATTTATTTCTATATTAAATGGCTATTTTCTTAACTCTCAATGTGCCTTTACTCTTTAAAGTGTGTCCTTTGTGCTGTAGCCAAAGAAAAGCTGATCTCTGATCAGTGTTCGCCATTCATAAGGTAATAAATATGACTATAAGTGTTTAAGGAACTTGCCTCAATAGTAGCCAGTTTTGTTCAGAAAAATGAGTTTACGATAATTGTAATAATATTGTATTCAAAGAAACAAAGAGGTCAACACCTATTGCATTTCTAAGCATCTGTGATTGTGATAGTAAATATGTGTGTATGTGTGGTGAAGTGCTCTTTTTCTGCCTCTGTAAATAATGAATGAGAGGATTGGATCATCTTTGTCAGGAGGAGAGACTGAGAGAAAGAATAGATGAGGGAATGGGAAAGAGGGAGTGATAAAGGGATAGATAGAGGGCAAAACAATGTCAGCAACATTGGGGAAAAAACAAAAACCAAAGAAGGACTAATTACATTTTTATTATTATTTTTATATTTGCAATCCGCTGTGATGCGGTGGTTTGTGTGCATCTGATATATTGTGCTGTGCTGCTTATGTGGGAAACTCAGGTTAAGCATGTCTCCATTCCTCCCCAATAGTTTCCTGTTACTCCTCTCTTTATCTGTCAAGTAAAAAAATGAAGTGAAAATGCTACATATGTCCACATAATCCGTCTCAGAAATGTAATTTCACCAATTTCACTTTCAGAGAACCTTCGAAACTCATCTTTAAGTGCTAGATTGACCCTAACCAATCACGTTTCTCCCTCGAAAACATTTCCTGTGCGATTCCATCTGTGATTCAGCCCACCTGCCCTGTCTCACCCTTCTGCTTAGACTGTTCTTGCTGCAATAAACAGACAGTCTGACCTCATGACCTCATATAGCTCTAATTTTTCCCTCGCTCATCTCAAACAACAGCCATGTGTTAGCCAAGCAACCCTGACATGTTTTTCTCCCCACCTTTGCCATTTTAACTGCCAAGTTATTGCCAACACAGTGTCACCTTGCATCATTCTGGTGCCTTGTGAAACACAGTGCGTGTTTTTTGTTCCATCTGTGTCCCAGAAAGCTTGGGGAAACGCTAGTCTTTATGCCAGCGTCAGCTGCTGGAATTTAAAGGTTTGTGTAGGGGAGGCCACACGCCGCGCATGCTAATTCAAATCAGCTTCATAGAGTTTGATGGGTTGCATGATGTAAATCTCATATGAGGCATTTGTGACTAATGCAATTTACATGGTTCTAGTTGACTATTTATGCTCATTAGCTAGTTGATTTTGACTTATTAGCAGGTTGACGCTAGTAATTTATGGAGATTGTCAGGTTGAAACTAAACAGTTATGGTCATTTTCTGGTTTACGCTGATCAGTTATGGTTATTAACTGGTTGAAACTGGACATGTGATTGAAAAGAGTTGTTTTGGTCATTAGCCGGTGGAAACTGGAGATTTGGACTAGTGTTCTCAAAAGTACCGACTTCGATGCCAAGTCGTACTGAAATTTTAAGAACGCGAGTGCTTTGAGTGCTGTTGAGTGTATTCGTAAACATCTCTCATTGGCCATTGTGTTCACACGCTCATCAGAGATGACATCAGTGATCAACGCACGGGTGTTTGAAAGCACACGGAAGTGTGTATCTGTGTAAGCGGTCAGTAAAGAGCGTCATTGATGTCTGTTTACAACATGCTTTTGAAACCAAGTCATTGCAGCCAATTACAGACACATCTGATGAGCATGTGATCACAATGGCCAATCAGAGGTGTTTGCGAATCTCACATTTCGGTACCAATTTGGTATCGAAGTTGGTATTTTTGACAACACTAATTTAGATTCATTAGCAGGTTGAAGGTAGTAATTTATGGTCATTTTCAGGTTGCATCTATTTATTTATGGACATAAACTGGTTAAAGCTAGTGATTTATGATAATTAGCTTGGACAGTTACGGTCGTTAACTGTTGAAACTTGCCATTTCTGTTTGAAGCAGGTTGTTTGTGGTTATTAGCTTGTGGTAATGTGTCATTTATGGTTATTTGGTTGTTTAAGCTGGTCAGATATGAAACAATTTATGGCTATTAGCCAGTTGAAATGGGTTGATTTTGGTCATTAACTGTTGGAATCTGGTGATTTGTAGTTGGTTGATAATGGTTATTAATGGTCATTAGCTGTTTAAAGCTAGTCATGTATCGTCATTACCTTGTCTGAATCTACAGTAGTTATTTATGATCATTGGCTAGTTGAGACTAGCTAGTTGTTTTGGTCGTTAGTTGTTTGACGCTGCATTTTAAAAAAAAATTATGGCTAATGACTGTTCGCAGCTTGTTGTTTGAGGTCATTATCTGGTTGTTAAAAAGGATGGCATGAGAGAAGAATGTGAATAAACCCAAACTCATCTCGGTGTGTGTGTTTGTGTTTCTGGGCACATATTGCTGTGTGGATCAGCGGGAAATCTCAGCTCCTGTGGTGTGTGTGACTCATACTGAGCTCCTGAAAGATCTCTCCATCACACATTAGAGAGCAGGAGAAAGAGAGAATCAAACAAAGATTCATTCATTTTCATTCAGTCGCATTTTCCCATCATGTAACCCACACAAACTGATCATCCTGTCTGCTCCAAGCCACATCTAGCGCTCACAGTTATTATACTGTATGAATCAGTGCATGTGTGCATCTTTTTTCTTCTCTGCCACACAATCATACTGCGATGCACACTGATATATTCTGCATCAACCCTAATGACCTTATTATATCCACACACACACACACACACACACACACACACACGCACACACTCTAATGGTGTTGTCAGTGGCACACATCTCTCTTCCACATCTATTGCCTTGAGCAAAAGTTCTAGTGTAATTAAGTAGACCACACACACACACACACACACACACACACACACACAATTTATATCATATTAGGGTCCTTATATTAGCCTTTTTTATTTTTTAAATCAAGCTTATAGTTTACCCAAACCTTAATAATAAGAATATAAAGAATAAAAAATCTGTTTACAAGTCAATCAGACAGGCTTTCCTGTCTAAGTCTGGTGATTCTTCTTGAAAAAGTGATTAGAAAAAAAATTAGTGCATGTGGTTGGGCTGCACGATTTGCAATCTAATTGCAATTTTTCTGATAAAAACTGTGAATAAAAAAGAGCTCCAGAATTTTAAATAGAGCTCCAAAATTGCTGTCTTAGCAATTTAGCCAATAATAATAATATACTTTTTATTTATTTAAAGGGTTAGTTCACCCAAAAATGAAAATTCTGTCATTAATTACTCACCCTCATGTCGTTCTCGTTTGTTTTTTGTGCATCATTAAGGTTCGGTTGAGCTTATGTTTATGTTCGCTGATCAATATTTACAAGTGAATAAAATTCTAAATTAAATATGTTCATCATATAAATCGATCGAGTCTCTTTAGAAAATTTGGACGGGACCGCTCGATTCATATGGATTCGTTTTACCATCTCTTATGACAGTTGTATAGCTGTCAATCAAGGGACAGAAATCTCTCAGATTCAGAGCTTCATTTGTGTTCTGAAGATGAACGAAGGTCTTACGGGTGTGGAACAACATGAGGGTGAGGAATTAATGACAGAATTTTCATTTGTGGCTTGAACTAACCCTTTAATTCCCAGCCTTTGTGAATTTATTTTCACACTAAGCCATGCTGCTATTGTGGTTTTGTTTTTGATGAATCATTCAGCCCTACTTTGTGAGGCTAATTCTATAACGGTAACCTGCGTTAAGCATTTTTACAAATGAAATATGACATTATTTGCATTATTTTTATTTTCTCTGTGAAAATTTGGTTTTCCAGGACATTTTTTTCCACTCAACCACTGCTGTCCTCTCCTCACATGTCTCCCCTCCTGCGTTACCCCTTCACTCACCCCACCAACCCCTTTTCATCATGTTTTTGCCTTACAAACCTCTATATGCTCTTTATCCACTCCTTTGTATACAGACTCATTGACTGTGACAGGCTCTTATCTGCAGTGCGGCTTAATGAGTTTCCCCTTCGCCAAACACACACACACACACACCCACGCTCTCTCCTTTACGGAACTTTTGCTCCCCTGAATTTGAAGGGTTTCCTAGGCCACGTCTCCGGCTCGCACCACCGATCAAGCACCGATCCTGCTCGAGCATGACTTGTAGTCTTTTAATTGGTTTCACCCCACCTCTTCCTCTGGTCCTCGTCTCCTTCTCAATGTTTCCGCTCTGCTTGGATTGCAGTGAAAAGAAAGCCGGTCTGAAAAAGAGAGATGGGAAGAGTGAGAGAAAGGAAGATAAATATACTGCACTCTTTTAAATGCATCTTGGTTTTCAAAGGTAGAAAATAAATGGAGTAGTTGGGATTTTTGGGGGGCTTCCTATGGTGTAAGAAACTGTTTTCAAGGATCCCCTACACACCCCCTGAAAGGGCAGACATCGCTTTTGCTCATACTTGGGGTTAGTGTAATTCATCTCACTCTATACATGAATGAGGAGATACTTTTTGAGGAGAAGTGTGCTTTTACTTTTCTAAGCAATCGTGATATTCACCTAGAGGACAATAAACTGAAAAAAAAGGAAAAAAAAGTCAAGGTGCGTCCCAGTTTGCATACTTTTGCACTATTCTATGCCGAGTAAATAATTGAATTCCAAAATTCCAAAACAAAGTGCACTTTAAATACCCGGATGATGCACTTAATTAACAGGAAAACAGGAATTTCGGACACTTCATGCGTTCAGCTGTCGTGGCTTTAATCACGTAGCAGAGAGGGAGTGGCTTTCAGACTCCAATGATGAATGACAAAATAACCTTATAAAATTCATAAACGACATGGTTAAGTACATAGTTTATAAATGAAGGAGGTACATATTATCTATCAGTCTGTTTTTAATCTAACCAAACTCTGTCCATATAATCAGGACATAATGTAATTAATATTGTGCTCCTTATTTCACATATATATTTATTTTATTAGGAAGGAAGTAGTTTGAGTTGTTTGAGGTCTATACAGCATTTGTGTGCTGCCCCCTGGTGGTTAATAATAGATCTCTCACAACATCCTGCACTGTTCCCCAGCCAGCTGCTCGACTTGAATGCATTTGTATAGTTTGTATTTTAGTTAAGTATAGGTAAACATTTTTATATGCACAATATTTATAGTCAAATCTATCAGTTAGATAGTTTGTGTATAGGTTTATACTGTCTCACTTCATTGTCGTATGCCTGTATTTATGTAGCACTGTGGTCCTGTGAGGCACGGCATTTCGTTCCAATGTATGTCCCCACATTTGTAGTGGCATGACAATAAAGCTCGACTTGACAGCTCTGCGTTTTGAACCCCACTGCATTTAATTTGCATCTTAATAGATAATTCTTTAATTTTTTTCTGTTTTGAACTTTAATTTGATCTGAAACATCTACACACGGCTTTATTCTGAGATTATGCTCCTATCTTAGACATATTTATGCATGATTTGATCTTTCCTATTTAAACTAACATTTTTACAGCTATGCTGTTATTGCATTCAGATGACAGCTATATATTATTAAAACAATTAAATAGTTATTTAATCGAGTGTGCAGAGACACTAAAGTAATCAGTTCGATTCTCAGGAACACACATACTGGTAATACTTTGAATGCACTGTAAGTTACTTTGGATAAAAAAGCTTATGAATTCTGTAAAATGCTTCAGAGGTGGATGTAGTTCAGCAGTCTGACTGCAGGTGGCGCCTTGACATCAGCACCTGCCTGATCTGAACCTGTGATCAATTCTGATATTCATTCACAGTGTCTGGATGGAACACTTTTTCACTGTTGAATTTAGCTTTGAGTGTATCTGAATGCTTTTTGACTTTCTTTTTTAACTAATCACAGTGATTTATTGTTATTTAAACACTTTTAAATCAATTAAATGTCACTCAAGTTTTACATAAACATACTTCTAATTTTTTAAGACAATTAATCTATGTGTATTTTTATTAAACAGCTTGTACTCTTAAAAATAAATATTTTTTATTGACATCAGTGGTTCTATGAAGCATCCTTTCCATCTCACAAAAGGTTCTTTATGGAGGAAAAATGTTCTTCACGCTAAGAAAAAATGTTTCCTTTAACAAGTGTTCACTGAAAGGTTCTCTGGGGAACCAAAAATGATTCTTTTATGGCATCAGTTCAAAAAAAAAAAAAAAACCTTTTGGACTCCCTATTTTTAATAGTGTAACTGTCTTACAAATCCAAAGTTTTAACTTGTTCAGAAGTGTGTTTTCACTGACTCTCTGCTGATCCCAGAGCAGTGTTTGTGTACTCCGGGTCACTCTGTTTGTGTTTAGGTTCAAGAATGCTGTTAAATTCAGTCTCCAGCTGTGAAAAAGCCTGTGAAATTATATCATCGCCAAATTGTCTGGAGGCAGCGCTTAATCTCATTAAATATGTAGAGTGAAAGCCAGTGTAATAATCATAATGTTTTAATTACAAGGGGATTTTAAATGCTAACCAGACTGTATTTTCTCCTCTCTATTGTGGCGAGGCTTTTCCTGAGGTTTATCTCATTCACATCCAGAGATTTGCCGTCCCTGCTCGTTCTTCAGCTGCAGTTTTATCTCTTTAGCCCGACGGGAGATGATACGGTTGTTATAATGGCTGTAATTCCTCTGACACGTTTTCACAGACACAGACAAATGAATAGAGAGTTATATTGTTTTTGCCTAAAGCGTTTCAGGCCCACCCAGACACTCCACGACTTTGGAGACATACGGTAGACTGAATATTTTCTGTTATCATAGATGCAGCATTATTCTTAGCATGATGTGACGTAGTATGTGAGCCGCTCATTGAAACCCCAGCGTTGTTCCTGGAGGTCTGTTCCTGTAGTAAGTCTACTGTAAGCCACTTTTAATAAGAAAGCTTCTAGTAAATGAAAAGTGTTTATTAGAGCAGTTGTTTCCTGAGGCTAGATCCTCTAATGTTCCCCATCATGATGACAAACAACTCCAGAGAAGTCCAGTTTTCTGAGTCAATATTATCTTTTTCATTAGATTAGATGCATTTGAGAAGAGGTCAGTCATAGGTCAGTTTAAAGATTTAGCTTTGTTCTGAATCCATATTACATTCAAAAGTTTGGGGTCAGTAAAATTTTAATTATTTATTGATTTTTTTTTAAACAAATTTATACTTTTTTTCAGCAAGGATTCATTAAATTGATCAGAAGTCACTGTAAATACATTTAGGATGTTACAGAAGATTTATATTTCAAATAAATGCTTTTCTTTTGAACTTACTATTCAACAAAGTTTCTACAGAAATATTAAGCAGCACAACTGTCAACATTTATAATAATCAGAAATGTTTCTTGAGCATCAAATCATCATATCAGAATGATTTCTGAAGGATCATGTGACACTGAAGACTGGAGGAATGATGCTGAAATTTCAGCTTTGCCTCTTTGGAATAAATTACATTTTAAAATGTATTAGACTATAGTTTTTGATTTTTTGATTAAATAATAAATAAAATCAATAAATAGTTTATAAATAAGTTATTGATTGATTTTTTTTTTACGTTTAACCCCACAAAGGCAAAAAAAAGTAATTCACAAATTGAAAATATACATTTTTGATATATGATAGGCTTTTTATAATGCGTTTTTGAGTAATCTAATAGATTCAGATGATGGAGGAGATGAAATTGAGTGTCACATCATTGATCCATATGGCGTGTTTTAAAGGATTAGTTCACTTCAGAATTAAAATTTCCTGATAATTTACTCACCCCCATGTCATCCAAGATGTTTATGTCTTTCTGTCTTCAGTGGAAAAGATATTAAAGTTTTTGAGGAAAACATTCCAGGATTTCTTTAACAGTTACCAATACGTTGAAGGTCCAAATGGCAGTTTGAATGCAGCTTCACAGGGCTCTACAAGATCCCAAATGAGGAATAAGGGTCTCATCTAGTGTAACGATCTGCCATTTTCTTAAAAAAAAATCAAATTTATATACTTATTAACCACAAAAGCTCTTCTTGCACTGCTCTACGATCCATGACGCATTACGTAACCGCGTTGGAAAGGTCACGCCTGACATAGTCGGAAGTACCGATCCAGTATCTACAAAGCGTGCGAAGACTAAGTCAAACACCCATTACAAAAAATAAAGTAAAACAACGATGTCAGAGGATTTTGAAGTTGGAGGAGAAAATTATATGGAGTTTTTCGCCCTACCGCGGCTCTTCCACCTATGTCACGCGTGACCTTTCCAATATGTGGCGGATCCTGGAATGTTTTCCTCAAAAACCTTAACATCTTTTCCACTGAAGAAAGAAAGACAGATGACATGAGGTTGAGTACATGATCAGAAAATTTTAATTCTGAAGTGAACGAATCCTTTAAGTAAGTAGCTTTTGTAAATTGAAGGTTTTATTATGATTAGTGTAGTATAGATTGTAGCATTTCCAAAGCCTCACAATGTTCAAAGCCTTATAAAGAAATGTTCCTCAAAAGATTTGTACTAAATTAAAATATTAAAAATGCTTCATTGCTTCCCTTTTGCTTGCTCAGCTGTGTATATTTGGGTGGGCTTTATGTTCTCTCTCTCTCTCTCTCTCTGTGTGATTTGTTATTGTGTGTGTCGACACGAAAGTGTGTGATGATAAGCCACTATGACATCCCTCTCTTTCTCTCTTTCTCTCTCTCTCGCTCGCTCTCGCTCCGGTCACTCACTTCTCTGCCATGTGGCATAGCCTGCTGCATCCAGACATGTCACCATAGCAACACCATCATCTCCTCCTGCAGCACGGCAACCGCGCACGAGTATGTGTGTGTGTGTGAATGTGAGTGATGTGATATATGAATGTTTCTCACTAGATCACACTCCATTCAGCCTGCAGGAGCTGCAGTATGTTACATCCAAGTTTTTACACGTGCGTCACTTTCGTCTGTTTATTTATGAGTCTTCTGTAACAAAAATACACCTCCATCTGTTGGACAGAACAGAGAGGGAATTAATCCCGAAATAAACATGTTAATATGATAATGTCTCACAAAATGAACTTCTAAAGGAAAGTTTTTTATCTAGTACTGTTGATCTCTCTCTCTCACACACACACATGTTGTGTTTATGTGTTTTGTGGGGACTTTCCATAGGCGTAATGGTTTTTATACAGTACAAACTGTACATTCTGTCCCCCCCACCCCTAAACTTAACCCTCACAGAAAATGTTCTGCTAGTTTAGATTTTCAAAAAAGATAATTCTGTATGATTTATAAGCTTGTTTCCTAGTGGGGACCAACAAAAGGTCCCCACAATGTCAAGATTTACTGGTTTTACTTACGTTGTGGGGACATTTGGTCCCCACAATGTAAGGAAAACAAGTACACACACACACACACACACATGTTGTGTTTTCATGTTTTATGGGGACATTCCATAGGCGTAATGGTTTTTATACTGTACAAACTGTACATTCTGTACCCCTACCCCTAAACCTACCCATCACAGAAAACATTCTGCATTTTTAGATTTTCAAAAAAGATAATTCTGTATGATTTATAAGCTTGTTTCCTCATGGGGACCAAAAAATGTCCCCACAAGATCAAAATTTGCTAGTATTACTATACCTGTGGGGACATTTGGTCCCCATAACGTAGGGAATAACCATCCACACACACACACACACCTACACACACACACAATCTCTGTTTTCTCACTTCCCATTGACATAATGATTTTTATACTCTACAAACTGTATATTCTATCCCCTAAACCTACTCATCAAAGAAAAATCTCTGCAATTTTAGATTTTTAGTTTGTTTAGTATTATTTATAAGCTGTTTTCCTCATGGGGACAAGCACAAAAAAAATGTCCCCATAAGGTCAAAATTTACTGGTATTACTATCCCATCAAGTATACACGTGCATCCATATACCTCTCAAAAGTATGGGATCAGTACAATGTAAAAGTGCTCCAGCTGCGGAACCTGATGTCATTCAAGGTTTGGCCTTTAATAAAGTGTGATCCTCTATTTTCCATGTGCCACACGTGTCATGTAATATAGACTGTTGTGCGGTCATGCGTATTTCCTCAGGCTTTTACGTAAAAGGAGAGAAACATCAAACAAGATGGGCGAGCTGCAAGGTTAAGACCGTTAAACTGCGTCAGTTTATGAAAATTTGAAAAAACCACCAGCCACATGTTGCCTCGTCAAACTCACAGCTCTGAAGTGACTCTGAGCAGAGCGGAGCATGTATGTCTGTCGGTCCCAAATGTTGACACGACACATTATGATATAATGAATTTGGAGGATTAAGTTCCAAATTCTGAAACTTCTAATACAGTGATATTCATACATTCATTATAAAATAAGCATGAATATCACTGCATTAGACAAGTTTGTTTGGTTTTAAGTGGCAAATCTATAGATTTACTGTTAAAAAATGAGGAGACAAAGTAAATCCTGTTCTTAATGAGAATTTTTGTCAAATTTTCTATTTAAAATATCTATCTTTTAACAGTTCATAAGATAGTAAGACATTAAATGTTTCATTCATCTTTATTCAGGCAGATTGTCACTTGTTAAGTATAACCAAGTTAAAAACAAGTGGACAAAAGTGCATTTCATCATATTTAAGATAGTCTAAGATGAAAAGTCTTAGTATACTAATATATATCTGAAGCTTCTCAAATTAATGCTTCTTAAATTTAAAGTGGTAGTTCACCCAAAAATGAAAATTATTCTAATTTACTCACCCTTAATTCATCCCAGGTGTATATGACTTTCTTCTTTCAGACGAACAAAATATCAGAGATATATTTAAAAATATCCTTAGTTCTCCAAGGTTTATAATGGTTGCGAATGGCTGCCCAAATTCTGAAGACAAAAAAAAAAAAAAATGCATCCATCCTTAAAAAAATGAACCACTATGACTCCAGGGGTTAATAAATCCCATGATGTTCTACACATTGACATGACATGCAACGCGTTGTACATCATGGAATTGTGTACTACGTCGTGGAAGCTCCTTAATTTACTTCAAAAAGTTTTAAATAAGGGTATTTGTCTTATAAAAACGCATCAACTGAGATGACCTTTATTAACCCCTGGAGTCGTATAGATGCATTTTTTTTTTGGCAGCCATTCACACCATTACAAACCTCGGCGGACTAAGGATATTTTTAAATATATCTCTGACTGTGTTCATCTGAAAGAAGGGATGGTTTGACGGTGAGTAAATCATGGGATATCTTTCATTTTTGGGTGAACTATCCCTTTAAAGACTGTACTTGAAAAAGTTAATGAAGGCTAATTAAAAACTCAATATTTGTATTTTTAATTATACATTTATATTATCCTTTCATTTTATCATTATCTTTTGTTTGTGTGATTTTCTTTTTATATTTTGTTATCTGCTGATAACAAGAATGTCTAAATAAAAGTTATGCATGTCAGCACATACTTTTGTCTGTCTTCAAACAGTCACTTACAAGTCTGTACATGTTGATATTTTCACCTGATAAATGATAATCAAAAAAATTGTCTGTTGTCTCAACTGAATAATATTTGTGACAAACTTTTCGTGATGAACCGACATCGTCATAGAATCCAATTTGATAAAAAATTGGTCCCAGATGGTGAGAAATCCTCATTTATCCGTCTGCGTTCCCATACACATTTATAAAGCTACATCAAGACGAGCCTTTTAATAACTAATTTGAAAAGAACCATAAAACCATCAACCACAGAGACTAATGCACAGCATCTGTCACAGATGTCTGAAAGACCAGATACTTCTTGCTTACAGAATGACTGGTCAAGATCGGTCTTTATGTAACTTGAAATTATTACATCTCTTCAGTGGAAGTCATATACACTCATTGGCCACTTTATTAGGTACACCTGTTCAATTGCTCATTAACATAAATATCTAATCATAGCATTTAGGCATTTAGACATGGTCAAGGCGATCTTCTGAAGTTCAAACTGAGCATCAGAATGGTGATTTAAGTGACTTATTTAACGTGACATGGTTGTTGGTGGTCAGAGTATTTCAGAAACTTCTGAAAATAGATCAAACTTCCAGTAGGGCTGCCCCGTAATATTCAACTGACCCGATAGTCAACGAGAAGAGGCTTAGTCAACCAAAATTTTATTAGTCGCAGGAAAAAAAGTAGTAGTAAGTAGTAGCAACTACCATGCATAGTATACTAACATGGCCGCTCGCTTTAACGTTAACCTAGAAAATTGTGGGCTATTCAAGTGTTTGTGCAGAGTGTGAAAGCTGAATAGTCATTGGTCATACAGAGTAATACATCTTTTGAACCTGTGAAGGTTTTATTTGTGTGCTCTCACAGTAACAACAAAACGTTTTGCTTTGGTAAAATAATGAAAGCATCATTTTCTGTGACCTTGAGCGCACCAAAAAAAAAACAGAACGATACTCCATGTAAACTTGCCTCACAAACATAAAAAATATATCTATAGAAATTGAAATGTCTACTCTTAAATGAACCAATTCAAATGGAAAACAAATGTAATCCGTAATGTACATATAGGTGTGTCCACTCCAACTTCATCACTGCAGCCGAAAATACACTAGTTTATCAATTAATTATTAAAATGTTAAAGCAATCAACTGGCTGTTTTCCCCCAATGCATTCACAATCTAATTCAAATTCTGCTGGTGTGCTGTGGCAAGCTTTAAGTGTGCACGTGACCACTGATTAAGAAATGTAGGCATTGAAGGCTTTATCATGATTTATATGGTTTATTAATAAACGTGCAATTAGTCGAATAATCACTTAAAATGACAACTAGTTGACCAGAACAATCTCTAGTCGAGGGCATCCCTAATTGGCAGTTCTGTGGGCGAAAATGCCTTGTTGATGCCAGAGGTCAGAGGAGAATGGCCAGACTGATTCAAGCTGATAGAAAGGCAACTATAACTCAAATAACCACTTGTTACAACCGAGATCTGCAGAAGAGCATCTCTGAATGTTCATCACACTGAACCTTGAAGCAGAAGAACAGAAAACTGAGGCTACAATTCACACTGGCTCACCAAAATCAGACAATAGAAGATTAGAACAATGCCTCCATTTAGATGGTAGGGTCAGAATTTGACGTAAACAACATGAAAGTATGGATCCATCCTGCCTTGTTAAGTCACCTTTACTTATATAGCACTTTTTACAATGCAAATTGCGGCAAAGCAGCTTTACATTAATAATTGGCAAATAATTTAAACCTACCTGAGTATTGTTGCTGACCATGTCCATCCTTTTATGACCACAGTGAACCCATCTTCTGATGGCGACTTCCAGCAGGATAACTCGCCATGTCACAAAGCTCAAACGATCTGTGGTTTCTTGAACGTGACATTGAGTTCACTACACTCAAATGGCTTCCACAGTGACCAGATCTCAGTCCAGTAGAGCACCTTTGGGATGTGGTGGAATGGGCGATGTGGAGTCGACAAATCTGGAGCAGCTGCGTGATGCTGTCATGTCGATATGAACCATATGAACCTTGTTGAATCTGTGCCATGAAGACTTAAGGTAGTTCTGAAGGCAAAAGAGGTCCAACCTGGTACTAGCAAGGTGTACATGTAAGATTATGAGAACCGTTTTATAAACCTATTTCAGATATTCCTTCTCCAATTAAATATGAAACTACCATTTGAGATGTTTGCTGGACCTCATCAGTATTTATTTCTTCTGTCATATTTTTTTTTCCCCCTCCTTGTTATTTTTATTATTCACTGGCCAGAGCTCTAGACTTGACCTGTTATTGTCACCTGCTTCCCTGGTGTGTGTGAGTGTGTCTGTGTTTATGCCTGGAGCTTGTGTTGAGTGAAACGTCTGTATTTATTTCGGTCAGATTGAGGAATGGTAACAGAAAGAGGGCGACGCTTCATGTGTTTGTGTAAGAGAGGTTTGCAATTCTGGAGCTTATCCTCCATTTATCCTGAAGTAAGAATGTTAAAAGCATTTACGGAGAAACACTGCCGTGCCTCTGAGGGTTTGCCGTTAAATCCTGTCAACGGTTTTGGGAGGTGTGGAAATTCCTCATGCTCTCCTTTACGTCACTAACGTCTCTGAACTTATGATCCACCCACATAAGAAGTTGAAGACAGCAGCTAGTTGTGTAACGCACACACATAATTCAAGAGAAGCCTGTAAAACAAAACTATATTTAAACACAAAGCAGCAAGTCTGTTTTAGTTTTGATGTTGTCCATGTTTTTATTCTTTGTTCACTACTCACTACGTTTTAGTCCTGTGATGTATGAATTTTCAAATAAAGAAACTGTACTTCTGTACTGTTCAAAAGTTTTAGGTTGCTTAGATTTTTTTAAATGATGTCTCCTGTGCTTGTTAAAGATGTATTTATTTGATAAGAAAATGCAGTAAAATCGGTTATATTGATAATATTTAAATATTACAATTTAAAATAGCTGGTTTCTATTTTCATAGTCAATATGCAAGAGAAGATAATGGTAAAACTTTTATATGAGATATATACGTTATATGCATCAAATTATACAAATATGCAATTTACTTTAAATATACACTGAAAAGAAAAGATTAAAAGAATGTATTATCTGGTCATTATTGCATTATTGGATCATTATTACAGTGATTATTATGATTGTATCCTGGTATATGTTTCATGCAATTATGTTTTTATGTGTCAGGCAGTATATATTATTATTTTTTTATCATTATTTTTTTTTACCTAGATATTATATACATTTATATAGAGATGATATGGTAGTATGGTAAAGCATGGTAAATTAGTTAACATGAACTAAAACGCTTCTACTACGTTTATCAATCTGCATGTTACTCTCAACATTTACTACTACATTTTTAAGATCAAATGTTGGACCTGCTAACATTATAGTTAATGCACTGTGAACTAATATAAACATTTTAATTAAAGGTGCAGTAGGAGGTCTGGGAAATGCTAACATCAGCCAGCTAGCATTGAAAGAATATGATCCACTCTCCCTGCAAAGACCCGCCCCCTTTAGTTACTGTTGCTATGTCTGACAAGCCATGCGCTCTCACGCCACACATCATGTTCTCACGAAGTGAAAAATACATCCCGGACCAAAGAGGACACTGACAACATGTCGACAGACATATGAAACAGTTTCATATTTAAAATATTGTAATTTTTTAAAGAAGTTTAAACAATAAATAGCGTATAGTGTCTCTTTAATGTGTCGTGACAGATCGCTGTACCTCGTGAACCGATCATCTCTTCATACTAGTTCATCAAATAAACATGAATGAACATCAGAAGGAATGTTGTTTCAAGCACAGAAAGTTAATCTTTAACGTTAATCTACTAACTCCCCTGACTGCTTTGTCGTATAAAATGGCAAATTCGAGGTTACGATTGGTCAGATCGCCTGTCAATCAAACTGTTTGTAAAGGGGTCAATTGCCGTCCAAAGCCACAGCTCCTCCAAAACTGTCAGAAAGGCACAAAAACACATACAGCTGCTCTCGGCAAAGCGTCACAAGAGACGGCGCTAACCTACCTCATGTCTCAAAGCACATAACATTACTACCATAATGATCGTAAACAACGAAGAGCTTGTACCTGACTGCTGCAGATTCATTTCGGTGTTGATACCATTCACATAGAAACACATAATTTCGAGTCTGAATGAACAGCTCACGGGTTGTCATCTCTTAATCAAGGTAGTTATGAGCTCGTTGTTTTGATTCGGTAGGAACTGTAAAAGAGGCTGCTGTTTGTTTGCGGTGCTCGTGACTGAATATCTGCATAGCAATAAACACGCTGATGATGTACAGTACGATGTCTTCGAGAACAGGGTGCATGAGGGTATGTAAAAAATCTGGATATGAAGAGACTCTCAACCAGTATAACAGCAACAAAAAATGATGTTTCTGTAAAGAATCACATATTGTACCTTTAACTAACATTCACAAAAGTTAAATGCTATTAAAATTGGTAGTTTATGTTAGTTTATGCATTAATATTAACAAATGATAACTTTTTGTAAGGTTACTTTATTTATATTTAATTATTTCATATAATCAAACCCCTTAATCTGCATTTCTCAGTAGTTAGGTCTTACAAATAGATGGACAGATATCATGGACAGTTAGTGCATAGGGTGCAGTGTGAATCGTGATAAAGTTTCTCTCTCTCTCTGTTTTTGTTTCTGTTCTCTCCCTCTGTTTCTCTTCCTCAGCTCATATCTGTGGGCAGAGCACTGTTTGTCCCTAATAGAAACTCTGCTGGTGGTCTCTGAGTTTGTCTCTTTTTTTTCATCATTCTTTTCTTCAAAAAAGCACTCTCAAATTTAAGTTGAATAAGCATGCTCTATATTAAAAGAAGAATTTGTGTAATGAACCATTATTATCTGAATATTTTTGTTTGCTTCAGGCCTAGTTTTTGTACATCCTTAATTTAGTTTCATTTTTAAAAATCTGTATCTTAATTTTATCCGAAATATTGTATGTTTACACGGAATGCTCTTGTTTGAAAATTCACACCATACAAGAAGATGTGCGTAACTGCTGTAGTTTATCTATGGCACACATTTCCATTCAAGAGTTTAAAATTCTGGTCAATTAAAAAAAAAAAAAAAAAAAAGTTTAATTATTTGTTAAAAGTTTCTACATGTTAGCTATGGAAAGGTCAATCACTAAAACACCACACACCCTTCGGTGAGATGGAAACCTGTGTGTGTGTGTGTGTGTGTGTGTGTGTGTGTGTGTGTGTGTTTCTAATGGCGTCATAGCTGTAAGAAAAGTGAGGTGTTCAAAAGCAGGCTGTGGGATTGGGTGGAGTGTGTGTTTATATATGAATGTGTCTCAGGGTATTTAGTCCTTTTTTGAAATGGTCGTGAAACCCCCTCTTTCAGTACCAGTCGTTCACCCCTCAGATATGAAAAAGACCAGAGTTTGAACTACTTTTATTAAGCTCTGCTAAACTACTGTTACACTGTTACAAAGCTGCAAAGCTGAATTTTCTCTTCAGGGTCACATGATCCTTCAGAAATCATTCTAATTCGCTGATTTGCTGCTCAAGAAACATTTTCTGATTATTATCAATGCTGAAAACAGTTATTCATATTTCTTTAGGGAGAAAGAACAGCAATTATTGTACATTATTTGACCTCTTTGGACTATAGCTGCACTCCTGAAAAAGGGATCATGCACACTAGTATTTTTTCTCTGTGTTGATAGGTGGGTTTGTGTGTGGTGAGGAAATGAGAGAGCCGGTCCTCTAGCTGTGCACCGGTCTGACAGTTTTTAAATGCAGCCTGCAGTCTCACACGCACGCAATTACGTGTGAGCGAGCAAATTTGTGGTACAGGCAAATTAAGACTCTGTCGGGGTGTGTGTTTGAGTGACTGTGATTAATTGTGAATCTGTGTGAGAACGAGAAATTGTGCTGCTAATGACAGAAAGAGAAGATAAATATGATGGATGGATGGATGGCTGGATGGATAGATATATAGGTAGGTAGGTAGGTAGGTAGGTAGGTAGACAGACAGACAGACAGACAGACAGACAGATAGATAGATAGATAGATAGATAGATAGATAGATAGATAGATAGATAGATAGATAGATAGATAGATAGATAGATAGATTTGGTTATTAGTATTGTAAACACATAACTCATCATCTAGGTCACAATAGGTTCTCAAGTTAGTCCCAAGTGTGTGTATTTAATATTGTGTATTTGTGTATGCAGAGGTGGGTTTTTTTTAGCACTGACTCTTATCAAATTGATTTTTTTAATAGACTAAAATAGCCCATTATCACAGCCTCATAGTTTCCATTGATCCTTAGAGAATTGAGAGGTGTGTTTCCATGGAAACAGGAGAACAAGGAACCAAGTGTTTAGGAGTGGAAGAGTCCTGAGTGTGTCACGTGTGTGTGTGTGTGTGTGTGTGTGTGTGCGTGTGTGTGTGTGTGTGTGTGTGTGTGTGTGTGTGTGTGTGTGTGTGCGTGTGTGTGATTCTGCAGCCTGGAACATTGGAGGTGACCTAATTGTTCTGGTTATTTTTCTGTTTTGTCCTGTCCTGCTCCATCTTGGATCCCAGTAAATGACTCTTGATTCTACACCTCTGTGTATTGTAGAGTTTGCTGTGTCCCGCAGAGGTCCCGATCAGTCTTTCAGGGTTCATTTTACAGGAATGACCAACTGATTATTCCACCAGTATTTAGTGGTTGATCAAATTTTTACTGTTGCCCCCCCCCCCCCCAAGTCTTGAATATTTAGTTACATCATCAATGAGTATGTTGTTTCAGATGGAGCCGTGGTGCAGTGGTTAGCCGTGGTTCTCATGCAGTGACTCAAGTTCGAGTCCGGTCTGTGATATTTCCCAATCCTCTTCCCCTGTCTCTCCCTGTTTTATAATAACTTTCCTTAGATCATTGGAAATATTATAATGCTCAACAGATCAGCAGTTCATGTATATATATGGAAATATATTAATGATTTTATATTTAATATATACTTTTATATTTAATATATTTATATCTCATTGTATATTTTATATTAAATTTAAAACTAAATATTTAATTATTTTATACGAAATGTTAATATTTAATTATGTATAATACAGGCTATTAATCATACAATATTAATTTATATTTATATTTTATGAAGTTTAGTGAAAAAATTGAATACATTTGTAACTAAAAATCTCTTAAGCAATATATAATTTATTACGTGAGCATTATACTGATGTAATGTAATACTGTTTGTTAAATGTATTAATGAATGTTTTTGTAAAGTGTGATTATGTATTTTGTTAGATCATTGTCTGTGTTGAATGGTGTAGTGCTCTCAGTTCTAAGGTGGTTTGTTTTTACATGATTTTCTATATAGCTAAAATATACTTTACATTATGTGTGGGATTACGTCAATACAGCCCCCACGAATGAGCAAATTTTGGCCTTTCTGATCTTCCCTCACATAGCATCCGTGCTGGGAAGCGTGTGGAGCAGAGGATGGTGGGCTCGTCCCAGAGCAGTCACAGGCTTTACCGGTGGTGTGAGTCATTTTTGGGATGAGCCAGACTCCAGAAGGAGGCTTCATGCCAGTTTAATCCCACATGCTTATCTCTCTGCCCAAAGTCTCTGACTTTCTCCTGGTTCAAGTGTAGTTGTGCCTCCTGGAGAGAAGGACTGCTCTTCCAGAATGTTCCTCATTATGCTCACATAAAAGGACAGCAGTAGATTTATAGTGTTGGTGATTCATGGTTCATTCAGAGCAGCAACACCGTTTTTTGGTCTAAAGTGAATTTTAAGGATTATATCAGGTAGATCTAGGTAATGACGGCACTTTGCTTCTTTTTTTGCAGTGATGAAGAGTGTAAAATAAAATGTAAAATACCTGAAAAATATATTTCAGTAGTTATACTGGAAAACAAGATTGCCATTATGCATATGTTTTTTTTAAAGTATCTTTAGATAAGGTCTGAAGGTACGGTAATGTTCACATCAATCTAGAAAGGTCATAGAGAAACCATGCAGTTATTGCTAATTTGTTCTATTCAATTTCATTAGTTAGTTTTTTTTTAATAATAAATAGTAAAAAATAATTATAAAATTATGCCATTGATTAGAATGTACATTCCCATTCAAATCTCTTAAAAATTGTAACAATTCACAAGAAAAGTAGCCAAGACACAAAAGTAACCAAGAATTATAAAAAAAAATATTTTAAAAATATTTATTTTAAATAATAAATATTATAATGAATATATTTATTATTATTATTATTTAAAATAAATATTTTCTTGGTTATTTTTGTCTTGGTAACTTTTCTTGTGAACTTACAATTATATTTTAGTTATAATATTGTTTTTTATTATATATTATTATATTTATTATTATTAAATACTAAACTCATTTTCTTGTAGTCGTTATATTGAGTGCATAGCCAGACGCTAACCCCTGTTACATAATTCTGACCTAATTTGTTGGAAATATCATGTAGGAAAAGGTCGGCACTTTCCAAATATTCTTACACTGTTCATTCAGTTTTGTTCTCGATTAGACTATGAAAATCTTGGTGTGGAGGAGTCAGCAGTCATAGATTCCCGTGTTTGTGTCATGTTTGCCATGAGTACGAGGCGTGAGTCACATTCAGAAGGTCACAGACTCTTTCTTCTGTCTTCTTCTTAAAGGAGCGGTTCGTACAGATTTAGCATGTTGTCCAACTCTGTATGTCCTCCAGGCTGGCACACGCAGACTTGTCCTTTGAAATGCTGTTTGTAAACATTCCTGTCGTGTCCATTAAATCCACTTGACCTTCCGGATAGTGGCTCATAGGGGAGTGTTCAGGGAAACCTGTCTGGAAACACTCATTATTTTTGCTATTTCAAATGATGCAGGTAGTGATAGAAACTGCGCACTTCAACTTCTACTAATGAATTGCAGCAGTGGGAGAGAGACAGCATGCTTGCACGCACCACCCAAACGGTTTGATTGAGTTTCCAAATGAACATGAGCAGATGGGATCTTCATAACCGACTGAATTTGACTGAATACAGCTGGTCTTGGGATGTCTGTGGCTCCGCTTTAAGAAAGAAACTATTAAAATGCAACAATTTTCTGTTGCTTAATTAATCAACTCCTTGCTGTTAGGCAGAATCGCAATGAGTTAATTATTTTAAGTTACTAGATATGGAGACAAAAGCCTACATTTGAACATAGTGCTGGTTTACAGCCCAAGTTGGGGTTAGGGGTACAGTAATGCAAACATTTTTCAAATTAATATTAATTTATGTACTATACTGACAGTAAAGAATTTTACATTGTTACAGAAAATTTCCATTACAAATAAATGCTGTTCTTTCTATCCATCAAAGAATCCTGAAAAAAATGTATCATGGTTTCATCAAAAATATTAAGCAGCACAACTGGTACTTCTTTATATTGTCTGCTATATTATATTGTCTTCTGTATATTGATAATAAGAAATTGTTCTTGAGCATCAAATCAGCATATTAGAAATATTTCTGAAGACTGGAGTAATGATGAATGAAAAAATCAGCTTTGCAAACACAGGAATAAATTCACTTTTAACATGTTGAAACAGAAAAGAATTATTTTCAATTGTAATAATATTTCACAATATTTCTGTATTTTTAATCAAATAAATGCCACATAAATGAGCATAAGAGACGTTTTACAAAAACGTTAAAAAAATCTTACTGAATTGTAGTGTGTGTAATAATTTATACAATTAGTACTGTATAGTTTACATCCTTTACATTATATCCTTTGAAATGCTGTTTGAAAACATTCCTACCGTGTCCAATAAATCCAGTAACCTTCCGAATAGTGGATCATAGTGGGAGTGTTTAAGGAAACCTGTCTGGAAACATTATTTTAAACATTTTGATTTGGATAAATAATTTACTATGTATATTCTTTGTTATAATACAAATTAGCATTATATTTTATACTCATTTACATATTATTACATTATTTTCATTAATTATAAAAATCTGAACCTGTCGTAGCTCCAAACGTGGACTAAAACCCAACAGTTTATCAGTTTTGTGTCTGAAAGCAGGTGTCAAATCTC
Source organism: Zacco platypus (assembly GCA_038088235.1). NCBI lineage: Eukaryota > Metazoa > Chordata > Actinopteri > Cypriniformes > Xenocyprididae > Zacco > Zacco platypus. The sequence continues at coordinate 38,529,436 of CM076085.1, read as the reverse complement.
TATCCTTCAGTTTCCATATAGTAAGTTTGGCTTATAAAATGCTAATTCTGTTTTCTTGACCTAAAATGACAGCTAAAACCATAGCTGCACTATGACACTATTAAGTCAGGCTTTTTACCCCAGTTTCATGTAAATTACCACCACTGAGCTTGTGTCAAAAGCCTTATGAGCTGAATTTCTTGGCCCTTTGAGCCCGGCCCGTTTATATTCAGGCTCAGAGAAGAAAGAAGGGAAGCCCATGCTTTGCTGTCACTTTGTGAACAGTCAGCTTGCTTCTGCCGTGCGGCCCTTAGGGATGTGCGAGTGATTGGGCGGTAGAAGGGTAGGAGGGCTGTCAAAGCCTTCTTCGCTTGCTGCGGCATTTTAATTCAACTCTAAAGTTTATCTGTAGCTGTAGGTGCAAAAGTGATGAACATAGAGAACGGAGTTCTGAATTGGGTCATATGTGACACCAGAAGAAGGATGGTAGATTCACTGATGGCATTTTGAGCACATGTGCAGGAAAAGAGTCAGCAAAGTACCCAATGGTAAAGCTTTTTTCTCCTTATCATAACCCATTGACCATGTTCAGTGCAGTGCTATAAGCCAGTAAGATCCTGTGGGAAGCACAAGGGTTTGAGATGTGAGACCTATGGGTTTCACGTTAAGCTGTTTCGGGTTTACGGAAGGTTGTGTTGTCATGCTTAAGGATAAGACCCTGTATTCAACCACTCTCAAACTCTCTTGCCTGTTCTGTGAGCCCAAGGCTCTTGTGTACTTCTGTCTGGCTTTTATATTTGAGACTAAAAAATCCGGCCACAGCAGTGATGCGATGTGACACAGTTGGGTCTAGCAGAGGATGCCGCAAGAAATTTCGGGCTTAACACATAAACAAGAACCCCTGCTCTTCCAAAACAACTCTATGCTTTTCCTTTCGTCTCATTTTGCTTGTTTGCCCCCAAATTAAAGTAACTTCACGTCAATGCACATACTTCATTTTCTATCATTGGTTGTTAGAAAACATAACAGCTAGATGAAATTGTGGGTGGAGCTATTAATAGAGCTATCCCTAATTTATATAAGAGTCGAAGACATTGTGATGGCCTAAATATTCCACTATAATAAAAATATTCATCCGAAGCTAACACTTGTCTGATCGTAGATAAATACATAGATGACTCATTAGCGGCTGTTTCTATGGGCTGCTATACGTAAGCCATCTACCATATTGGAACAGTCAACACTCGAGCAACTTGACTATACCGTTGTTGAACACATGTATGAATATCTATATCTGAAATAGACTTCAGCTGATGATTTCCATTAATATAAGTTAATTCTGTATATGCTAAAAATATTAGTCCCCGTAGTTTAAAAGCCTGTAATAGTTGCATAGATATAAATACATATATAAACACAAACCAACACATTGTCACCTGTGAAAGTTTATCCCTTTTCTTCAGGAATTTAAATCTCTTGAGGTTTTTACAACTTGAGGCTGTGCAATGTTGTGGCATCTTGGAGTGCTCATTGATTTTTACTGTGTGCGACGACGGCATCTGAAATGTTGACCGTTCCAAGATGGCGAACGCTTCTGGAGTGGTTGACTGTGGAATCTACTTACACATGTCTGTCTCTGATGGTTTGACTGTAACAGTGTCTATTTCATGCACACAGTGTGCATAAGCTACACAGGCAAACATGTCCGTGGATGTGTGGATGCACTTCATTGTGAGCAAACATGTTGGTAGCGTAGCAATATGTAACATTTGTTTGGCTACTCATTGTTGAACTTTACTATTACTGGTTCAATTCATTACCTTAGGAGTGAGAATATGACACCCTGAACAGCATACTTAGTTCAATTCCCTAAATTTAATTACAGGAACTATGTGCTTGGTTTTGGGTTTGAAAACTCTAGCATCTATCTCAGATTCACAAATCTAATAGTTAAAGCGATAGTGCACTCAAAAATTGCAAAAATGCTCACCCTCAAGTTGTTCCAAACCTGTCTGAAGTTCTGTCTTCTGTTGAAAACAAAAGAAGATATTTTGAAGAATGTTGGTAATCAAATAGTTGACGGTAACAATTGAATTCCATAGTAGGACAAAAATACTACGGTTAAATAATGTATGGTTAAAAACTCAAACAGGTTCGGAACAACTTGAGGGTGAGTAAATGATGACAGAATTTTAATTTTTGCGCAAACCATTCCTTTAAAGTTTGTGGTTTGTTTAATTGTGATGAAAAATAATAGCCGTAATGATAAACTCAGACATAGAGGTTGCACACCACTTCGAAAAAACTTTTTTACTGTGTAGTTCAAGATCAAATGGCAATGCAAAGTATTTCTAGCAATATTTTGAACATTTTTTGCAGATATAAATGAAATTATAATGGTTTTAATGTGTCCTTCATATGTACATAGCCTTATCTTTGAACACTCAGCTCGACGTTTGCATGCAGCACAATTAGAAGAAGACAGGATTATCGTTAGACAGGAGATGTCGGTTTTAGCGTATGCTAAGACACCCGCCACCGGCATCCTTTAAGCTGTTTAATGGATTTCTCTCTGCCTATGTGCTCACCTTTAAATCTAATCTGGTTAAGAAGGATTGTCATTACTGCTAGACTGGACCTCTACTATCACCCATCTGCAGCAGGTCCAGTCAAAGACCATAAAGACCTCTGCACATTTCAGACACAACCTGCTAGTGAGTGAATATTGTATGTCAAGAATCTGAAACATCCTAAACCATAATCGTGGTCCATATTGTTGAATCAACTCCTTGTGCTGTACTTTTCCTTTAGGCCTGTCCTAATAGAGTAAACTGCAGACACACGTTGTCCCCTTTTACAAAACTGAAAGGACAGCACAGATGGCAAAGTAGGTTTATCTGGTTGGGCATCACAGAGATGCTCAGAAGTACAAATGAAAGCTATTTTAAGGACCCACCTGACAAATTTGGAGCTTGTGAGGGAAAACGGTGAATTTTAGTTGTTTCCACCTAGAACTGAGTGTATCTTCATCCATCAGATCTAGGTGAACTGAGTCCACGTGGGTGGTTTTTATATTAAAAGCATTGTCTTGTAAAATTGCCCAGTTTATTGTATTGGACCAAGATGCCTGAAGTCAATTCAAACGGGGGATTTGTCTTGTTTTTTGCACCTTTTTTTCTTTTTGCTGGAAATATCTGCCAGTTTTAACTGCATTAAACAAAGCAATTGTTTGGTTATTTATAGAGCGATGGTACTGAAGGATGTTTGGCTAGAACCACTGTTGCTTTCATCGTCAATTCATTATTTCCATATCGCAAATCTTCACAAAAGCCTCCCGTTAAAAAGTCTTTGAATGTTTGCCTCGATTTTATGTCTCCTAGCAAAGTGAAACAAAGTGTACTCACAATGAAAGAATTTAATTAGTCCCGTATTATGCGGTTCTCCCTGTTTTCCCTCCTGTTCCGTATTTGGATTATCCCTGACACGCAGGGTCTGATTATTTTCCGAGCAGTGTGCCTTCCTCTTTACTGCTCTTTATAATGTGTTGTTAAATTAAAAACACTGATTCTGGTCCCCCTGAAGCATCGGGGCAGGAAATGAGAGCAGTAGTCTTGTGTTCGGGAACATTTCCTCTGTGTCTTTGCGCTGTGTGTGGTTGGTGGTCAGAATCAACGTTGGTTCTGCTCCAGATCAGAGCGAAGCGTTTGGATCTGGTGAAGCTCTGCCACATGAAGCACTGCCGTATGCTTTATAGTACAGTTTGTTGTGACAACAGATGGTCTTAATGTTTGATGTTATGTTGTTAGGGTTATTGAATGTTGAATCATGGTGTATCATCAGTACATCACTACATTACCATTCAAAAATAATATACTAGTTTGTACTATTCACCACTGCATTGTAATAAATAAGCTATAATACACTGCATCACATTGCATAATGCAATACTATACTATACTGTACTTTATCAAACAACACTATACTCTACAACCTATACGGTACTGTAATATACAGCACTATACTGTACTGTACGGCAATGTTATACTTCACTGTGCAATACTGCACTGTTTATAACACTGTACTACCATGGTGTTACACTATACTGTGGGGATGTTCTAGTTTTAAATTTTAAGCTTTTTTGCTTTTTTTACAGTTTCAACATTTTTTAGTGTGTGATGTTGCTGTTTGATCATAAAAAGTTCTGTAAAGTTTCAAAGCACAAAGTCACTCCAAACTCGACACTGTTGAACGGATGTACAGCCGTTGCCGGAAGCCAGTGATTATAGATTATAGATAAGTTTTAAATATGGATATTTTTCTTACAAAAACCCATCACTTTGCTTCTGAAGGCTGTTATTAATCCACTGGAGTCGTATGGATTACTTTTATGATGGTGCTTTTTTGAACTTCAAAATTTTGGTAACCATCCACTCCCATTATAAAAATTTGGAAGAGCCAAGATATTTTTTAATATAACTCCGATTGTGTTTGACTGAAAGAACAAAGTTTTGGGGTGAACCTCCCCTTTAAAGGGTATAATATTGCCTCTTTAATGTAGTTTTTATTTCTATTTTCATTTCAGTTCATCAGTTCTAGTTTATTTTTCATTTAAGTTCAGTTTTTGTTAGCTTTGTTTTTACTATTTTATTATGACTGCTAGTTTTAGTTTCCCACAATATTTAGTTTAGTTATGTTTAGTTGTATATGCATTATCTTATAATATCTTTAAATATATTTTAAATATCTGTAAAATATTTTATAAAATGTTACATTTATTCTGACAGTCTAGTAGTTATATAGGGGTGTTTTCATGTTTAATAAAGTTGGGTTGGTTTAACATTATATAATCCACTGCGCATCAAAAACAAAAATTAAATTAATTAATTTAATTAATACAATTAAATACTAATTTAACTGTAAAATTATTTAGTGGTATTAAGTGATAATTATTTTGAAGTTCATTTTAGATGAAATAATATTTTTAGAGAGTAAAGTTTTTTTTTTTTTTTTTTTTTCAAATGCATTTTTTTTTTGCAATTTTTCATTATTTATGCAGTTGTAGTTGTGCCAATTCAGATGCAACACCTTCTACCTCTGCAGTGCAAAGATGAATTTGGTTATTAGTGATTTAATTTGTTTGGTAACAGCTCTATATAGTGTATTATTATTCTGATTTTATTTACTGATTAAATATAAAACACTTCTCAGGCAGTAGATGTGGATCTTTTAGGTGAATTTAAGGAGTTCTGGTCTGGTCTTGGTGTTTACTCTGTCTCCTGTACTGTACTATAGGTGTAATACTGTATTGTGCTGTATTTTACTATACTGTAGTATAGTACTATAGGTGTAATACTGTATTGTGCTGTATTTTACTATACTGTATAGTAAAATACAGCACAATACAGTATTACACCTATAGTACAGTACAGTAGACAGAGTAAACACCAAGACCAGACCAGAACTCCTATTCTTTTGATTGCAGTGTGTACTACCATTCTTTCAGTACCACAGTGTATCAAAGTACCATGGTTTTCCCATCTGACACTATCACTATACTATAGTATTGTACTGCCGCAGTACTTTTCATGTGCATGTTTGTGTGTCTGTTGCCAGTGCCGCCCACAAAACAGATCTCACACACACACACACACCCTCACTCTAGGTTACGTGCCTGACTCACAGTAGCTGATCTGAAAGTCTTTCTGCGGTACTGCTCTAGATGTGACAGTGTCAGCTGAGATGAAGATAAATGAGTTCAGGTTTCAGGAAGATGTGTTCTTTTATCTCTGGAGTGACTGCTTTTGACAGCTTAGGGTCACAGCAGCTCCTGGAGAGATTATTTTTGGGAAACCTCACAGCGGGATGCCACTGTTTTTGTCGCGTGTGTGCCGACTCTACATGCGTGCCTTGCTTTATATCAGCATTTATTTCACACCTTGTTATATTCTTTTGATTGCATGTGTCTCTGTTAATTTTCCCAGCACATAACCAGTCGGCAGTCCGCACTTGGCTGTCCTTGTTCAAATATTCCCCTACGATAGTGTGTTATTTTGAAGAGTGGAGTCCAGCCAGGCGGCTGAGTGTTGAGTGTGTTTGGGTGACCTCCACTCCTGTTATTCTGGGTCAAGCTGAGTTGTACAGCTCACTGCGTAGATAGACACGCACACAACAAACCCTGCAGCATGTGTTTGGATAAAAATATGTTTATTCATTGTCATGAAGTTAGAAATAGGATGGGTTGTTTTTACTATATTTTTTCCTAGCTCTTCACCTTCCCCAGCACCACCTGCCTAGATCTCTAGTTGATTTCCCCTACTTTTCTTGCTGCAGCTCGTATCCTACTCACTGTATGTGCACGTTTTGGTAGCCTTCACTCATGCACAGGGTTGGGAATCGAAAATCGATTACAATTTTGGAATCATATACTTAAAAGGTTAGTTCTGCCAGAAAGACTCGGGAGGCAAGATAATGTAACAGTGATATTTATTAACAATCAGCAAAATGTGGTAAGAGAAAGTTCTTTGGCGTAGTCCTCGTCCATAGCTTACATCCTGAGGGATGCGGACTCTGCATGGAGGTAAAGGTTGGCGTTAGCGTCTGTGAACTCAGACATGTGTAAGTACCGATCTTATATACGCCAAGTGTTAGATAATGATTGATTAGATATAAACTAAAAGTGACGTAACATTTGAGTCTTCTCGGCAGAACTTGCACTAGGGCATTCATTTCACCCAAAAATGAAAATTCTGTCATTAATCACTCACCCTTATGCCATTCTACACCTGTAAGACTTTTGTTCATCTTCAGAACAAATTAAGATATTTTTGATGATATAATTGATATAATCATATATTGATATTACCAGGAAGAATAGTTAACACTTTCAGTGCACAGAAAGCTACTAAAACAGTTCATGTGAGTACAGTGGTTAGTATAGTAATATTATAAAGCGACGAGAATAGTTTTTGTGCGCCAAAAACCAAAATAATGACTTTTCAACAATATATAGTGATGGGCGATTTCAAAACACTGCTCCAAAGATTTACGAATCTTTCGTTTCGAATCAGTGGTTCGGAACACCAAAGTCAAGTGATTTCAGTAAACGCGGCTTCTTTACGTCACAAGTGTTTTGCAATTTCAATAGTTCACTTTACTTTGGCTGTTTGATACGCGAACCGAATCACTGATTCGAAACAAAAGATTTGTAACGCTTTGAAGCAGCGAACTGTTTTAAATATGTTTTTAGTAGCTTTCTGGACATCTGAAAGTGTTCATTACCTTGCTGGCAATAGAGGCCTTCGGATGAGCCATCGGATTTCATCAAAAATAATTTGTGTTCCGAAAATGAACGAAGGTCTTACGGATGTAGAACGACATGAATTTTCATTTTTGGGTAAACTAACCCTGTAAGGTCAGAAATCGGATACATGTTATAGAATTAAAATGTTGATTCCGCTTTTCAGTTCCTGTGAGTGCATTTTAATGTGGTTTTAAACTGTTCAAGCGCAAGAGGACATGTAAGAGAACTCAATTTAGTGCTCGTGGAATGGAATTGATTCCTCTTTCTCGTCTTCTTCTGCTTGAACGGACAAATAAACAAAATTATGTCGAAATAACCTCATAAACACAGTCAGAATGTCTTCAATGAACGTAAACAGTTGGATCTGTGCACTCTGTCTTAAAGTGACAGCAGCCTAATAATCCTGTTGTCGTCTGTCATTACTGTTAAAGAACAAAAGAAAAAGAAACTCACTCACTGATTTTGACTGATGTTGCTTTCCAACATTATATCTGTGAATATTGATGCTAAGTATGGTATGCATTGCTTTGATGAATGATGTGCTTAATTCTCCATTACTGCTCTTTTGAAGATATACATTTCATAAAGCGCTCGCCTCCCTGTGGAGTCGTCATCCTCTGGTTTTCAAAAACGCAACGTTCACACGGCCAAACAACACAACTATGAGATCCCTCCTGTTCTTGACTAATGAGACATCACTTTGCTTCAGGATTTCTTAAGCTTGTAAGGAATAATAGTTTGTGTTGGCTTAGAGATGTGGGAGAACTGTATGGATAAGCGGTATGAAAATGAAATCAAATGTGATCTGTCCCAGTCAATTACAGTCCATTAGTTCAAGTAAATTACAGTAGCTGAATCTTTTGCTGTTACCCTGTGTGTATATATATATATATATATATATATATATATATATATATATATATATATATTCTTATTTATTTTAATACAAATCTTGTTTATTTTTAAAATATATTTATTTCATTATTAATTTTTATTAATTATTTGTTTTACTTTTTTTTTTCTGTTTTTTGCTGTTTTTCTCAAAAATTTTCCAAGGACCCCCTAGCACTCCCCTGTGGCCCATGGGGGTCTCCAGGCCCCAGTTAAAACCCCTGATCTAGTGCTACGTCCACTGGAAAGAAAATGAGAAATGATACTGTTTTCACTCTACCTCTCTGTTTGTAGCTTGAGCTGATTTGAAATGATTTGAATTCAACTCTTAGTAGTAAACATTAATGATAGCAGATGGAAATGTTTGGTCAGTAGTTAAGCTCATTACTGATCGCGGCTTACATTAACATAGTCGTGTTGTGTCTCTTCGCTGTAGCTACAACAACCACAGCAACATTTTTCTCTCAACACATTTTAAAGCTGATTATTTTTGAGGGTTTCAGAGTTTTAAGTTCCCTCATGCCTAGCTAAATGATGGCATGTCTTATGAGGAGACATTAGTTGAGATCTCAGAACATCATCACGGTTGAAGAAGCATCACTAATCATAATGAATGCTTATTAGCATCTAAATAATAAAGTATGGGAGCATTAGTGTGCATAAAATTAAAATTCTGATTGTAATACAGGGACATTAAGATGTGGATTATATTAAAATAGTCATTTTGCAGCGTGGGGTGGAGAAGACAGTGCGCAGGAGGCAAATGGATGCTAATTATGAGTTAATTATGCACGCTTCATTAGAGCAACGAGCTGTGGTCACATGACATCTTTTCCAAATCTGTTCCTTTTTCATGGCTTTAACGCAGTGAGATTTTTTTTTCCCGGTGTGTGAATAATGAATGAATCAATATTTGCCTATATTTTAGTCGTTCTTGTATTTGAATTTTTGGGATAGTTTGGGACTTCCTACCTTGATTAGCTTGAGGCTTTTATTGTAATTAAAACACTGCAGATCTCCAGGGTTTGGTTTAGTCTCAAGTGGTTTTCGGGGTCCAAAAATAGATTGGACTGAAAATGTCAATCTGCAACTACAAAGCCAAAGTAAAGGTTACTCTCATGAAGTGTGTATGTGTGTGTGTGCTTCATCGTGGTCTCAACAGACTCAATCAACCAACTCAAGATATTACACACCTGCAGATGTTTTAAAAAGGACCCATTATGCTTTTTTACATTTTCAACTTTCTTAGTGTGTAATGTTGCTTTTTAAGATGAAAAAGTTACAAAGTCTCTCCAAAGGGAGTTATTCTCTATATCAGAAACAGTGTGCACTGTTTCTGAACTCCCTGAAAACACCTCCACTGTAGTCTTGAGTTTTCTTCCTGAAACAAACATGTCGCAATATTCCACACTTAATAATTCCCGCCCAAAGCATACACAAAATAAAGGGGGCGAAGCCTTGAGTTGTGTTAGAAGTATGGTGTAGGCATTAGGGATTTGCCCGAAGCCAAATACCTTATTTGGAAAGGCATGAATAATGCATTCTATGGAGCCCCTAAAGGGACATGTTTAGGCTTGCTGGGGTAGTTAGTGTTACACGGTGTTCGGCCATACACCGATTATTTTACTTCCAAAACGTGCTTGAACACACTGATCCAGCCGACCAATCAGAGCATATTGTGCTTTTCAGAAGGAGGGGCTTCACAGGGGTGCGTTTCCCATACAATAACGTAACTCGCCTCTTATCTACCATAGTATGATTAAATAAATCAACTTGATAATCACAACTGTTCTTCGAAACCATGTTGTCGCAGATTTGTCGTTCAACCGCATATGTTAATGATGCCATGCAGATGGTGGATGATAGCTTCTTTTAATGAATTAGTTTGAGGCTGAATTAATGCCAGATTTTTCATTTGAATGTTTGGCAAGCAAGGCGATGCCGAGAGCTGTGGGAACGGAGCAAGGCCGGTGATGCGAGTGCTAATGAGCCTCAAGTCTCCCGGAGGAGCTCGGAAGGATCAAGGACCAGTAGGAGTGACGACAGTGAAAGACTAGACCAGGCCAGGACTTTGTTATTATGTTTACATGCGGCAGTTGTCCGTGAGGGGCTTGTTACATTATGGACATGGCATCTGAGGGCTAATTATCTTTTTCTCAGTTATTTTGCTTTATTTCCAGATTCAATTATAGGCTCGTTCTTACTTGAGTTTGTACGCACATGCGCACTCTTCTAAAATGCCGCTTTAAATCTCTTGACAAACTAAAAGAGGTCATTTAAATTTGTGTTTTGCTCAAGATAAGGATTTATTAAGTCCACATGTCATGCAAGCTAGAAACTATGCTTCTAACCACAGGTCGAGGGCCGTCGTTCCAACCACACAACTTTGCAATGCTGTTTGCGATTGTTTGTTGCATCTATGATTTCAGTAAACACAGACTCAATCAACTATGCTGATGACGATGGAACTTACAACCATACTTGACTAACGATGCTTTTGGAAAACAACCAAGAGCGATACTGACAGACTTAAAAGAGAGGTGCTGCAACAATGTGAAATATGTGAAAAATATGGTGTTTTCTGAAAAGTCAAGCATGAAAACCTATTCTAGTAGACCCCCAAAACAAAATCATGACTTTGTAAAAGGGCACAACAGGTCCCCTTTAATATACATTGAAAATAAAAGCCATCAATCAGAATTTAATTACACAATTTTCATCGTAAACCTCAATAGAGCCGTTATCACTGTGTCAGGAATTATTGATATCATTCGTGTTTACTGCCCCACTGACAGATGTGGTAAAATAACAGTTTTCTAGCAGAATGATCACAGAGGTTGTCTTGGCAATGACTCAAAAATACGGCCTTCAAATGAGACCACCAATGGAAGGTTATTCTACGCTTTGCCTTTTGTTCTTCTACTTGCACTTCTCTTTGCATTTCATACACCTAGTAAGATTATGTATTCAAATTTTATAATTGCATACACACAGAGATGCAAAGCGCACACAGATTTGCATTATGAGTAACAGGATTACATACGTGTTGGCTTTAGGATGCACACAGTGTGTTGATCTGGGAATACTTCAAGACTCTCGAGACCCCAAATCTTCTCATTACTTTACTCCCTTTCATTTCACAAATGACTGAACTCTGTCAGTGTGATTATGAGCGAGCATCTCAACCAATCCATTAACCTGAATTCAAAATGTTGAGTTGAATCGGACTATGTCAGTATGTTAAAACTGACATTCTCGGCTAGCATCCATTGTCTTCTGGTCATAGTTTCTTTTGGTCAACTGTTTGTATAGGGGTGTGGTGGGAAATAAGAATAGGTTTGTCGATGGTGGGAAAGTCTGGGAAAGTAAATTAAATATACCAAGATCCTTTATGATTAATGATGATCATATAATTTGAGATCAGGATGAGTAAAATGATGACCCAATTTTCCTTTTTTTAGGTGAACTATCCCTTAATTGCCTCTCTTACTCACCCGCCAACATCTCTAAGATCATAAAATGTCATGGTTTAGGCTACAGATGGTGGGATATTGATCCAGAAGTCATTAGGTGGACATTAGTTGAGTATTACATTGCAGTTGATGCATATAGAGTATAGTTAATGCATATACAGCTAGTGTTTTCGAACAGACGGTGTCATTCAAAGCAAAGCTCATGACATTGCATCTGTAATAACATAACTCTGTGTTGTACCTGGCTCTGAGCCAGGCCCTATAATGTGTATAATAACCAAAAGTTAATAAAGGGGCGGAGCTTGTCTTATCACTGGGTGGGACTAAGTGAGAAAGCCTGGGTCAGGTGCACACTGGACATTGAAGGCTGCATTTATTTGATCAAAAATACAGTAAAACAATAATATTGTGAAATATTATTACAATTTCAAATAACTGTTTTTAATTTGAATATATTTTAATATGCAGTTTATTCTTGTGGATTTTCAGCATCATTACTCCAGTCTTCAGTGTCACTTCAGAAATCATTACAAAATGCTACTTTGGTGCTCAAGAAACATTATTGGTTGTGTTTAATATTTTTCTGGAAACTTTTTTCAGGGTTCTTTGATAAACAGAAAGTTCAGTAGCAACCAAAATGTATCAGTATATATTCCATAGCTTTGGCACCCATTTTATACAGCAGTACTGTTTTCTTCCTCTGAATAATCATGTGTGCCTGTATTATCCACATGTGTGAGTTGCTTGGGATAAAAGTGTCTGCTAAATGAAGAAATGCTAATGAAAACCTCTTATATGCAGGATTTATGGTCTTTCAATGTCTCTCTAAACTGCTTTATCTTTCTAAAATGCATTAAAAACAAAGATGGAGACATAGAGGTGGATCTCTGCAGTGATAAATGCCTATGAGGAAGAAATAATGAGTAAAAAACACAGAAATATGAGATCTACTAATCCCTGCAAGTAACCTTCGCCTCATTTGACTTTTACTGCGTGCAGAGTGCCTGGAGGAAAGCCCACAACATGGAGAACACTGCGTCTCACACACACACACACAATGCAGAGAGAGTTACACACACAAGCTGTCAATTCTAATATACAGTATTCGCACATGTAAGACATGCATAGTTCCTTCCATGCTCAACAACACACACACACAAGCTAATCATATCCAGCCCCGGCTGCTTCATACCGCTCAATTGCTGTGACGTCCAAGATGGGAGGGGTGTGTGTGTGTGTTTATGGGAGCTGAGAGAAAACTAGTGCTTATACACTGGTGACAGGCATGAGCCACTAGTTACTGCTGCCGTCTTAAAGCCACACCTGCTTGAGAGTTTAAAACGAGAGAGAGAGAGAGAGAGAGAGAGAGAGAGATCATGGACAAGTGTATTCAAATCCCTGCAGTCACCAGCTGAGCACCATTCGCTGCAAGTGGGCTGCTGTCATACGTTAGCTGCTCTTCTATATTCCTGCCCTTTCCATGATACTTTGATTTTCCTGCTGTGGATTTTCTGTGCTACTTCAGGAACACCTGGGATAAAATTGAATCGAGAGCTAAACTGATTCATATCTGCTTTTGAAAGGCGTCTCGGAGTGGTCAACATACAGATGGATTCCTTCGGTGTCTTTTTTTGGTGTGTTTTTTGAAGAATAAGAACAAAATAAGGCCGTTCGGACTGTATTGGGAATAAGGATTTTTCTGAAGCACGCTGGATGCTACAGTGCGTGGCAAGATACATTGGAATGGTTCTGGGTCCAGAGGAAGATGCCTGCTATCCTGGTGGTCACTAACATGAAGTCTGGACTGCCGAAGCCGATCCACAGCGCCCTCCCCATCCCTCAGGTGCCCACCCGGGCTGTGGCCCCCCGGCCCTTCTTTACCAGCCCCCAGCAGAGCAGCCCTCACCTCGAACTCGGGAGCGGCTGGGCGCCGGGCAAAAACTACCATCCTGCTGACAGTGAAGAGGACACACAGGTTAGAATGATGAGTTTAGGGGTCTGTTTTACTTTCTTGCAGTAAAGCGATTTTATATACATTACGTTACATTTATATTTATTTACATTCATATATATATATATATATATGTCTGAACACATAAGGTATTATCATGATTCATGTCCTTGGAAATCATGGTAAAAAAAAAAAGTACTGTGGAAATGTCATGGTACTGTGATATAGTATCCGATAGTAATTCAGTACCATGGTATAATACTGAAATTCATGCATAGTGATTTACATGTTTCTTTTTGTGGTAGCTTTTGGTGCCCTAAGTTTATTGTTATGATGCCATGTCTAAAAAAAACTGGTAAAAGATGTTTTTTGTGAATGTTTTTTAGATTTAAGCTTAGTCAATTACTGTACTATTGCATAAAAGTTAGTGCGCACCAATATTACATTTGTGCCTAATACGATTTATCATATTGTATGTGTATTATTTTGTCTAAATCTTGAGATTTGCTGAAGATTACATTTCACAGCTATTCAAATGATTCGTTTTTAAAGATTAACTGCTGTTTGACGACAAAGCTAATCGAATGTAAAAAATAATGCACTATAAAATATTGCCCAATATCTCCAATATTGATAATACTGATCAATTTAAAACATCTAATATCGGCTTATACCAATAGACCTTATTGTGCATCCTTAGTGTCAAGGAAGTCTTTGCCTTTTATTGGCTATATGCAGATTCTTAAGATAAATCTGTGTATATTTCTCTTACAAAATAGTACTGTGGTTATACCATGGTATACTTTGAAACTATTCTGTTTCCATTTTACTGTTATTTCCAAAAACTATGGTATTTCCATGGTATATTTTATGGTAATACCATGGCACTTTAAAAAGTTTTTGTTTTAGCAGCCTGCTGGTGTTGTGTGTGTGTGTGTGTGTGTGTGTGTATTTGTTCTCCAGTCATATCGAAGCAAGCCAGGGTGGCTCAGTTTATTTTTGAGTTAGTAAGTCTGCTAGGCAACCCAGGAGACATCTCTCTTTCTCTCTCTCTCTGCAAACACGTTCAAATGCCATTTAAGGCTTTGTCAAGGGAAAGGAGAGTGTGTTCTTATGTGTGTGTGTCATCTCTGATAGGAGGGTACAGATTGAACATAAACTGATCCAAAAGAACCCAGGAACCATAGCTTATCCTTTGGATATGTGAATGTAACGAATAAAAATGGACCGCGATGATTTCAAATGTGTGTTTCAGACGTATAATCTGACTGTGGTTAATGTTATTTATCTCTGCACGCCATTGCACAATAATTGTGTTGACGATGCACATTTAAATCTGCAGCTCTGGCTCACTGACACAGGCTTCAGCAGAATCAAGTGTTATACTGAGAAACAGTGTGTGGCGATCAGCTGCGCTGGCAGTCTGTGTTTAGAGATAGTAGATGATGCATGTGTGAGTATATATAGTATGTGTGTGCGAGATAGTAGCTGAATGTGTACTACCTGCTTTCTAGAGATTTCGTGTTGCTTTGGCATTTCAGGTTCTTTTGAACTTTCTATTCATCAAAGAATCCTGAAAAAAATGATGATAATCAGAAAGGCACCGAATTAGCATATTAGAACGATTCAGCTTTTTATCACTTTTTGCATATATTTTGCATCATGGATTAAAGTCAGCATGAAACAGAAGTTTAGATAGTCTTTTCTTCCTTAGTGTGACATATATTTAAGTGAAACGGCCTCTTTAACAAGAAAAAATGTAGGGTGGGGCTTGATTTTGTCCATTAGGAAATGATTGGATGGTTGTGGTCTGCTATTGGTCGATGTCATGTGAGTGACAGGTTGTGCTGCACCAGGAAGAACATCATTAGAGTAGAGAAGAGATGTTGCTGCAAGAGAGAGGGGAAGTTACCTTAATTAAATATTATGAGGGAACGTGAATTTAGAAAAAGTAACTTCATGGTGACTTTAAGCTCATGTCTATTGTAAAATGTTAGTCAAAGTATGAAACTAATCCACTCAATTAACCCATGAGGTTTTTGTGTCCATAATGTATATTAAAGGGATTATGCTGAGCGAAAGAACGAATGAATGAAAGAAAGTCAGGGCAGAAGGCTTTTTCAATCCATGAGGAGATGATCTATGATTGATGAAGTCTACAGTGCTCTCTAGTGCTCTGAATAGGTACTGCATTCTCCATCTCTCTTTCTCTCTCTGCGTCTCGTTCTCATGTAAGTAATTACTCGAAATTATATAAATGATTTAATTTCGTCATTATGAGCTTGATTTCACAGTACAAGATCTTTAAAGCAAGTACAGCCAAAAAAAAGAGGTCATGTCTGGTTTGTGGACATTTGGATTCAGGGAATCATTGTATCCGTCAAATAAATACTGGAAGTGAGAATGTGTATATAAACACACAAAACACCGCATATTTTCACCATTTGTGGCCATCTGGTAAAGAGATTAGATCCTTTCATTAAAATGTAAGAACTCTCGTACATAATCACCTCTGTATTACATCTGAAGCATGTCATTAAACTTCACTGAATCTTGTCGCTGTCAACCATTTAATTAAACTGATATAAATTATACTTCCTACACAACTCTTTTTTTCAAATTAGTAGATCAATCATGATTAAAAGCTAATTTTCTTGAAATATGTGCGTTATTATTAATAATATGTGATATATTATTACAATTTAAAATAAGTGTTTTCTATTTGAATTTTTAAATGTAATTTATTCCTGTGAGGCAAAGCTGATTTTTCAGCATCATTACTCTTCAGTGTCACGTGATCCACATGAAATCATTCTAACATGCAGATTTGCTGCGCAAGAAGTTTGCACACATTTCTTATTATTATCAATGCTGAAAACAGCTGTTTTTGTGGAAACCGTGATGCATTTTTTTCAGGATTCTTTTGAACGTTTGAATTGAAAGTTTAAAAGAACAGTATTTATTTAAAATACAAATCGTTTGTAACACTATAAACGCCTTTACTGTCACTTTTGATTGATTTAATGTATCCTTAATGATTAAAAATATATTATTTAATATATTTATTTTTTATGCCTTTTATCTATGCTCTACTATTAAATCACAGCTCTGACACACATTTATTATGATTAAGCCGTTTATTTATTTAGTTATTTTCATATCTCCTGTTACATTTATGATATGTTTCATTTCATGTAGCGTTTTATCTTTGAGTTGTTTGGACATATAGACATATTTCAGTTAAATTTCAACTTTGTACAGTTGGCATATTGTACACCTTATTCTTCTGTACTTTTTTTTTCTTTTTTCCCCCCAGTATCACACTTGCACACACTTGCCCTGTGACTGAAACCTGTGCCTTTGTGCTCCTGCTCATTGACTTTAATGCTCTTTGCCCTGGAGGCTTTGGCTTTGCCTCTTTCTCCACATTGATTTGCAGGTGATAGTGGATTTAATTTGCTAATATAGTGGACTGGCCGTCTGCACTAGAGCACTGAATAAGATAAAGGATATTAACATAACAATACAGCCATACATTTGCACAGGCTTCCCGTCCTCATGCTTTCATCTGATGCTCACTTGAATTTATGCAGTTTACACAGAATGCATTGCTCTTATGCTGGGGTTTTTGTCCCACATGGAAAATATTTTGTCCTGCCAAAGATTTATTTGATCATTTAATGTGGCAATATCTGCAGTACCGGTACCAACTGATAGCCGTCTGCTTTAAAGTGCTCCCATGAGTGTTTGTGTAAGATCTCTCTGAAGAGCGTCAAAGGTTTCTTTTTACGAGGGCTGCCCCCAATAGTCCACTAATTGTTAGTCGATTAGAAGAGGCTTGGTCGAGCAAGATTTAATTAGTTGGTTAGTCGCAAAAAAAAGAAAAATCTCCACAGGAAGTGGCGAAGTCCGTGAGAGACAGATTGTTAACGGTAGGAAATCCAAACATTTGCATATCATTCGTCATTCATCGAATATGGCTTATCGCTTGAAACATGTCAGTAAGTAGCAACTTTATAAGTCTGCTCGCTCTAATGTTAGCCTAGTCCTAGATCAGTGTGCGATATTATTAGGTGCATACCCAAGTGTTTGTGTGGAGAGCGCCGGTGCGATCAATTTTGCATTTTAAAATACTCCGTCATTTTAGTCTTGCTGGTAAGAGTAATGGGTCTATATATAAATATAATGGCAAAAAAGCTGATTATTATGATTTATGGCTTATTAATGTAAACGCACAATTTATACAATTAGTCGACTAATGGCTAAAATGAACGACTACTAGTCGAATAGAAAAATGTTTAGTTGGGGGTAGCCCTATTATTTACAAGGTTGTTGTTTTTTTGCAGTGTTTAGGTTTGTAGCCAATCACAGACAAATCTGTTGAGTGTATGAACTCAGTGGCCAATCAGAGGTGTCAGAAACAACTCAACCTCTCAAAACGAGAAGTGAGAAACAAGAGTGCAGCTTTGTGTACATCGCACTGAAACTAAAAGGGATGGTTCACCCAAAAATGAAAAGTCATCACTTTCTCACCCTCAAGTTGTTCCAAACCTGTATGAGTTTCTTTCTTCTGTTGAACACAAAAGAAGATATTTTGAAGAATGTTGGTAATCAGACAGTTAATGATAGCCATTGACTTCCGTAGTAGGAAAAAAATACTTTGGAAGTCAATGGTTAGTGTCAAAAAATAGGACAAGTTAATATTACAAACTGTTAATTTGCATTTATTTTGGATTTATTATCAGTATGGCTGGGCTCTCAGTTCACATGGGTAGGGTATTTTTTTTACTGGATGACCGTGTTCGTCCGCCACCACCGAAGACCATTTTTGACCTAGGAAAAACCTTGTTTTCATAGCATGCTCTCCATTTTTTGAGTGTCTAGTTAGTTTTCCCGTAACATGTACACAGGCAGTATCCTAATGCTGTCAGAATATGCAGAGAGTCAGCTAAATCTGCACTGAGCGCTCAAGACTACTTCACATTCTGTCACCATCTGTTTCTACTACCATAACACACCACTGTTCCCTAATGACACGAACGATACTAAACAGATCTCTGTGTGAGAGTACTTTTAAACACTCTGGAAGCTTGTTTTGGTGATGTGTGCACAGCAGGTGTCCTAAATGCATGACAAACTGCCTGTGTTAGTGTCTGTGAGATTGTGATTCCTTTGAGGCCTCCTATCAGAAATGCAAAAGAAAAACTGCAGCCCGTCCTGCTCGATAAAACTCAACAAACATCTGATCTCAGTGGATCAAATAAAGTTTCTATTTTTTGTTTCTTCTCCTTAAAGTGCCTTGCAAGATTTTGCATATGAAATAGATGATGTTGGGCATAACGGACAGGGAGAGACCGAAATAGATTAAAGGAGAGGATGTTTTAGATGTGCAGATGTTTGTGCATCTCAGTTTGAGGAGAACATTTGAAACCCTTTATTTAGATATTGGATTCCTCTGAGGACATTTCAGCACAAACATTGAAGATGTTCATAGTTTTAATGCAGAAATGCATGCAACCCAAAGGATTGTTTTACTGACATTAAGCCAATTTCTTTTTTCTTACACATTTATATCCAGTACCAAGTAATACCTGACCTAAATAAATAAAGCTTCAAACTGTATTTTTTGTATTTGTTAAAGGGATAGTTTACCCGAAATGTCATCATTTACTCACCCTCATGTTGTTTCAAAACTTTATTTCTACTGTAGAACACAAAGGGAGAAATTTTGAATATTTCAGTGCTTTTTTGCCCCTACATTAAAAGTCCATTGGGTCGAATGTTGTTTGATCTCCAATGTTTCCAGTGTTGTGTGTTCTTTAGAAGAAAGACAACATGAGGGTGAATGAATGATGAAATTCTCATTTTTGGGTCAACTGTCCCTTAAAGAGGTACTTTACCGCTGACAAAATGGGCTGTCAATAAAACTTGTCTGCCCATACAGTAGAAAGGCAAAACATTTTTTGAAATCGGTGCTCCCTGAGTAGACAACATAGAAAAAAATGTTGCTGTCCGAGGCCACTCCCATCTGTGTGCTATGGATATGCCATTTGATATTTGACCAGTCAAATACCGCCTTGCTTTAGTAGGAAATACTTCTAAGCAAACTATTTATCATAATGGTGTCGACTTGTATTGTTCCCGGGTGCAAGAATTTGAAGAGTAAACGTGTCGTGTGAATGAGTAGCTTTTGTTTTCCAGTGAAGGATCCAGAATGTTGCAGGCAGTGGCTAAAGACTGCAAAGAATCATAAATAAGGAGAGAATGCCGAAAAATCTGAAAAGTGTTTGTAGTCAAAATATTAAACTGGATGACCAACAACACAGTGTTTTAGGCCAAACGTAGGGGAAAACTGAAAGAAACTGTCGTTCTGTCAGTTCCACCCAACCCCTCGAAACAAAACTTTGTCGCATACAGGTAAGAAAGCTGTTACCATAGTGTTCCATTTTTACCATAATGCTGTTTAAAGAGTAGAAAAAGTACGATACGATTTTCAGATTGACAACCCTACCCTTACAATAACCGTTGTGTTAATAACCCTCTGTCAATCCGACTGTCCGTGGACGGGGACACAAAAATGCGGAAGTATAATCTGGAGTTTTTTTCCGAAAACCCTGGAACTGTCAAAAGTGTTTTGCTGACAAATAATCGTGAATTTCTCGGTCGAGGTAAGATAGAGAACGAGTAAACATTGTTCATTTTCATATATTACAAACATTGTAACAAAAACTTCAAAGTGGGTTGAAAATCGACTCAGTTTTGAGTTCATCTTGAGTTTAAGACTTTAAATAAAATTTAAAAGAATAGCTAACTGAGATTCATTAGATCTTATAAATGATATGATTCTAGTCGGAGTGTCTGTCTTTTTGTGATCTGCATGTGTTTAGTTGTACTTCCTCCATCTGTCCTTGGACATGTCAATCAAGACATCTGTCGTCCCGAGTGTCTGTCTGTGTAAGTCTCACCCTTTTGTCTTCTCTTTATGGTACTACATCATAGAAACGCCACCATGCCGGGAAACGTGCCGCTATGTGTCCGGATGCTGCTTGGTAATTTGACCGCAGATCTGGCGTGACGTGGGAGACGTGAACATTATAAAGGTCAACATGCATTTGTGTACAGGTCGAGGTGAAAGGTCACAGCTGATGAAACTTTGAGCGCTTGACCTTTGTCGGTTCATTATGTGTATTGAAAGCGTGAGATGTGATGTTAATTGTCATTGGCTGTTTTGATTTTGACTGAAATGATTTAGGTCCTCACTTTGAGCAGGTGGATTCTGGGTAGGATTAGTTTTCTTGCATTTAGGGCGTGTTCACACTTGTAGTTCATTTCTTTTGTTCAAGAAAGAAAAATAAAAGAAGAAAACAATACATGTAGTCCTGGTTTGCTTGGCATTCACACTGTCATTTTTAAGATCGAAGCTAAAGATACCAAAAAAAAAAAAAAAATAAACGCTTTCATGACATATTTTGCGAATAAACTTACCGAACATCCAAAACAATGCTGTGCACTTGAATAAATGCACTTGTTGTATGTGTGGACATGTAATAGTGTTTTTACCAGCTGAGAACTCATGAAGAGTTAAAACAGCTCCAGGAATTCCTCCGTTGCACACAAATTTTTTGTTTATTTATTTATTTATTTATTTATTTCAAAAAGGGACAGTGTACATTAATCAACATTCATGAATGTAAATGTACCCAAATTAGCCCAAAGACTAGTTTTCCTTGGTAGTCCCTTTGCCAGATGTTATTAAGCCTAAAAACCAGAGACAAGAAAATAAATACAATAGAAAAAACAATAACATCATAATAGAAATGAAAATTATAAATAATGCTCTAAAATACAATTTTGAAGACAAAATGAAGATCTGCTGCAAGGAGACAGCGGCTCAGACGCCTGTACCGAACTGTAATTTGCAGTGTATGTCCTATGACAAGAAAAAGCAGGAATGCTTGAGCATTTCATCCTTTTTTGGGCCGCATCTTGTGACATCATGTCCTGTTTTTGGTTCATTTAGATGTTGCCATCGTATTTCAGTCAAACCTCATCAGAGTTCGTTGTTTGGTGTGCACCAGGGATTGAACGGCAGGGAAATCATTTTATGTTTATCGAACCAAACATGCCAAATATGAAAGTAAGACTGTCCCAAGCCGGAAATGGAAATAGCCAATTGAATTTGATTCAAATGTCTGGGGTTAATGGTTTAAGGAAGTGTGCTACAATAATAATGTTAATGATAAAGCAATAGCTTTTCTAGATAAATAAATTAAGCAAAATTCTTAATAGTAGCCAATTGGACTGAAGCACTATTTAAAAACTTATAAAAAGACTTAACAGGTTATATATATATTTTTAAGCACATGTCCAAATATCTTTTAACACATTTAAAGTTGTATGCTAGGAATAATTATTTGGAATTATTGCTATGACTGCTGGCTGTGTTGTGGTTCATTGTTCATGAAATGTAGCAAAAGAGGCTCATCAACATGCAGTAGAAACACGGCAGGAGGAACTTCTTCTAGCAGCGTGTTAACATCAGTTCTCATCATGAGTTCTTGATAAAACACTCTTTCATTAGCCAGTTGGTTACTATGGCAACCACCCACAGATGCGACTGTGATGTTGTGCGTGGAAGTCCAACATCACAGTTACATTTCTATCATGACTGCATAATTTTTTTGTCTTAAATCTTGGCAAATGTGTACATTTTATGTCTGTAATGACTGAAAAAGTTTGAGGATTCTCTAGGAGATTCGTGTTTGTAGACAGACAGACAGATAGATAGATAGAGTAAAATATTGTGAATATTTACAAAAATATTGCTGACAAATATATTTAATACATATATTAAAATGTAAAAAATCAATTCATATAATATATAGTAATTGTAAAATATTATAAATATATGTTAAAATAACAAGTACAATGCAGCATAAAATACTGCAATGTTATATTATATTCATATTATATATTATATTATATTACATATTTTGTATATGTAATGTAATAGTAGTTATGTATATTATTATATGAATAAATTAATTAAATTTTACTGCAAGTATAATAATCTTAATAATAATTCAAACTTTCTAAGGAGCTTTATGAATCTTTTTGCCATTTTAATTTTTGTTTACAGTTTTTATCCTCTGAGAATTTGTTCTTTGTGTTGGTATTTCAACAAAACCTATAGCTTTTCTAGGAATCGAAAGGAGAAGCGAAAGAAAATGCTAAAATGCTTGCTAACAGGATCATGACATCAGCAGTTGGACATTCCTTACAAGTGTCTGTTCATGACTTGAGTTCACACAGAGCCTGCGACAACTCCAGCCCCTCCACCACAGGCTCTATTCTCTTTCAGGATAGCCAGGGTGCCTCCGAGTCCCTCGTGATTTTGTGTCAGCGCCCCAGAAAGCCCATATGTCCCACCCACCCCCTAACAGCCTGGCAGTGGGGACCTATCCACCCCCTTAACCTCCCGAAAAGCAACTGATGGGGGTCTCCCAAAACAAAGAGCCCTCTCCACAGGGTGAGCCCCCTCATTGTCCACACATACTTGGATTTATTTTACTATCCACTGGCAGAATGAATAGCGAGTGTAGCCTGTGATTCAAAGCTGTTGTTTTTTTAATGAGCTTGTTCGCCATTGCCCGACACATGTAGCGTCCGCCACATATCACTCGGCCCTACAGAAGCACAATAAATCTGTTGAAATGTTCAATGTGTTTTTCTCAGACTTTGATTGAGTTGTAAAGAGGCAATTAGCTTTAGATGAGCCCGATTTAGTGAGAAAACGTTTACACATTTCATTTGAGATGTGACTGAACTCTTGTTGGATTGATGTACAGTAATGCTTATCCATTAACAAAAGCATCCTAAAATCCAGCGTTGAAGAAAAATTAATATGCTGTGCATAAAATATTGTCATTTTCATTACTTCAAATTAAGCTCAACTTATAATAAAATGAAATGTTGTATATATTTGTTTGTACTATGTACTATGTATATATATGTATTACTATGTAATAAAAAGATAAAAAGTTAAAAATAAATATTAGATGAAAAACTGACCCTTTTTAGATTAAAATATAAGCAGAAACTTATTAAAATATTATAAATTCTATAATGGTGTAAATAATGCTATAACAGAACAGAATGGTTATAGTTTTATTAGTTGTATTTAGTTTAAATTAATGGCTCTTTTTGTCTAAATAAATTCTGTCATACATAGATTGAAATAATTATATACATAAAATACAATTATTTACTATTAAATTAGGATACAAATAAAATTATATATATATATATATATATATATATATATATATATATATGTGTGTGTGTGTATATATTATTTATTTTTATTATTTTTATTTTTATTTATTTTATACAATGTAAATATTTTGTTAGTAATTTTAGTGTAACTTTTATTTATTTATTTATTTATTTTAGCTGGACTTTAATTGATCTATTTAATATTATGTGTAGCTTTCTGCTTCGCAGTTTTCAGTTTCACTGTAGTTTTGCCAAAACTGCTAAAATCTCTTCAAGCTCTAGTAGACTCCCTCTGTCACAGTTTCAAAACATCTGTTTGAGTACGAAGCCCTGTGTGTGTTGTATATATTTAAAACATTTTGCAGCCTCTTGGGTTCTTTAGTGTGGGAATGAGGGCAGAAACTTGGGCGATCCCCAGAAACTGAAATTTGGCTTGTAATTTGAGGTTTGGCATCTGTTTTGGCGAGAGCTTGAAGATGGGGAACACCTCGTGTCTCCACACCGCAGCTCATGCCAGCAGTCTGTACCACACACTCCACCACCACAACTGTGGGGAAAAAAAAGGAAAAGAGGTTCTGACCTCCGTGTTTTCAGACCCTCAGGGTCTGCAGGAAGTTGACAAGGGTGTGCTACACAAATGCTGCACAACAGCAGAACTGTGGATTGTCATTAGAGAGATCAGCCCTTTTCACACCAGACTAATTAATCATCCAGTCAGTTTTAACCCATTTTCGTATTCATATTATAATTAACTGTCTGTTATTTCACTGTTTGCACAATAGATGTCTGTTGACAGTGTATTTAATTAAATGGCCTCACCTTCTTACAATCAGATAGCCTAATTAGCAATCACCTGTAGATGACAGACTTTAAAATGTTCATAACAATGCACATTTCACCTTAAACTGATCCAATCTGCATAATTCTAAAGTATGTACTTGTAAGTAAGAGGCAACACTAGTAATATCAGTACTCGTAAGTAGCAACGTATCTTATTCGCATAATACAGAGAAAATATCAAAAGAACAAAAGATGATATTTTGAACAATGTCTGTGCAATTAATGTTGTTTTGGACTCCATTGACTTTCATTGTATGAACGAAAATCTTAAAAAATAAAATATTAAAAAATATATTAAATGAGAAGAAAGAAAGTATTATAAAGAAAATATAAAAAAAACAGGAAAAAAAAACAGCTTTTAAGGCTAAAGTGGCAAGTACTTAGTGATCTTCCCTTACACTTGAGTAATAGCAGGAACCGGCTCTCTTGAACCTAAATGGAATTAAAAAGGACTGGAAGGCCAGGAAAACTTTCAAAATCTGATTTTCTTCTTTGAGAATCTGGAAGAAGTCCAGGAAGTCACACTAAATACTGAATTTTGCTTAAAGAATACCATTTGTTCAGAATTTTTTTTTTTTTTTTTACATTTTGTGTATATATTACTATGGAAGCCCGTTTCCGCCACTGAAAAAAAAATACAAAAAATTAAAAAACTTTTTATCTCACAATTCAAACTTTTTTTCCACAGAATTGTGAAACATAAACTCACAATTGCCTGTCTGAATGCGAGATATAAAAAATAGTCTGAATTCTGACTTTCACAATTCTGTGAAAAAAAGTTAGAATTGTAAGATAAAAAGTCGCAATAATCTTCTTTTTATTTATTTTTTCAGTGGAGGAAACGGGCTTCCATATATTTCTGTGTACATATTAGTTTGAATCGTAATAAACTGACTGAAATATAAATATGGATGTCATTAAAACCTTGCTAAAACAACAAAGCTGGTGATGACCTAAGACTTCTAAGACAGTAAAAAAATGTAATTGTAATGGTTAATGAACTGGAAAAAATAGCTCCGCTATTCCGATTTTTAAAGTCACCTTGACATCAAAATTGACAGTTATTATTTTTTATGGAATATTGTTTACTGGCACAAGGACAGGATAACCTATCACACACATCCACAACCATCCAATCAATTTCTGACGGACAAAATCACGTCCCATGCTACAAAAAGCCCTTTAACTCGTATTTACGTCACAATAAGGAAGAAAAGTCGCAATTTGTAACTTCTGTTTAATTCCGTTCAATTATTGATGACATATTAAAGAAGCTTCATAGTGCTAAAGATTGTATCAGAAAGACAGTGTGTTTAGGTGAAGCATTTGAGTTCACTTGTTGATGATTGTGAGTTGGTTAATAGTTTTATTGGATAAACAGTGGTCTGCCGGGACCTTTCAGTGTAGGGACGGATGCATGCTTGGAGGAAGAGGGTGTAATGGAGGGGTCGTGTGGGGGAGGTAAAGAGGGATTCCCCCATCCACTGCTGACGGAGGACTGCCTATCCAGCTGGTCTCTCCTCCCCACCCCCTTCAGCTGTTTAGTTTGGCTCATGTGAGCGCTGGCTGGTGTGCGTTTCAGACCGGAGGCAGCTGCCCTCAGCATGGCACAGCATTAGCGGTGAGAGCTCTGTCTGCTTCACTTTCTCTTTCTCTCAATCTCTGGTTCCACCATCCGCTCCATCACTCTTCTCAAACTCTTCTTCATCCTCTTGAATTCAAACCTGGTTCATTTGAACTTCCTTTTCTCCTTTAGCATGGATCTATCATTCTTCTTTCTCTATCAGACCTTTCCTCACCTCCTTTAAAGCTCTCTCTCTGTGGATGGTTGTGATGGCTCCTGCTCTCCTGCTCTGATGGATTGTAAATGGGATCTGTATCTGGACCGCCGGCAGGTGAAGTGAGGAAGATAAAGGGTAGAGGAAGATGAGTGTGATGCTGTGGCGCTGGAATCAAAACAATCACAGCATGAAACTGGTAAAATACTTCCTTTGGTTGTGGGCTTGAGTAGCTGTTGGGTAGACTTTTTATTCTTCTGCTTTTTAGTTAGCGTCTTAAAGTTTTGATCTAAACTTTTTGTTAAGCTATTTTAATAATATCTCGTATAATAACATAATTTGATATATATATATATATATTGCTCTTTTTTATTTTATTTTCATATATATATATATTATATTCATATAACAATTAAAATAATAATAATAATAATAATAATGGTAAATAATAAAACATAAAATTAGTTTTAGTAAACTGTCACCTGCACTTGATGCACTTCTTTTAACAATATTTAATTGTATTTCTTTGTTTAGATATTTATTTTATAGTAAATTTTCACAATATTTTATTAATATGTTTATTGTTTAGATTGTTGTTTAGTTGATTGAACCTTTCAATGTGACGTTTGCAAACCTTTGAAAAAAGGTGCATTTTTGCATATTTCCAGTGACTTAATACACAGTGACAGGTTGTAGGTCTTTGTTTTTGTAAAATATTTCTTAATATTTTGTCTCATCTGATTTAATCAGGTTTTTTGATGTTTAACCATGTCTTTAATGCATTTGGGATTCATGACTTGTCGTTTATATTACAGAAAGCTCTTGTTTGTTGTTGCATATGATGTTTTCTGTTACCAGAACTGCAAGGTTTGGCTTATTTTGTATTTAAGACCTGTTCAGAATCATGTTAGTGCAGAAATCTCTTGTTTGTTGTTGGTTATGTTGCAGGGCTTTCGTTTTTATTTGCTATGATACAGTGTTTATGTTAGACTATCTGACAGGTAATAATAAAGCAACAGTTCAGCAGTTTTATTTCTGAAAACTCCCTTCATATTTTCTCTTTATTAATCCTTTTTCTGCCCTTGCACACCCAACGTAGTCTTTTCTCTAGCTTGTGTCCTGGTCTTATCCTCTGCACGTCAAAGCCACAAAGGCAGGCTGCCTTATTGCTTGTCTGGAGATGAGGTGATAAGGGGAGCTGTTTAATTATGTATTACATGTGGAGCCCAGCACAAGTGGCAGTGCACTGAATATGTTTAAGGTCGGATGTGTGTGAGAGAAGGAAGGGAGGCGGTGGAGGCTGAAACGTGTCAGCGTAACCCGATAATATCAGCAGTGAATATTGCAGTGATACCAGAAAATGAAAGAATCAAAGCACCTCGCATTCATTCATTCACTTCATCGTTGGACGTTTAAATATTCTGGTCTGTGAGGCTTTTGAAACCCAAAGGAGAGTGAGATACACATCTCAGCTATTTTTAATTAGTGATGTCCAATCCAGTCCAGACTTCATTTCATGTACTCTGTGGTATGTTCCATTTGTGCAAATTAAAATGACCACATCCAAGACTTTCACTTCAGTTATTTAACCGCTTCATTGTTTATTGATTTTTAAGACCTTATGAACTCTTATGCGAATTGTAATAAGGGAGATTTTTAAAAAAGAGCACCTGATTTATTATCAACATTGACCTCAGAGGCCAGAGATTCCTAAATCATCCCTCTTTTTCTTTCACTTTTCTCTCACCTTTCCTTTAACTGCTCATTTTTACAGTATTATTACTTCAACATTTATTATTTACGAATTTGCCAGACGCTTTTATCCAAAGCATTTTCTATGTATTTTCCCTGGGAATCGAACCCATCACCTTGGGCTAGTTCAACATCAGTATCAAGTCTTTTACAATTACTAGGATTTTTGCCACTTAATTGAGAATGAACAGAAAGGACACCTAACAAAACATGTACCACAGTATTACAAAGTTTTTTTTACATGAGAATCCATGGTAGTTTTGGTACTCATACCAATGGTATATGCCAGACATGTTATGCTAATACCATTGCATTCTGAAGTACTACTATGTATGTAAATACCATGGTTCAAGAATTTTAGTACCATATTTCAAAGTACCATAGTAGTGCTATTTGATACCATTATTGAACCATGGTACTGTTACGGGTTTGCTGGTTGAAATGATTGTATGACAAAGGGAAACACAGCTGATGGGAATGAACTAATGATGATGGCGTGAACATAAACAATGAGCACATGTGAAAATGAAACTAAACAGTCCAGACAGAGAATACATGTAACAGGAGGTAACACCTCAGTACTTTTTTTTGTAAGTGTACTGTGATGTTATCATGATACAATGATGAAATCAGTTGGTAATAGTATGGTACTTTCATGTATACCATAATACTAAAATTCATGTACCATGGTATTTATATTACTTAATTCATAGTACATCCAAGAATATCATAGTAGTTCTATGGTACTTGTCCATTAAAAAACATGTTACTTTTTTGTAAGTGACTACTCTTCCATGGTACTTTTAATGGTGGCATGCAGGGCTTGACATTAAAACCCGTCAAATCTGCGTGGATTTCAGCAGTGGCGTGTAACGCAGTCACTCCTACTTTGGTGGGTTGAATTTAATATATACATTTTTCAATTGTGGTCTTTTAAAAAGGCATCTGAAATAATAAACTAAGTGCAATGTAGTGTTGTCGAAAATATTGATACTGAAATATCTGGAAAACGATTCCAATATTCGTTTTCCGCAGAATTGATCCGCGATACCAGCTGCGCTTTCTCGATTTGATGCACAGACCCGCCTCCCCTCACTCTCTTGTTTCATTTGCTCCGGATGGATATTGCTGGTGTTAAAGGGCTTGAATTTTGGCGTGGGTTTGCACGTATTCCGCATTATTTTACTCATTCCTGCAGATTTTGTGCTCATACCCAAAGTGTGCGCACACAAAGCCCCCTCTCAGTACTAAATGGAGTACTTTTGTGCTGCTTGTTGCACTTAAACAGTCAAATGCGCACAAAATAATATCAAAAACAAACTGTGAAAAAGAAAACGCATGTGTAACAGTATAAAACAGTATAATGGATCCGTGTGTTATGTCTAATACAATCTAATATACCTGCTGCCAAATTATGAGAAAATATAAAAAATATCTATACGGCAGTTTTTCTGAAGGTATCGAATTGTCACCAGTGAAAATGTTGAGTGGCTAGTAACTTTGGAAAACCACTGTCGGCATGGTCACATGACATTCAGATAAACAAATATGATATTTTAATATACAATTTATCTTTTAAATATAACTTGTTTATTTTTAGCAAATGTTTTATTTAGATTTTTATTTAAAAATTGTTTGTTCTAATTTTACATTTTTATGATTTAATTAATTATTATTAGCTTATTATATATATTATTAGCGTTTCATCATCTCGTGAACCCCCTTTACAAGCCTCAGTTTGGGAAACCCTTTTGTAAGGAAAGTCTGGATTTTAACCTTCATTTCCCACCTGAGAACCACAGACCATCTGAATCACATGCTAACTGCTGACGGGTCTTTTTATCTGCCTGTAAACTGCTCTACCTGAACTAATATTCCATCAACACAGTGGTATAATGGAAGTTAAGAAGAGATTATACTCTGAGAGGTTATATTACATTGTGTTTAGAGTTGAAACAAATGTGCACAAATGTTATTATTCATATTTCAGCAGAGCAGGAACGTTCTGTCAGATCACTTATTCATATAGCACAGGCTGAGCAGACAGCTGTCCGGTGGATGAAGGTGAGGAGTAGTTAATGTTGTTTAGTGTCCTGCTGAGAAGACAGAGCCACATCAACCCGTCTGTTCGAGCTGACGCTCCTCCAGTACAGCCTGGATGCGTCTCGTAGCCCCGTCCCTGCAGATGGCAGATTGTGTGAATATGTTGAAACTAAAAGTGAACTGTTTATTTTGAGAACCACAGCTCGAGTGTCATCAAGTAGTGCGTTCTGGTTTTGAGCAGATGGCGCTGAACTTTCAGAGCCCTTATTGGAGAAACGTGTCGAGTTCTTGATCTTGAAAGCAGCACTTGTGCGAACGCTGAAACATTTCCTGCTTTCTGTTTGGTCTGAATGTGGCTCTTAATCCTGACTGAACTCTCACAGTCCCAGAGGTCGCGTTTGGCGGCACTCGCATCAATCTAATTCTCGCGCTTTCATCTCTAAACCACAGACATCTCAGCAGTCAAGAGCTGCTCTTGGAGCTTGTCATGTTAGCACAAGGCCAAAGCCACTTGAAGTGCTTGTGGTGCTCAGAAAGACACTCAAGCAAAACATTTGTGGACTCTACTTGTGTTTCTAATTTTAACTTAATTTTTTATTATTATAATAAATTCATCATTTATTTAATCATTTTATTTTTTAATTTATTCACAAAATATGCTGCTATATTATATATATATATATATATAATTTTACTTTTTATTTAAAAGGTAAGTTCAAAAATGAACATTCTATCATCATTTACTCACCCTCAACATGTTCCAAACCTGTATGAGTTTCTTTCTTCTGTTGAAAACAAAAGAAGATATTTTGAGGAATGTCAGAATTTTCCTTTTTTGGTGAACTTTCCCTTTAACAATACTGAAGTGATCTGCTATGAAGTGAAAAGTAATGCAACATAACCATACAGAATAGAAATACAGTTGAATCATTCATATGTAAATACAAGCTATATAACATTAATAAATTGGAGTTATGAAGTGGGAATATCTCACATTCAATTTTGGATGGAGTTTAGGTTCATTTTAGCGAATAGAAATATTCTGGTGGTTTGTTTTAATGCACATTAATTTCCTGTGGGGCATTTTTTTTCTTCTTCTTTTTTTTTTTTGTAGTGTAATGATTCTGAATCAGTGAATAAATAATAACTATATATTATTTACTATATGAAATATAAATAAGAATCATTTTGAGGTGAATAGTTGATGAGAAAGTGTAAAGTGCTTTTCAAGAAATATTGTTAAATCTTTTTCGTATTCTTAGCACTAGAGGATGTAAAAATAGTTGTGAACAAGTATCCACAGTTAAATATACAACATTAGCCGATAAAAACATGATTTTCCTGATATAATATGACTTGCACCCCTATAATAATTGTATTTTGTGGGAATCACACATCACTAGTATAAATTAAGGTTACCATCTTAGCTGCTATGATTGTGCTGTCTATTAAATGTCATTTTTAAAATGCTAATATGATACTTTAGGTTGCCTAGCAGAGGTTTAACACACTTTAAATTGGTGGAGTGTCTATTGAAGGGCTGCTTTTATTCCTGCCATCTCTCTGACTGAGAGGCATGTCTTTTTCCTCTCTCATCTTCACGCTTTTGTGTGGTAACGGTCTAAAATGGTCCATTCTCCTCCAGGAATTGAGGTTTCCTTTAACTGATGGGAGAGAGGATGGCTAATTTAACTATGCCGAAATCTGATCACAGGCTGAGGGAAAACACTTAAAAGCAGGGCACTTTTAGGTCACACGGGGAGTATAATTACGGTTTCGGGGTCACAGCAGAGATGCAGGGAGCGGGGCATGAGAAAACTAAGGACAGGCCTTTTGCAGCATTTACAAAAGCGTCCAGTGTGTGTGACTAAATTTGATGAAATACATCTTTTTGAGTTGTCATGTGGGTAAATGGACTGCGCTTCTTTGTCTTGGGTGCTCAGATTATAATAGTGTGTGTTTCTTTATTTGCCCTGTGTGTCTGAATGAGAAGCTTTAATTGTGCAGTTTCTTTCTGATCATTTAGGGGAAAAAAGATCCGTGATCACGGCCGTATCCCATTGTGTTATTCTATCTGTTTGATCCTGTGTGTGTTTCTTTTTCAACTGTCAATATAATTATTTTGGTCTATTTCACATTTTAATCATAAGCTATTTTAAATTATTATGTTCTTCTTGATAATTTAACAGCTTTTCAAAAGGACCTGTATGTTCTTGATTTTGTTTTTGGGATCTGCTAGAATAGATTTTCATGCTTGGATGTTCAAAATCACATTATTTTTCACATATTTAACATTGTTGCAGCACCTCTCTTCCCAGTCTGTCAGTAACGCTCTGTTTAGTTCCTATCTCAATTAAGCCCCTCCTTCCAAAAAGCACATTGTGCTCTGATTGGTCGGCTGGACCAGTGTGTTGTGATTGGTCAACCGCTTCCAGCGTGTTTTGGAAATGTCACGCCCCTAACAGCGAGTTTGAGCGCACTACTAACACAACTCAACCAGGCCGCGTCCCCTTTATTTTGCATATGCCTTGGGCTGGAATCATTTCATTGTGACGTTATTTAAACTCAAGACTATGATCCTGGTGTTTCAGGGAGTTCAGAAACAATGTGCACTGATATAGTGAATAACT
The DNA here is from genome assembly GCA_038088235.1 of Zacco platypus. Taxonomy (NCBI): domain Eukaryota; kingdom Metazoa; phylum Chordata; class Actinopteri; order Cypriniformes; family Xenocyprididae; genus Zacco; species Zacco platypus. Next base: position 38,496,524 of record CM076085.1, on the reverse strand, counting down.
CCCTGTGGAGTGACTTTGTGCTTTGGAACTTTGCTGACATTTTAAATGCTCAAACAGCAACATTATATAATAAAGAAAGTTGAATATGTAAAAAAAAAAAACATAATAGGACCCCATTAACACGACACTAATAAGCAGGACAAAAGCAAAGAGGTGGATATTATTTTCCCATAGACCATCTCTCCTGAGCGGTTTTCCATCTGCCTTGGGTAATATCTATTCAGCCTAGTAACAATGCCTGTCCTAGTTATGGATAAAGCCTAACATTGCTTTGTACTTTAACAGCTTTACACACAACGTGTGATTATTACACTGCATCAAACCTCCGACCACAATGTAACACAAAATCCTCCCGTGTTGGTGAAGATACTCTTTTTTTTATTTATTTTATTCAATTTAAATTTACTAATGTTTTTTTCTGTCCATTTTTACTTATTTATTGCCTTACATTGCCTTGCATTACAGTAGGAACTGACTGGAAAATATAGGGAGAGATCAAGATGTATTATTTATTCTGATTAAAGTAAGCATTTATTTCCACTTCAAGTGATGTATCACCACTAAGCTTCAAATATTTAGTGCATGCACATCACCCAGATGAGAGGGGGCGCTCTCTGTTACCATGGCATCATAATTGATTACACTCTCCACCTCAGCTTGACTCCCCTTGACCTCAAGAATCAATCACTGCCCGTTCACTTTCGCTACAGTCCACACCTTACCTTCATGAACCGCACAAGTGTCCTCCAATCCTCTGGGCATCTCTCAGGAAAGCAGTTTATTATTTCACCATATATCTTGAATTATTACATAGAATACATAACTTAATCATGTTTGGTCTGGCCAAAATGTCCTGAAACAGTTCATCACGGAATTTGTCTATGGCACATGGAAAGAAAAAAAAAATGTTCAAAAGTTTGGGGTCAGTAAGATGTCTTTAAAAGAAGTCTCTTATGCGTTTGTAAAATGACAAAATGGATTGTTCCCTTAATGTTTTTGCTAACCTTTGCATAAACAAGAAAAAAAATGGGAAACAATTATGTTTTGAACATTCTGGAGAACATTCAGAAATAATGTTTCCATAACTTAATTAGCAAACGTTCTTAGAACATATTTTTATTAACTGGGTTGCTGATCCCAAACTTTTGAACGATTGAGTGCATTTAATTTCATTTAAGAAAAGATCCAGGATATATAGATGGAATTCACATATAGTTCTTGATGAAATACCAAAGTCTATTGGTACATCAGCAAGCGGAGCCTCTTGACTGCAAGATAATGAACATTAAGGTCAAGTTGGAATGACCTGGAAAGCTCAGGCAAAGGAAAGAATACATTTGCTTTAGAAATTGAATTTGTAGGCCGGTTAGAGTAGAGTAGCATAAATAAATGAGGCATCTGTGATCTGTGTGTCTGGCCATGTGCGTTATTAGATTAGAGCTCTAATCAAGACACTCTAGAGGAGAATAACTCACTTTACACCACTGCTGCACCAGATCAGATCCAGACTGACACAACACTGATGACAGGAGAGAAGACTGGCTTAACTTCATGTTTTATTATAGGGTGAAAGGGATTTTGTATGAAATCATATCTACTCTGCTGTTCCCAAAAATGAAAATTCTGTCATCATTTACTCACCCTCATGTCGTTCCAAACCTGTTATGACTTTTGTTTGTCTTCAAAACACAAATGAAGAGATTCTGAGAGATTTCTGTCCCTCTATTGACAATTCAAGCAACTAACACATCTCAAAAAGTTCATAAAGAGATCATAAAACTAATCCATATGAATTGAGTGGTTTAGTCCAAGTTTTCTGAGGAGACTCGATTGCTTCATATGGTAAACAGATTGAATTTAGGCTTTTATTCACATATAAACATTCATCAACTCGCATATCAGTTATGGTAAACAGAAGCTCAAGCATGTTTGCTTGACATGTGAGAACCAATGAGGTTCATTTTTTTTCTGTTACGCAGCACTTTTGAGCTTTCTCAAGAACCAATGAGGTTCATTCTTGTGTTACGCAGCACTTTTGAGCTTCCTCAAGAACCAATGAGGTTCATTCTTTAGTTACGCAGCACTTTTGAGCTTCCTCAAGAACCAATGAGGTTCATTCTTGTGTTACCAGCACTTTTGAATTTCTGCAAGAACCAATGAGGTTCATTCTTGTGTTACGCAGCACTTTTGAGCTTCCTCAAGAACCAATGAGGTTCATTCTTGTGTTACGCAGCACTTTTGAATTTCTGCAAGAACCAATGAGGTTCATTCTTGTGTTACGCAGCACTTTTGAGCTTCCTCAAGAACCAATGAGGTTCATTCTTGTGTTACGCAGCACTTTTGAGCTTCCTTAAGAACCAATGAGGTTCATTCTTGTGTTACGCAGCACTTTTGAGCTTCCTCAAGAACCAATGAGGTTCATTCTTGTGTTACGCAGCACTTTTTGAACTTCTGCAAGAACCAATGAGGTTCATTCTTGTGTTACGCAGCACTTTTGAACTTCTGCAAGAACCAATGAGGTTCATTCTCGTGTTACGCAGCACTTTTGAACTTCCTCAAGAACCAATGAGGTTCATTCTCGTGTTACGCAGCACTTTTGAACTTCCTCAAGAACCAATGAGGTTCATTCTTGTGTTACGCAGCAGGTTTGAGCTTCCAAAGGAACCAATAGGGTTCATTCTCGTGTGTTACGCAGCACTTTTGAGCTGCGTATGAACCAATGAGGTTTGTTCTCGCGTGTAAAATCATGTTAGGTTGAGCTTCTGTTTAAACTGTGTGTTTATGTGTTTAATCTGTGTGTAAACTGCAGGTCTTAATTCGAAGGTCTTTTATGATCTTGCACTAGGCTTGATCTTTGCCTTACTTACATAACTTGTTGAGTGTTATGTTTGGTTTTGAGGGGGGATGTGGTGCAGAGGGAGTTTGTGGACCATCCGTCACCCTTCTCACCACCCCAACACACATTCTTGGTTGTTGTCACCACCTCTCAAGTAGCCGTCAGACCTCCCACATACTCTGTTTCTCTCTGTACGTGTAGAGCCGAGTGTTTGCATATGTTTGTGTACATATACATTCTGTATGTGTGTGTGAAAAAAGCTCAACTTGACAACAGTAAACCTTTAGAGACCAACATCAGCTAGATGTGTTTTTAGTGACTGAAGCAGAAAAAGAAGCATTAATCTTGGGTACCATAGAGAATGTTCCAGTCAAATGTGCGTTTATATTAAATTTCAACCGGAATGGATTTTTTTGAAGCAGTAAAAATCTGAGAGGTCTCTGCCTCAGCATTTGACACTAAGTGTGACACGTAGAGAGAGGTATATCTTAAGCAAGAGTTTCTCGACGATGCTCCAGAATGCATTTCCCAGCTAAAATTATCCCCCCCACATCGCTGACTTGATTACAGGCGTAAATGTCGCAGGGCGTCCTCTGGGCTTCAGTATTTATGAGTGCGCTTCACCTGTGAAAGCACAATGGTTCTGAACGTGAGGATGTACATCCCAGAAAGACGCCACAGCAGGTCGTCCTGCGATCACTACAAAACGGTAAGATCTCGCTGCTGTGGAGAGCATTCCTGCTGATATCTGTAGGCAGTCAGCCGGGATATATTTACACGCATACAGCGGGTTGATACGGTCCAGACTTACTGTGCAATTTACTGCAAGCTGAGCTGAAGATTTTTTAAGGTTTTTTTTTTGTTTGTGGTTGATTTGAGGTTACGATTAGCTTTAAGTTTATGAATAGAGGTTGCACCTAAACTTAATACAGGTCAGTGGAAAATAAAAAGGACAAAGTATATTGACTTAGACTGGTCAAGCTCTGTATGTTCTGTATCATTTCAATGACATAATATTTACTTACTAATAGTAAGTCTTTCTGGTCTGATTGGTGAATGTTATTCAAAAGAAAACAAATTATTGTCTTTAACATCAAGTAAATCCTCTGGTTTTGGATTTAGGATTGGACCAACAAGAAAACATTGGATTTTAGAGATGAAAGTAATGTTTAGGGGTCATGTTTTGGAGGTATTATTCATAATTCAGCTAATTTCTTTATTTTTCAAATGCTGTTCCTAAAATGTTTTGAAATATGAAAGATTTTGCTGAACAGCATACACTACCATTTAAAAGTGTAGGGTTAAAAAAGTTTATTATGTTCACCAAGGCTGCATTTATTTAATCAAACATTATTAAAATTTACTATTTTAATATGTACTTTTATTTTAATGTAATGTTTTAATGCAGAATTTTCAGTTTTCAGTGTCACGTGATACTTCAGAAGTCATTCCAATATGCTGATCGATTTATTATTAATGTGTTGTAAACAGTTGTGCTGCTTAATGTTTGCGATGAATGTTTGTCAGAATTCTTTGAAAGTTCTCAAGAACACCATTTAGTATTTGAAATAGAAATCTTAAATGTCATTTTTGATTAATGTAATTCATTCTTGCAGAATACATTCTGTAAATAATACGATAAAATCTTACTGCCCCCAAACTTTTGAATTGTAGTGTTAGTCCACAAGTGAGTAGCAAACCAGCCAGAATCAGCATTGTAAAGCATGCTGGTCTAAGCTGTTAGCAGGGCAGTTATCTGACCCAACATTCACCTCAGTAAATGATTTATCATAATTACTTTAAAGTACTATATTATTTAAATGCCTCTCTCGTGAACCTGAATGTATGATCTGTAGGAACAATTCTGTGTCTGTGACTAACACGGGCTGCCCTGTAATTAGAGTTTGACATGAGAGCCTTTGTAGTTGAACAGTGTTCTACCTCCCCGCTTTGAGTCCAAAGTGACAGCTGTTGGTAAATTGTTGAAAACTCGCCACACTCAGGAACCCCCTGTTTGATATTCCCCGTCTTACTCACACAGGTATTTAAACACACTCATCAGCAAATGCGTGCAAGAACCACCTGTTCGTTTCGTCACCAGAGTTATTCTGTGACAAATCACCGCTCAGGCACGTCTGAACTCGGACAACAGCTCATGCTGGGGTCAGCAGTGGACTGGACAAAGCAACAGCCTTCAAAAGAGTGCAGAAATGATAGATGCTAGTTTGATGTTCACACAACAAAGCAGGAATTGTGTGGAGAAGTGCTGCGTGTGTGTGTGTGTGAGGGATTGACAGTATTCTTACAGCAGTGGGACTGACGTGTTCTGCCTCAGTGACTCAGATTATTTCCTTATGAAGGTCAGTCTATTTCACAGCATGAATGTCATCATAAGTGCTGATTCAGATGGCATACAGTATGTGGAGGTTTCTTAGTAATCGAGAATGGCTTTCATTATAGGTGAAAATATCTTCTCTTCTGCTCTTCAAGGCTGCATTTATTTGAAAAAACAGTAATATGAAATGTGTGAAATATTGCAATTTAAAATGTGTTTTCTATTTTAATATATTTTAAAATGTCATTTATGTAAATAAATGTAAATTCAGATATCATTCTAATGCTGATTTACTGCTCAAGAAACATTTGTTAATATTATCAGTTAAAAGTGTTTTTTGTTTGTGGAAACCATGATATTCTTTTTCAGGAATAGAAAGTTCAAAAGAATAGCATCAAGTTGAAATACAAATATTTTTTTAACACTTGTCCTTGTTGAATAAAAATATTCATTTCTTAAATATTAAAAAAAAAAATCTTACTGCTGACAAACAAAATCATTTTACACATTAATTTTTTAATTGCATATTTTTTCAGATATGGTCAAAATTATAATGAGGATTCCAGTCATTTTAGTGGCAAAGAAAATGTTTTTAACAATTAGATGCTTTCATTTGTGGAATAATTGAATAATGTGTAAGAAATATACCTTGGAATACAATGTAATTGACCCTTCTCAAAGACCCGCCCCCTTTAGTTACTGTTGCTATGTCCGACAAGCCATGCACTCTCACGCAATGAAAAATACATCCCGGAGCAAAGAGGACTCTGACAACATATGAAACAGTTTCATATTTAAAATTTAAAGAATTTTAAACAATAAATAGCGTCTAGTGTCACTTTAATGTGTCGTGACAGATCGCTGTAGAATTAGATCATCTCTTCATACTAGTTCATTTATAGCATCAAATAAACATGAATGGACATCAGAAGGAATGTTGTTTCAAGAGCAGAAAGATGTGAGTACACACAGTTTATCAAGTTCAAGTTCACCAATGTTAATCTACTAACTCCCCTGACTGCTTTGTCAGAATAAACGGATTCGGGGCTATGATTGGTTAGATCGCCTGTCAATCAAACTGCCAGCGAAGAGTCAACAGGGAGCCAAACACTTTTGATTTAGTTTGATTATGAATTACATGCCAAGATCCAAGACCACTGTTAGCCAGCGAGACATCAAATATTATACTGCAGCTTTAAGACATTTTGACACAAATTTTTAACATGTTCTTAATGCAGTGAAGGAATAATGAACAGATGAACTAGTTTCGATACTGGTACTCGTTTCTCTTGACATGAAAAGCTGTTGTTTACATGGGGGTGACCTGATTCAGTCTGACGGACAAGTGTCATCTGTAATTTCCTCAGCATTACTTCTCTTTTGTTGCTTGGAGGCATGTTTACCTTCACTTCACTGTCTTCGCCTCACCTTTAATTACATCTGACTCACTTAGCCCACAAAACTTCAAAGCATGAGCTAGACATGTACATCTCTCCAGTCACTTTGGTCATCGCTCTCCGTAATTATATGGGCTTTGCGTGCTGTTTTAAGTACACATGACTCTAGCGAGAGCGATTCGAGGGAGAGTGTGTTTATTTTGATGGTACGGGGACTAAGGGTGCACCTGTTATTTCCCATCTAAGAGTCCTCACATGAGTAACACTGCAATAATACCAGCAGTCTTTATTTACTGATGAAACACACCACACAAGCTCTTCAACCCCCATGTGGGAATATGTTTGACTACTGCCAGGCCTTTGATTGTGTTTGTAAAGCCTGCAACCACATCTAACAATATAACAACTTCCTGAAACATTTAAGCAGCCTACTGCAAATTGTGTTGTTTATGTGATGTTATATATAGCCTATTATTATTATTAGTTTATTCAAAATTGTGAGGTGTTAAAAAACATTTACACCCCTAAAAGAACATGTAAACAACGACTAAAGACGTGTTCCATGTGAGCTTTTCCTTTATTTTCCACTCAAATGTGATGATTTGTGCGTTTTAATGTTCGTTGCACTACGTGTTTTCTGCTTTGCCTAACTTGTGACGGGACGCGGGAATGTTTTTGGACAGCAAACAACACATGACTCCTTTCAAACCCATTCAGAGGTTTAATTTAAGCTCCCTCGGGGTCTCCCTCCTCCTGCCCCAGTGAAGGGGCTTTTCTGTGATGTCAGACGGGAGAATTCGAGCATTATTAGTGCTGAATAACTTGAATAAGGCACAATGGAGTTGATTTGAATAGACCGCGGAGCTCAGTCTTCGCGGAGTAGCGGTTACTTGTGTGTCGTGAATCCAAGTTTGAAACTTTTTTTGATGGATGGATTTATAAGTGAGGTTTCTTCTCTCTCGTTTTGACAGATCTACACAGACTGGGCGAATCACTACTTGGCTAAATCGGGACACAAGCGTCTGATTAAAGACCTGCAGCAGGATGTGAGCGATGGCGTGCTGCTGGCTGAGATCATCCAGGTTATCGGTGAGCGATTCACTCTCTCTGACAGGCTAAATGAATTGATCTGTGAAAAATACTATTTTTTTTAAGTATGTGAAATGCTTTAATGAACATAATTTGCTCTCTAATAATTAGCATTTTTGTTTTATGATTTTTTGTAGGCATATTTATTTATTTATATTTGTAAATTCGATCGAGATAATAGGCTAAATGCATTAAGTAAAGTCAATTATTACAAATAAATACAGCACAGAGTATTATAAATAAATAGTCTGTGACATATATGTATGCATTTATATTTAAACTGTACTCTCGAGTTTAAAGCATGCCTTCATTTGACCAAAAATATTGGATTTATTAAGCTATATTAGAAAAACATTATAAACTATTATAAAGTATGATATTTTGATGCTTTTATTTATTTATTTTGATTGTGCTCAGTGTATCAATTTATTAGACAAAAATGAGATAATATTGGATTAATATTACGTAATCAAATTATTTGATTAATATATACAGTACTGTGCAAAAGTTTTAGGCAGGTGTGAAAAAATGCTGTAAAGTAAGAATGCTTTCAAAAATAAACTTGGTAATAGATTATATTTATCAATTAACAAAATGCAAAGTGAGTGAACAGAAGAAAAATCTAAATCAAATCCATATTTGGTGTGACCACCCTTTACCTTCAAAACAGCATCAATTCTTCAAGGTAAACTTGCACAAAGTCAGGGATTTTGTAGGCATATAGTTAGGTGTATGATTAAACAATTATACCAAACAGGTGCTAATGATCATCAATTCAATATGTAGGTTGAAACACAATCATTAACTGAAACAGAAACAGCTGTGTAGGAGGAATAAAACTGGGTGAGGAACAGCCAAACTCAGCTAACAAGGTGAGGTTGCTGAAGACAGTTTACTGTCAAAAGTCATACACCATGGCAAGACTGAGCACAGCAACAAGACACAAGGTAGTTATACTGCATCAGCAAGGTCTCTCCCAGGCAGAAATTTCAAGGCAGACAGGGGTTTCCAGATGTGCTGTCCAAGCTCTTTTGAAGAAGCACAAAGAAACAGGCAACGTTGAGGACCGTAGACGCAGTGGTCGGCCAAGGAAACTTACTGCAGCAGATGAAAGACACATCATGCTTACTTCCCTTCGCAATCGGAAGATGTCGAGCAGTGCCATTAGCTCAGAATTGGCAGAAAACAGTGGGACCCTGGTACACCCATCTACTGTCCGGAGAAGTCTGGTCAGAAGTGGCCTTCATGGAAGACTTGCGGCCAAAAAGCCATACCTCCGACGTGGAAACAAGGCCAAGCGACTCAACTATGCACGAAAACACAGGAACTGGGGTGCAGAAAAATGGCAGCAGGTGCTCTGGACTGATGAGTCAAAATTTGAAATATTTGGCTGTAGCAGAAGGCAGTTTGTTCGCCGAAGGGCTGGAGAGCGGTACACGAATGAGTGTCTGCACGCAACAGTGAAGCATGGTGGAGGTTCCTTGCAAGTTTGGGGCTGCATTTCTGCAAATGGAGTTGGGGATTTGGTCAGAATTAATGGTATCCTCAATGCTGAGAAGTACAGGCAGATACTTATCCATCATGCAATACCATCAGGGAGGCATCTGATTGGCCCCAAATTTATTCTGCAGCATGACAACGACCCCAAACATACAGCGAAAGTCATTAAGAACTATCTTCAGTGTAAAGAAGAACAAGGAGTCCTGGAAGTGATGGTATGGCCCCCACAGAGCCCTGATCTCAACATCATCGAGTCTGTCTGGGATTACATGAAGAGAGAGAAGCAACTGAGGCTGCCTAAATCCACAGAGGAACTGTGGTTAGTTCTCCAAGATGTTTGGGCCAACCTACCTGCCGAGTTCCTTCAAAAACTGTGTGCAAGTGTACCTAGAAGAATTGATGCTGTTTTGAAGGCAAAGGGTGGTCACACCAAATATTGATTTGATGTAGATTTTTCTTCTGTTCACTCACTTTGCATTTTGTTAATTGATAAATATAAACTATTAACATGTCTATTTTTGAAAGCATTCTTACTTTACAGCATTTTTTCACACCTGCCTAAAACTTTTGCACAGTACTGTATATATATATGCATTTATATGCTGTCATCTTGAATTCAAAACATGCATTTCTCACTAACATTTATTAATTAAATTATATGTAAAATACATTATTAATAATTATGAAACTATTATTATTAATTAGGAAACTATTATTTATTTATTGTCCTTGTATTCTTCACAATCGTCTGAATTAGCAATGTTTTCGCCTGTCAGTCACTAATATTTTAAGTTTAATCAATCTGTCATGGCAAACTTTTAATTACCACAGTAGATCCACCAATTTTAATAGAAGTTTGCTTTAAATGCTTTAATGCTTAGAAATGCTTTAATACTATTTATATACTTCCGAATGCTGAGTAAGAAAACTGATCCCAGCAATTCTTCCCACAGACATACAAAATTAGAGTTTTTCTTCACCTCTGTCCTCCAAAATGCCTTGTAAGAGCCGGAAAGCATTTGGTTGCTTAACAAATATAGTACAGTGTTCTGGGGTAAAGCGGTGTTATATGACTCATCATTGTGGTCATCCGACTTTGTCCTCTTGTGTTTTCTATGTCTCAAGGGAATATGACACACTGGCCAATTGAAGCTGAAACCTGACCTGTCCAGTCTGACAGACACAAATGCTGCAGGCAACCAATCACACGCTTCACACATTTACTTTTTTATATATTAAAGGGAGCTGGCTCCAAAAGTTTCAAAAGGAAATTTTAAAATAAGTAAATATTTGGAATGGTGACAATAAAAATATTTAGATAACTTGCGCCAATTTACAGTGGCCCCAAAAATGTATTTGGATATTTAAAATATATAGAATCATCAGATGTCTTTTTTTACAGAAAAGTTCTAGAGTTCTGAGTTCTAGAATTTGCTTGCAGAGGAAAGTTTGATATATATATTTTTTTGTTTTTGTGGATTAAGTATTTTATATAAAATAATAAATAACATAAAATGATTAAATAACAAATTATTTAGAAGACATGGCAACCCAAGTGGTAAATTGTGATGTTTATGTGATTTTTATTTTAAATTGTGATATTAAATTGAAATTGGAAAATGCATTGGTTTATGTGCTTTAAAGAATGATAGAACTTAATTCTAGAATTTGTTAGAATGTGTTTGCTGAAGCCACCTTGACATTTTTTTAATCTATTTTGATATCAAATGCAGTGAAATCAATGCATTTTAAAAATACTAATTGAACAACATTATAAAATAGTGATTAAATAACAAGTTATTTCAAAGATGGCCACCCAACTGGTTCTCCTGTAGTCACCGAGCCCCTGCGCTGAGACAGAGCGTCTCAGATGTGTCTGTCTTCCATGCTTACTCACCTGACATCTTACACATTCCCCACACATTTTTCCCACAGCGCAGGAGGTAAAGCGATTCCTGCAGGCATGTTGCTGTCATTGCAGCCGTGTGTGCATTTGTCAGCTGTGAGCGAACGGCCCTGTTTCAGCTGCCGTGGGGTGGGGGGTGTGGCTGGGCCCGCTGGGATGCAGGGTGGAGAGCAGTCAGTCACCCTCAGGAAAGCCCCAAAGCAGTCGCATCCCAGCAGGCCCTGCCACACAGTTGCTCAAGCAGGATCTAGTTTCCACATTAGGGGTCAAAAATCTGTGCGGCACAGACTCAGAAAGGACATCCTGCACTTCAGGCTCAGGAAATCTGCCAACTTGCTTTCTTTTGTAAATTAATTTGTCTGTGTTTCTATCTTTTTTTCCGGATGCCGCAGCGAATGAGAAGATTGAGGATATTAATGGATGTCCTAAGAGTCGTTCTCAGATGGTAAGCATTATTTGTATGATTTATTATATTCTGGTTGTGTTTTAAGTGATGGTGTCATTTTGACGATTTTGGAGTATATGTGCATTAAAAGGCAATGCTGTTTCTGTCCAGGGAAACACTAATATATTGGAAGTTCAGAAACATTTTCTCACAGCATGCTTGGCTTACAGTATGGACTTGCACTTTATTACTGTTATTTTTGCTTCTCTTGCGGTCTTTCTTTATAAACATCTGGGGTAGTTTGGCAGAAACTTTAAAAAACTTGAAACCATCAGTAAATGTATAGGTTTGGAGGAAGCACAAGTCAGATTATAGATGTAAAGAGCTATTTTTGCCAAGCCATAGCTAAGAAAAATAAACTTCAGAAGTCTGAGTGTCACTGACGGTAGTGTCGCACAAGAACAGAGGCAGCGGTTGGTTTGGACTTGTCTCTGTTACAAAGGCAGCTGTCAAGCCTGATTGGACGCAACAAAGCAATCCTTTTCAAAGGGCTTCTTTTAATGGTAGATTGATCCATATGTGCGTTTTATTAATATTAGAGGTTTTGATAGTAATAGTGGTCCGTTGAGGCATTTCTCTTGTTTTGACGGTGATGAAAGCAGTGGATGTTGGGTCTGGAGGCTGGTGTGCTATGATCTTTGGACATCTAGCTTCACTAGAAACACAATGCTGCTGTAGTTGATAAGAATGGGAATCGCAAAGAATTGATTGGTTCCATTAGTGATTCTTTTAGAATTATTAGAGAGAAATATTTTTAAAGTGTACGCATAATGTATCCATGTTTGTATCATAAAAGAACAAATATAAATACACTACCATTCAAAACGTTGAGGTTGCTAAGATTTATTTTATGTTTTTGAAACATAAAATAAACATCTTCTGCTCAACAAATGTGCATTTATTTGATCAAAAATATGGTAATATTGCAAAAAATATTAAAAATTTAAATTTAAATAAATTAAAATATTTTATGATATAATTTATGCTGCCTTCAAATGGGATCGGAAATTTGATTCCTACTTCTGAAGTTGCTTAATTGTTAAATATTAAGCAATTGTTGCTTAATTTTTTTGTGGAAACGTTTAACGTTCAAAAGAACAGCATTTATTTGAAATAGAAATATTTTGTAACATAATAATTGTCTTTACTGTCACTTTTGTTCAATTTAATGCATCTTTGCTTTCAAAAGTAATCTTACTGACTCCCAAATTTTTGAATGGTAGTGTAGCATCATTAATTTTTTGGCAGCAGCTATTTATACTAAGTGAAAATAGCACATTTTCTTAGTGATATGCTATTTACACTAAAAGTATCGGTTCTTTGCAATAAGAGTAAATAGTGGCCTAATTAGGTGTCTAGGTGTCTAGTAGCTGTCTATACTTTATATTGGCAGATACTATTTGCACCTCAGTATTTTTGTACATTAACAGGATGCAATAATATCATAGAGTGTAAATGATTACAATTATTAAATGGATGCTGCCCTATTGGGAGAATAAAAACCCTCCATACACCTTCCCCTAACCCTACCCAACAAACACTTTTAATGGTATTAAACACTCGTTTGCAGTTTATTTCCACTTTTAGAACATTGTTTTCATTTTTATCGAAAATAAGTTAGTGCTTAGCAAAAGGCAGATTCGAACCTGCGTCGATTGCATTAAAAGCCAGTTTTGAGAGAGGAGCTCGCTACTGCTGCACCACTGAAGATGATGAATTCTTTGCATCTTTTTTAAAATTTGGCCCATCCAGACATTGGTGGGCGGAGCTAGTGTAAATAGTGTTTGCCAACAAGGATTTATGCACTATTAAATGCAACTATTTGCACTTAGTGTAAATAGACACTCCGTAATTGTTTTTTGTTTTTGTCTGTGTAAAATTAGTGTTCACACAGGCTTTTAATGATTTTTTTCCTCAGACTTTATATTTATAGCTTTCGCATATAAATGCAATCTTATAATTGGCCATAATTGTATATTAAATAATGCTGATACCACTTATTACAACAATAACATAATGTTTATATTTACATGAAAAAATGATGGCTTGCTTTTCATAAATTATTTTAGTACCCACTCAGATTTTTTTAATTAACAAAAAAGAACAGTCATTCATTCAGGTTTTGGGCATCACTAGTTGCACTGCATGTTTTTTGATTCACTAAAATAGTCAATATTAATAAGATTCAGTCGTTTGGCAGTCAGACCACACTGGTGTATATGTTTCTCAATGGCTATGTTTCCATCCACCTATCTTTATGAAAATTTTGGGACACTGGTTGAAAAAAAAAAAAAAAAAACACTGGTTGAAAATGCCAAGATGCGCATAAATTCTTAAAATGCGCATAAAAAACAGTTGGATAAGTATTTTATCCGATAAGAAGACATGTGCATAAACTACGACGGAAACACATCCCTCAATGCGCAACGAAAAACTTTTTCCTCAACATAGGATATGATTGATTGGATATCCGGACTAACCAGTGGATCAGATTCATTGCACAGCATCCCAAAGTCTGTCATCACAATAAATTTGTTTAATTCCCTCCCAAAAGCGTCTCCGCATGTTTGCGTTTACAAACACCAGCATCCGGACGCGTGACAGCATTTATTGCGTTCGTCTAACACTCTGAGACATTTATGATGCTGGAAAAAAGAGCCACATTTTCTTCCCTGATTTCAGCAACTTCCATTTTTATTACAGATATTTTGTGCCACCTTCCCAGGAATCGACAATTGTAAATGTGATTATGAATAGAAAACTAGTGCATTTTTGGAATCGAATATTGTGAAAATCAAGATTTTTTTTCTTATACAACTGTTCAGGTTAAGAATTAGGCTAGTCTTGTTTCCCAGCCCTAATGCTTGACCAGCCTGACTATGCTGGTGTTTTCAGATGTGAGAGGTAGACTAGGAGGTTTGAATGGCAGGGGTCAGTTTGTCCAGGAGCTGGTCTCTTTTACCCCTCTCTCTCTCATTACAATCTCTCCTTCACTTCCTCTTTCTCCGGCTCCAATAATTAGCTCCGTCCCCTTACCAGCAAATTGCACCGTAATTTACTACTTTTAGACACACACAGCCTTTGTGTTCCCATTTTCTTTCTCTTATCCTTTTCTTTGCTCATAGTTATCTCTCATTCTGTAGCTGCTTGAATACTCTGGTCTTTTGAATTTCGTCATCATCTATATCTCAGCCGGTAACTGTATTAGCATGTGCCCGTATGCACATCTTTTTGTATGTCTCAGCAGGCGTTCTGTATTTATGCATCTCACTGCAGTTTTCCTGTATATGAGTCACTCTGAAGCTGTTTAAATTCCAGCGTGTGTTTTTGTGTGTGTGTGTGTCTTTAGCTAGGAAGCAAAACACTGCTGGAAGCAGGTGCAACCAACGCCATTATGCAAATATCATCATTGTGTGTTTTTATCAAGAGTGGGAATGGCACAATCGCTCAGTGAATGGGCCTCTATAGCAACAGCTTACACTGGACACACAAGCACTTGTGTTGATTAGCATAAAGATCCATTCGGTGGAGTAATATCACTGCGACCGCTAATTGCTGACATGATACTTAACCTCGGCATTCAGATGGTTAAATATGTAAACACATTAAGCCAATCAATAGAGGGCTTTAGGCTCATGTTGTAAACTGAGGAATTTGAATGCATTTGTCACAATAGCTTTGGAGGACCATAATATTGGTGCAGCTAAGCATATGCTAACTTTTATGGAACAGTTTTGAGTGCTCAGCATGAAATGCAGGCATTCTTCCATAATGCATCCCTTAATGGGATGTTGACCAATTCATTACAGTTTGATGAAAGATACTAAAATAAGATACTTTAAAAAAAAAAAATAGCATTCACTGGTCAAACACAATGAGACCAGTAAAATGAAACAAATGAAACAAACTTTTGATCAGTAATGATTTCACCATGGCTGCATTGGTTTGATCCAAGATATGGTAAAAACTGTAATATTGTGAAATATTATTACAGTTTGAAATAGCATTTTAAAATGTAATTTATTTCTAAGCAGCATTCTTTTTCCAGTCTTCAGTGTCACATGATCCTTCAGAAATCATTCTAATATGATGATTTGCTGCTCATGAATCATTTCTGATTATTATCGATGTTGAAAACAGTTATGCCGCTTAATGTTTTTGTGGAAACCATGATACATTTTTCCCCAAGATTCTTTGATGGATTGAAAGTTCTAAAATTGAAATAGAAATTATTTTGTAACATCTTTTGTAAAAGTGTTTTACTCTCACTTCCGATCAGTCTAATGCATTGCTATTAGTTATTAAAAATATTAATTAAAATAATAATAATAAATGAAAAACCTTTTCTTACCCCAAAGATTTGAGAGGTACTGAATGTTTTTAAATGTCTTTTTTTTACTGTATTTGATAGTTTGTAATTCACAATTGTTCTAAGTTCAACCAATGTTTGTTTTTGAGTCTTAACAATATATATTGTGAACAAAATACTAAGTAATGTTTATTGACAATGTACAAATGCAGAAAGTTTTATGTAATGGGTAGGTTTGGGAGATAGAATAGTTTGTACAGTATACAAATCATTATGTGTATGGAAAGTCCCCATAAAATGACAACTGACTAGTGAGTCCGGTCCTCAGCTTATCAATTGGCCAAAACATGTTTTTATTTAAATCTAGTGTTTTGCACATTTCTGTGAAGGGTAGGTTTAGGCGTAGGGCTTGGGTTGGGTTAGGTTAGGTGATCGAAAATATTATTAACCAGATATAATATCAATGGAAGTTTATTGTATTTATAAACTACCATTTATGTGAGCAGCTTTTTGAGGTCTTATCGTAAAGCACTTATCACTGCGCTATCAACTGCTTAAAACCTTTTCTAAATAAATCTGGAGTGTTAGTTTCTATTTAAACAATATGTTACCCCTGGATATTTTGTGTTCATTCGATAGCTATTTTATTAGTCTGGGCTACAGCATCAGATTCTCGCATTCATGTTTGAGACTGTTTTTACACCTGCTTGTTCCATCTGATCCCTTTTAGAGCTTCTCCTCCTCCCCTTTCAACCACCCAGCGGTGCAGACAAAGCAAAGCAAACTACTCGCAAGATACGCTGCATTTTATGTCAGGGCTGTTGACATAGTGCTGCTAAAACACACAGGAAATCTCGGTGTTGTAACTCACCTTGTGGTGCATATTGACACAGAGATGGTTGCGTCAGCTGAGTCATTCTCTGGTCACATATCTGGTGAATGTTAGCAAAGCAGAGCATAGCACTTT
Organism: Zacco platypus; assembly: GCA_038088235.1. Lineage (NCBI taxonomy): Eukaryota > Metazoa > Chordata > Actinopteri > Cypriniformes > Xenocyprididae > Zacco > Zacco platypus. The sequence continues at coordinate 38,479,740 of CM076085.1, read as the reverse complement.
AAAGTGGGAGAAATGACAGAAATAACTTTTTTAAGGAGAGAGGAGAGCGTGAATATACAATATATAGCATAAGTTACTGAACACTCATGTCTTTTGTTTTGTTAGTTAATTGGAAAAATTTTAAGGGGAATGATTGGCATGCTAATCCAATTTGGTTGTCTGTCAATCATCACGGAAGGTTTTTTGTGTGTGATTTGTGCTCAGGATGTGGAAGGAATCAAAACTCAGGCCACATTCTTTTGAGGAGGTGTCCGATGCTTATGTTTTCTTCTTTTTCTTCTTTGCTGTAATTTTAATGAGGCCTGGATGAGATAAATGATGAGAGGAAAGTCCTTGTTTGAGTAATTGTGAGTGTGAACACACACACACACACTCACACAGGTTTATTTTGCTATCTTAGTGAGGACATTCCATAGGGGTAATGGTTTTTATACTGTACAAACTGTACATTCTCTTCCCCTACACTAACTCTACTCCTAAACCTACCCATCACAGAAAACATCCTGCATTTTTATATTTTCAATGTTTTTAAAGCTATTTTAAATATGAGGACTCATGAAATGTCCTCATATTTCATGTTTATGTCATAATACCAGTGTAATACCCATGTCGTTATACAAATTTGTGTCCTCATAAATCATGAAAACAAGCACACACACATTTTTTTAATAAATAAATATTCTTGTTCAGCAAAAATTCATTATATACACATTACATAAAATGCAATAAATTACATTTTTAAAATTGTTTAAATTGTAATATTATTAAAAATATTTTACTGTATTTTTGCTGCCTTGGTGAGCATAAAAGACTTTCAAAAGCATTAATATTATTTTACACAAAGTATTTCAAGACACATTTTAATGTTGCTTTATTATACTTATATACAGGGTCTTATCACGAAACAGTCAAATGTTACTGTACTTCCTCCATCAGTTGCTTTGACCTAGAAAAACACATTTTGAGAGAGAAAAAGAAAGGCCGTAGCTTTTTAATGATATTGTTATGTTTTTACTACAAACTGAGATATAATCATTTAAATGTAGGGTGACGTTCTCCTTTTTTTCTTTACTTCAGTGCATAAAACTCAAAATGTGTCATAGTGACTAAATTGTTTTTGATTTTTTTTGATTGATGTTTCACAATACAGTAGTTCACTGTATGAAAACATAAAGTAACTTTCAGAAATCTGTATTAGCAGAACTTTCTGACATTAGACAGACACATTTGAACTCATGACCACTATATTTACACACCAGCAACACATATTTTGTGAAGTAATAAGTAGGAACAAGGATTTTTTCCCCTTTGTTTCTATAGAAGTAAAGATTATATCTTTGTAAAGGATACCAATAGTGGATCTGAGAGGCTAAAATTTATCAAAAAAAATAATTTCAATATGATTTTCACATTTTAAATCTCTCACAGTGCAATGCAGGCTGTTTCTGAAAGATGAAGCAGTTCAAAAACTGTTTAATCCAATTTTATTCTAAAAGTCAGCAAATTATCATAGAATAACTCAATGATGTGTAGAATAAACAAAGTAAAAAGCATGATTTGACATCTTTAATGGTTAGCGTCCATAATATTGATGGTATCAGATATGCTTTTTTTAATTAATTTTATTCTATTAATACACAAATGTCTGAATTTTTCATTCAGTATTTACTGCCATTACATAAAGCACATCACATGACCAGTTCCCCTGTCACTCATCACCTTTAAATGCACACATTCTCTCTCTCTCCTCAACTCTATCTCACTGTCACATAAACACACTTACACACAAGGAGAACTTTATTAGAAAACCAGTGGTGATGAAAAATATAATGACAGAGAGGGGAAAAAAACAACCAGAGGGAGCGCTGGAGACAGATAATGAGAGAGACTTTGTGTGTGAGGGAGTCTCATATAGAAGGAATGTATCCGGTACATGTTCACATGTTTATGCGTTTAAGCATGTTTATGTGTTTGAGATAGACAATAGTTCTGTGTGTGTGAAGGTGTTTGTTTAGCAGGCCGTCTCTGCCCTGTTGTGTTAAACACTAGAGCCGCTCAGGAGCTGATACAGTCTCTCACAGGTAACAGGCAGCGAGGTGAGAGTCTTCAGGTACGGCGTCGTATTGCCTTAAGGACTTCCTGGATTGATTTGACTTTGGATACTTAAGGAACGGGGAGTAAGATAAAACTATAAAACTATCAAAATGCTTTTGTATTGTTATGTCTGACATAGACATTTAAGTGTTGTACTGTACAAACTATGACAGCGTATCATCAGTAAATGGCAAACAAATACATTTTTTATTAGTGCTTTGGTTGTTCAGTATTACATGTTATGTTCTGAAGGTTTTAAGCATACTTTTGGCCAGTCAAACTTTTATTTCAGGCCGTTGTATTTGGAAAAAGCGTTAACATTAATATCAAATGTGCTTTATCATTATCATTATTTATTTTTTTTATTTTTTTTAAGTGATAGAATGATATATGTTGGTTGAATGTGGCCATTTTGAGATTATCAGCATCAATCGAATGCTTGGCTAATTTACAGACGCTTAAAGATTCGTTTTGTAACATGGTAATATCCACATTATAGGAACCAGCTGTGGAAGTCCATTCTTCCCATACATTAGGAGCACGATTATTAGTGCATAATAAAGAACTTAATATTTTTCATAAAAAATATTGTGTAAAACAAAGTGTTGATTGCATTGATTACAAATTTGTGTCTCTATATTTGCATTCTTAAAATTGTATTACTTTAAAACAATTATATTGATATAAAATGTCATTTTAAATTTGATAAAAGTCAAGATATCAACTTCGAGCTGGACTGGTTGGCCACTAATGTTTTTCAGTAGTAAATTTCTGTGGCTTATAAATGCTAGCATGTGTTTGTTTTTGGTTTAGTGCTTTGTATGGCTCTGTGATTCTCATTTCTATTGACCCAGGGAGTTTTTAATGCAGCTATTATGAGAATGCCATTCAGTGGCGTTTGCTGTCATGCATGACCTGCAGACCAACAATCACTGAAGACAATCTTGTTTTGTTAGAGCTAAATTGCCCCACGCCCCTATTTTTAATGCATTCACATTGACTTCATAGAATATTATGCCTTGTAATTCAATTCACAGAGCGAAAGAGAATATGGATTCCATTTCAACCCCTCTCTCTGTGATATTTTTATTTAGAAATGTTATTTTTAGTCCTGGATGTCTGGGATGTGGTTCCTTCAAAGGTTCAGGAGAATCTAGAGCAGATTCTTTCCTCACATTTCTATATCTCCCTTGACCCTTCAGGCCAGCAACTGTTGGCTGCCAACAACTGGGATATAGTCAGCGAGGCTGAAATGTGTTGTTAAGGCTGACATAACTGACACGTGTGCTGACTAACCCATGGCAGATGACCAGTTCTTCAATGCAGAACATTGGCATTAAATCAAAGTAATGCTCTATTTGAGCTTAGCTTAATAATGTATGAATTTTTATTGCATAACAAAAATAAATAAATAAATCCAACAAATGATGCAAGAGCTTTTCTCAGAACTTTTATTATTAGCCTTTTGTTGCAGTGACTTTTAACCAGCTGGTGTGGTCAAATGATGAACAAGTTCCACAAATATTTTAAATTTCAAAAAAAAAAAAAAAAAAAGAAAGAAAATGGTGCAATATATTGTAATAATGGAACAATATATCAAACTACTTTTTGTTAAGTGCTTTGCTGTAAAATTGTGCTTGTGCTGCCACACAGTCAGCAACATATATGTGGGCCGGATCTGGGCCGACACTTCTTTGCTGTCAGAGTACTCTTTAAAAGAAATTATTTATATAGTTATTTAACATTCATATATTTTTAAGTGTCCATTTTATGTGTGTGGCAAAACAAAACTTTATTTGAAAAAGTAACTCGGATGTTTTATTGTAAATTTAACAGTAATGTGTTACTTTACTAGTTACTTGAAAAAAGTCATCTGATTGCTTATCTAACGTTGCTTGAATTGTGTTATGAATAACATCAACCCTACAGTATGGTAAATATTATTATTCCCAGTGACCTTTAAGTATAGCCTAAAACATCACTCTCCTCTCAGCCAATCAGATATACTTATGCAATTAAACTGAGTGAAACTAGGATACGGCTGGGTCAGCGTCATGACCTCGATGGCGTCTCCTAGCAACAGGGCAAATGTGACGCCCTCAACGATTGGTAGGAAAGGCTTTGCATACTGCTTTGACTGAGCAGCCAATCTATGCTCTCTGATAACACTACACCTCCAAGAGTGAACGTCCCGTCACGTATTCAACCACTGAGCAGATGTGAAGCAAACTGAATCTAGACTGCAAGAGCACAGCATCTGTTTTGAACTTAGCCAGCCTGTTTGCTTTAGGTGGTAATGGCTTATTTTGTGTTTGTATGTGTGTGTTTTTTCATTATCGTTTTAAATGATTATTACAGTGCTAATCAAAGTACTGTCTCTTAATTTCTCTCTCTAGATTGAGAACATTGATGCCTGTCTGAGCTTCCTAGCAGCCAAAGGTGTGAACATACAAGGACTATCAGCTGAAGGTAAAAACATTTATAGCTTCAAGTAAGATTTCATAACAATTTGATCTTAGCTAATTGCAAAGTCATAAAATATGGGCTTTTTTACACTTCAAATGATTAACCTGGGGTTATTTTAACCTGGGTTATTCAAGTTTGACACTGTTCATACAGCACACGGGGTTAGTAATTTAGTAATTTGGATTTTGCTCTGCACATCTTTTAATGCTCTTATTTGCATATTTAAGAGGTTCAAAATATTGATTGGACAATTACAGCTTACACTTTATCGCTTAATGTGTTTTCCTTCACTTTTTGTCGTTTTCCTCAGATGCTGAACTAAACAAAAGGCATTCAAGTTTGTCTGTACAGAACACAATATATAATGATGCATGAGTTTGTTGCCGAACAACTTTCTTTAACTCTCAAGCCAATGTCTTTGCCATCTGAAAAGCTATACTTCATAACCCAGGGTTAAAAGTGACGCTAAACCCCTTTTAGAATTACAAGCTGATTATTGGCATATCAATGAAACTACTGTAAAGTATGAAAGCAGGTCGCTTTATTATCACCCGCTTGACTGATGGTGAGACACTGCCTGTTGCTGCAGTTTCTACAGGGAGAAAGAGCAAGATGCTCAAACCTTTCATGCTTTATGGGGGACTGTGCTTGTAATTAGCGCCCTACTAATTACTTTGAGAGAAAAGTGTCTGCAAAATGATATACTAAACTGCAATCTCTTGTTGAACATCTCCTCCTCATGCAGAGATCCGGAATGGAAATCTGAAAGCCATCTTGGGCCTTTTCTTTAGCCTGTCTCGATACAAGCAGCAGCAGCAGGCGATCAGACAGACGCAACACTCACATTCACACGCTCCCTTAAGCCAGCAGAGCAGCGCTCCGGCCCAGCTGATCTCCACCTCGCATGGGACTCACACCTCAGCCTCACACACTCACAGAACACAGGCAGACATGCAGTCCAGGTAAAATATCTATCTATCTATCTATCTATCTATCTATCTATCTATCTATCTATCTATCTATCTATCTATCTATCTATCTATCTATCTATCTATCTATCTATCTGTCTGTCTGTCTGTCTGTCTGTCTGTCTGTCTGTCTGTCTGTCATATCTATCTATCTATCTATCTATCTATCTATCTATCTATCTATCTGTCTGTCTGTCTGTCTGTCTGTCTGTCTATCTATCTATGTCTGTCTGTCTGTCTGTCTGTCATATCTATCTATCTATCTATCTATCTATCTATCTATCTATCTATCTATCTATCTATCTGTCTGTCTGTCTGTCTGTCTGTCTGTCTATCTATCTATGTCTGTCTGTCTGTCTGTCTGTCATATCTATCTATCTATCTATCTATCTATCTATCTATCTATCTATCTATCTATCTATCTGTCTGTCTGTCTGTCTATCTATCTATGTCTGTCTGTCTGTCTGTCTGTCTGTCTGTCATATCTATCTATCTATCTATCTATCTATCTATCTATCTATCTATCTATCTATCTATCTATCTATCTATCTATCTATCTATCTATCTATCTGTCTGTCTGTCTGTCTGTCTGTCTGTCATTCTATCTATCTATCTATCTATCTATCTATCTATCTATCTATCTATCTATCTATCTATCTATCTGTCTGTCTGTCTGTCTGTCTGTCTGTCTGTCTGTCTGTCTGTCTGTCTGTCTGTCTATCTATCTATCTGTCTGTCTATCTATCTATCTATCTGTCTGTCTGTCTGTCTGTCTGTCTGTCTGTCTGTCTGTCTATCTATCTATCTATCTGTCTGTCTGTCTGTCTATCTATCTATCTATCTGTCTGTCTATCTATTTATCCATATGTCTGTCTATCTATCTATCTATCTGTCTGTCTGTCTGTCTGTCTGTCTGTCTGTCTGTCTGTCTATCTATCTATCTATCTATGTCTGTCTGTCTGTCTGTCTGTCATATCTATCTATCTATCTATCTATCTATCTATCTATCTATCTATCTATCTATCTATCTATCTATCTATCTATCTATCTGTCTGTCTGTCTGTCTGTCTGTCTGTCTGTCTGTCTGTCTGTCTGTCTGTCTGTCTGTCTGTCTATCTATCTATCTATGTCTGTCTGTCTGTCTGTCTGTCATATCTATCTCTATCTATCTATCTATCTATCTATCTATCTATCTATCTATCTATCTATCTATCTATCTATCTATCAATTTGTCAGTCGATCTCTCATTATATCTATCTGTCTATCTGTCTATGATTACAACATTCTATCTGTCGTTCTTTCTAATGTACATAAGTTATATGGATTGTTTGTGGTTTGATGGCAGTCTATCTGAATGTGTTTTCATTCTCTTAGCTTTGTGATGTTGTTAGTCATCACTCTCTGTGTTTGTTTGTGTCTCTCTCTCTCTCTTTATCTCTCTTTCTTCTCTTGTTTCTCTTCTTTCAATCTAGGGATGGCTCTCAGAGTAAACTCAAGTTTTCCATTGGTCAGAAAAAGTCTTCTAGGTAGCGCTCTCACTCCCATCCTCCCTATTTCCACCTCTGTCAACACGCTTGTCATCACCCTCCTCTTCCTCACTTACTCTCTGCATGTTATCGTGTGGTCTAATTCTATTCATGTATGTACAAGATTGTACTTGTAAACTAACGTGAATATTTTGCTTCAATGTATTGATTACAACAAGCATTCACTAAGTATCAAGTAATCCAAATTATTATTTCCCTTTATCTATAATTCATTATAAAATAATCATTCTTGCATCAATAATGCCTCACATTACAGTTATAATTGAGCTATATCTTCTCATAAATAACTGTAAACACCATTATAGCTAAAGAGTGTACTGCATTAAAACACATGACCAACACAATATTTCAGGGGCCGTATTCACCAAGAATTTTACCAAGAGTTCTCCTAAATAGCAGTAAAAGACTTTCCTCTTCAAAGCTGCTGAGAGAAACTTTTACTAAGGAATAGACAGAAGTCTTAAAGCGAAGAGAAAGGGCATTGTTGACCTCGTTGCTATGAATGATGTCAACACACTTACTATGCCCACAGTGATTGGCTGATAGGGCAGGAGTCTCTGACAGAGATTTAATCATAGAAATTTTGTAGAATTAGGGTTTTAAAATACAAATGTTGCCATATTCAAATAAAGATTTTTTTAATAAAAATGGTTTTAAAATCTAGGATGCAGAATTCAAGCAGCAAATGATGTTTTATAAACAAAGTTTGGGAGGAGTGCAGTTAAGCTGTCTATCTAATCAGCTCGAATGGAGGTTTATATAGACGAGAGCCGGCACACCTACAGTACCTCAACAGTTTTCTGCATCCCTCCGCCACCCTGTTCTTCACTCTCAGCTGGGGATACGGGGGAGATCTCTTGGTTTGAGCTAAATTCCAAGCTCGGAGCACTTGATCCCCTTGGACAGCTCGCCAAATACGCTTATTACATTTTTTTTTTAATCTGTTTGATCATTTTTTTAGGGTGAACTCATGAAAACAACTGCCATAGGTAATCGGAGATTATTTATTAATTTATTAAAGATTTATTTTTGCTGTTTTATTGTAGAATATGTATTGCAATATGTATTGCATTTATGAAGAAAAGGTTCTGCACCCAAGGCTCAGTCGCTATTGCCTCAGAGTGTACAGTGTTTTTAGGTGGATTAGGATTGTTTGTGATATGGTCTTCGTGACTTAGGAGTCCTCTTGACTACTCTTAACGTTTCACTGATTTAGGAGCTAGTTTTATCGCTAAAATGACTTGTGAAATACTCTTGGAGCAAAAATTTAGGAGTCCTAAAATTAGGATTGACACGCCCATTATTTTTTAAAAGTTTCTCCTAAATCGGCAAGTTAGGAGCAACTTTTAGCCTTAAGATGTTTTGTGAATACGGCCCCAGGTGTTTTATCATGTATTGTCACTGTAACATATAACAATGTGCTGTTATAGTTCATTACACTATTTAAAGCATGTATAGGTAATTTTTGTGCACTTGAATGGGTATTATAAGTTTTTATAGGTCTTATGATGCAAAGTTTTATGGAGTATTTTAACTGTGAGTACAGTTATTTAAGATAAGATATAATATTGCAGTGTTTCCCACAGGATTTTGTGAGACAAATCTGGCTGGACCTCGGTCCCTCTAGGCCCGGGAGGTTCGGGAGCATTTATTTTGGCGGAAAACTACCGTTTCTGTGAAAACAGGTTTACAAACGTGTCTCATTACAAGTCAAGTTAAATGCTGTTATCTTCTTCCGACAAAAATTTTGGATATTAAGCTAATGTGAAAATAATTCTGGTGCCCAAATGCACGCTAAACTCACAGCACATGCAGAGATGAAGTTCACTTCCATTCATTCACTGTGAACTAAATGCCAAAGTATAGTTCACGTTTTATGCATACACAAGGGTCAGCGTACAGTGCGTGTGACGTGAATTTCGTCATCAGAAGAGTATTCAAACTGCCGTAATTTTGTAACCGCTCATACTTTGTACGCGCAGGTCACATATGCGCATTTAAATTTTTTTTGCAGTAATTAGTTTTATCCACAAGGTGCTCTCGCAACCTTGCTCTGGGGGCGCTGATTCACAAGGTATTAAAAAGAACAAACCGGAACACATGCAAGCTACAGCGAAAAATGGAGGCCTATATACATGACAGATTATGCGAAGAGGCTAGAAAGTATGAAAGAATACAAAGACGTTTACATGGGTTATAACTCGTGGCGAGAGATTGCTCAAAATGTGTTGAAAGCTTGTGTACATGTGCAAGTCAAGTGAAGTATACTTTGCAAGTCTGTGCATTCGACTGTGCGCATATGCTAGCGTATGTTTAAAAAAACTAAGTTTAAAGTATACTTTGGGCTTAATCCGTTCTTAGAGCAGATCGCGTGAGCAAAGTGTGCACTTCGCTTTGAAACAGTGGAAACAGACTATATATCCATTTAATTAAATCATAGTGTTTTGAAATTTGATTAGCCATATCGCACTATTTATTTTATTTCGTTTCACAGATACTTTGTCAAAGAACAACGTTACAGACATTTTTTGTTATTATGAAATGTTTTTTGAATATTTTTGGTTATGAAACTGTTGCAGGACAGATTAGGACACATAAACACATTCATCAATCAGGCATAACATTATGACCTCCTTAATATTGTGTTGAGATCAACATGGGCACCCTGACTGGTCTGCCCCATCAACAAACTGATGCACTGTCTATTCTGACACCTTTCTATCAGAACCAGCTTTAACTTCTTGAGCCATTTGAGCTACAGTAGCTCGTCTGTTGGATCGGACCACACAGTCCAGCCTTCGCTCACGTGCATCAATGAGCCTGGGCCCATGACCCTGTCGCCGGTTCACCACTGTTCCTTCCTTGGACCACTATTGATAGATACTGACCACTGCAGACCAGGAACACCCACAAGAGCTGCAGCTGACATTGACATGCTCTGATCCAGTCCTCTAGCCATTACAATTTGGCCCTTGTTAAACTCACTCACCCATTTTTCCTGCTTCTAAAACTTTAACTTTGATGACAAAATGTTCACTTGCTCCATAAAATATCCCACCCACTAACAGGTGACATGATGAAGGGATAATCAGAGTTATTCACTTCACCTTTCATTGGTCATAATATTATTCCTGATCGCTGTGTGTGTGTATATATGCTCTGCACTGCTCTGCACTTCTCTCTCTCTCTCTCTCTGTGTATGTATATGTATATATATATATATATATATATATATATATATATATATATATATATATACAGAGAGAGAGAGAGTATTGCCAATATATCTTAGAGTCTTAGATAGAGATATATGTTAAATAGATGAATAAAACCAGTTTTTAGAAAGAAAGAAAAGGAAGAAAGAACAAAAGAAACGAAGAAAGAAATGACTAATTCTTAATTCTGGTGAATTTTCCCTTGAATATATCCAGCCAGATAGAATATGTGGACTCTGTCTGGTGATGTTACCCAAAAACATGTCCCTGTGGAAATGTCTGCTCAGTGAGCTGTGATAACTTTAAAATAACCTCTCTGTGTGATGCCCTGCTTGAGTATGAGATTAATTATTAATAGTGGTGTGTGACTGAAAGGTTGAGGTTGTAATTTTGGTTTGAATGAACGATGTGTTCATGCTCTCATCGCTACGTGTAATGCATTTGAAAAATACACTCAATCCCCTAATTTAAAATCCCTAGTTTAAATATTGGCCCAGGCTTTAGCATATCACCATTCTTTTTTCTTTCTTTCTTTTTTTTTGGGGGGTAACATGACACAATGTTGTCATCTATTGGTGGATGGTTGTAATTGCAGCTAAGCCTTCTACAGATGTCAGATGTATTTTAGGTGAGCAGGAAAATAAATATAGAGGGAAATCTCCCTACAGCATTGCTATTTTACATACTTATGAGAAAATGTCAAGGCCACACAATTGACAGCTGTGAGATTAGCATAGGTGGCTACAGATGTTCCTGTATTTTACATGACATTGACATGACATTTACCTTGACTTGATTGTTAGGTGAGATTAGTCTATTTGTCTGTCAATCATCTTTAAGACTAGGACTAAGGGAGAAATGTCACATTATAATCACAAATCTCCATCATACAGGCAGTTTTCCTGGGTATTTACTTCTTTTATGTCAGTATATGGCATATGTTTTGATGAATATGTTTAGGATTGGTTTAGACATTTCAAGTTTTTTTTAATTTTATTTTATGTTAAAGCTAAACATTTAGCTTCTTTTCTACCCTGGGCAGCATCAGCACAAAGCTGTGGAAAATCTTGTCGTGAATATTCTGGTTCTCTTGCTGTCACAGATTGCCTGGCCCCACCTCGAGGATGTCCACTGCGGGCAGTGAGAGTTCTCCTCGAGGGTCCATCAGTTCAGCAGGGAATCGCCGCAGTCAGGTGTTCAGCGATAAAGCCAAACCTGCAGCAGCTCAGGCCAAAGGTAAACACAACTTCACAGCCACTTCTGAACCGAAACATCACATCGTAGCAGAAGAAATAGCAAGAAAATTGTGTTTAAGCTATGTAGGGCAAACTTTGTGATGCGTATAAGGTACGTTTATGATTTTTTACTTTCTCCAAAAATTAAATATCTTGTTATTTGTATTTTAAACACTAATTGAAAGTTTAAAGTTAATACAAAATTTATTCAGAAAGGATGCATTAAATTGATGAAAAGTGACAGTAAAGACTTTTACATACACAAAATAAATCAGAACTGTTTTCAATATTGATAAAAATAAGAAAATAAGCACCAAATCAGCATAAAATAGTTTCTGAAGGATCATGTGACACTGAAGACTGGAGTAATGATGCTGAAAATTCAGCTTTGCCATCACAGGAATTACGACTAAAATAAAAATAAAAAATCTAATTGACCCCAAATATGTATATACTGTATTTTTGTGTATTAATTAAAACAATGTATACAATTTGAATCTTGGTTAACACTATCCAGTAGCCCACATGGCCTTGTAAAGTCAGCGGAAAACTTAAAAGCATTTTTTGGAATAACGTGTGCTTATGATTTATGCACAATAAGATAAACCGGGTCAATTTAGAGGTCATGTTGACTTTAAGCGGTCACTGTGTTAAAATGTGCCAACCGCATTTCTGCGCTCGCTGACGGAGCTGTGCTGTGTTTGGAGCGGTTAATGTAGCAGTCAGTGCTGGAAATAACTGCTTATAATGACCTTGAGTGAAGCTAGTCACACAAACCCTAGCTGAGATGTTTGAAAGATGTTGCAAATGTGCTGTGTGTGTGTGGCTCTGGCTTTGAAAGCAGAGTGAATGGTGCGTTTCTGCATTAATTGAGCTCCAATTAGTGTGTTTGGGCATGAGAATGTGGCGACGTAGAGAGAAAGAGGTTTCCACAGTGTCATGTTTAATCACTATCCTGTTTTTCTACTGTATGTTGTGTACATATTCCTACATATTTTTTCAAAGGAGATTCTTCTAATGGGCGACTTTGACAGTTTGCTTACTTTATTCTAGGCCCATATTTACAAGGACTCTGTTTTTAAGAGTATTTTGGTGAATCTCCTGACTGTAATATCTGGCTTGTGTGCAGTTGAAGAGTTCAAATGTTTTGGTCTTGTGACAGTGAAAGTTAGTTAATGGTGTCAGCCGACTGATACTCCCATATTACATTTAGTTCTGTTATTGAGTGTGCGACAGCGAGAATGTGAATTACAGCGCAAAGGAGCTCGGACTCTTCTGTGTGTTTGTGACGCTACTGAAACATATAAGATACGAGTCTAGAAAGGGTTGGAAGGAGATTTACAGTTTCAAATATTAAAAAAACAACAATTTAGCATTTTCTGTGTTACAGGTTTAAAATCAGTTTAAAGATTTTAAGTAGTAAGTACTTTATTATGAAAGTTGTTACATAAACTGCAGTACATTTGTAAGAGTGTAGTTGTATAGTTTTATTTTACTTTAAGCAGTATTTATTATTATTATTATTATTATTATTTACATTGCGTAATTTTCCCATGGGAGTCTTTATCTATAGCAATTACAGTATTCGTGTATAATTTTGGCTTATTGAAATATTGTCTTAATCAGATTATGGCAGTTGAATTAATGTGTTTACATGATGCATAAATCATCAAAATATGGCCAATAATTAATTGGAATTTTCTTGTACATGTAAACATGATGACTGTATTCAATAACAGAGAAAAAAAAAAGGTTCAATATAATTATTTATTCACGCTCAGAAAGGTACAAAAGCTGTGACTGGGGCAGTACCTATTTAAAAAGTACCTTTTTACCCCTAAAGTTTGCATATTAGTACCTTAAAGAAACATTAGTACCTATATCTTTTGAAAGGTTCCCGTCCCAGTGACAGCTTTTGTACCTTTTTTTCTGAGCAAGTCAGTTCTGGTGGGGTGGTCATCTGGGGCTAATGATAGCTGTTATTCTGCTGTGGAGAAATAATCACTTAAATATGGACTTTAAGAGGAACTGAGAGGGGCCACAAACCCTGAGGGCACAAAGTTGCTCTGGAGATTCCTGCTGATATGGAGGTGACAGCGAGATTATTTTTGCCTTTTTGTTGTGCAACTGATGGATAGTTTCGCAGTTCATTGTTGTATTATTTGTTTTGGAGTACTGCTCAACTTTTACATCTTTTTTTTCCCTCTCTCTCAACTTTAATCTCTATAACTACGCCAGGTCATTTTTTTTCTCCCGACCTATCCCCCTCTCGGCCCCTCTTCCCTCTCTCTACCTATTGGAAGTCATTAGTGGTCTGACCCACTTCTCTCTGGCTTGCATGGCTAATTGGACCTTAATCACTTCCTAATTGCCGCTTTGTTTCCTCGCTGCTCATTAAATGCTAACCTGAATGAGATGGGAACAGTGTTTTTCTCCATGTCAGATCACTGAATAAAATATACAAATTAAAAAACAAATGCTGAACTTGAAAATAAAGAAACATTTGAGTTTAATAGTTAGTGTTTTTTGGTAGCAGTGCTTTCCAAAAGTTTGCTTCTGATGTTATATCATGAAATTTCAGTCTGTTTGAAATGATATATATTTGAATGAAACTTATCTGTGAGAAACATGTTGCACAAATCTATAGTTTTATAAATCTCTTCTGCTAGATCTCATTTGTAATGTGCAGAATTAGGTCTTTTTTTTTTGGGTCTGGACCACCAGCCGACTGACAGAGCGAGTGTTTAGCGTGATCTCAGAGGGAGGGGGCTGGAGAGAGGGACAGCAGGGTTCTGTGTGAGAACTCGCCAGTCAGTGTGTGCAGTTAGCGTTTTATTTGCAGTGTAACTCCTGCGAGTGAACTTGACTACTGAGGCTGGACACACTTCATCAAATGGACTTGTCAGGTGAATAAGAGGCTTGAAACTTGCTGATTTCATTTTTATGTTTTTCATTTTATAAACAGACTTTTTTTTCTTTTTGGAGAGCTATACATTTCATTCCGCAAGATTTTACTAATATTGCTGTTTGTTTTCAATGACTTACTTGTGTGCTAAATTCACGGTTTATTTTATCACTTAACATCGGCCAATTGTAGGTTTTCATTCATTCATTTAAAATGGATGTTTTTGTAAGATTTGTGTTTGTATCTTCATGTCAGTTATTTAAAGGAAGTTTTGATTGTGTGTCACTCAGAGCACAATAGCTAAATTTGGCCTCTAGTGTTTGAATGGGCATTAAAGTCTTACTCGCTGTGTTCGTGTAAACAGTTTAGAATGGATCTCAGTTGGCTGTCTGCTGCTCACTATTAGAATAACATTAGCTCAAGAGTAACTAGCCTTTTATGGCAAGGGAGAACAGTTTCAATACTCATCTCTGGTTAAACTATCAAGCTTTTTCTTCTGTTTTTCTTAGCATTTGTTTTAATCTAATTTAATTATCACTTTATTTCCCTTATAGGTTCTTCTTCCACAACAGTGCACTGCGCAAAAGTCTAATTTGGTTTTCAGATCCAATCTTTAGGATCACCGTTGTTGTTTTATCTGTTTCTATAGTAGTGATGTAAGCATCAGTGCAGTTCCAAGAGACTTTCTCATACATTATATGATATTTATGTGTCTTTTGATTGAAACAAACAAACAAAAAAAACCTATTTCGCTCATTTACAAAAATGAGATTTTAATCAGATTTTGAAACGCATATTGATGGTTACAACGCATATTATGATCGGGTTTGTAACCGTCAGATTTCATGCGGGTTTAGTAGAAAAAGACATGAAATTTGATCTGACCGTTCCAGTATTATTATTGTTAACTATTACTAAAACTATCAAAAATCATTTTTGGTAATTGAAAGAAAGATGAAATATTACATGAGATGCTTAAACTTGGAAAAACTTTTCACTGAAGAAATGTTGCCATCTAAAACTGTCAAAACAAAAGGACAAGCACATAACAAAATGACTAAAATGTTAAAATTAAAATGAAAACTGAAAATATGAAATTAACAATGAACAATTAACAATGAACGGTTCAAACTGAAACTGATTTTATGCAGATTCAAAATCCGATTTTAATTTTAATTTGGATTTCATTCAAATGTGGTTCACATATGAATGTGTTTTGAGTTGTGAAAACCCGATTTCATCTGTATTTTGCTGTTACCTGCTGTTAACTCCTTCTCTAGCGTATGCCGTCCGTTCATTATTTACCATTTTATCCTGTCTCCCTGATTTTCATGTGTTTCACCGTCACCTCTCGTGTTGTTTCCTCTCCAGAATCATCAGAGAGTATCGCATCACAAGGCGTGACTGAGCACGCTCTGTCATCCCTGGTGTCCGCCTGCACCTCTGTTAACACCAGCACTGTGGCATCTTCATCATCGTCATCAGCCATCCCCCAGCCCAACTCGAGTAGCAAACCCTGGAGAAGCAAATCTCAAAGCACCAAGCACACTGCTACCTCCACCGCTACCTCCACGGTGCTTTCCATGAAGCCAGATCTCCAGGCCAAGCAGCCCGTGCCTGCAGATCCGCCACCAAAAGCTGTGCCTCAGAAGTCCATGTTGGAGAAGCTCAAACTTTTCAATAGCAAAGGAGGCTCCAAGTCATCCGCACAAACAGAGGGTGCTGTTACGCCGACAGGAGGAAAAGATGCCGGTTTGGTTTTGGAAAGAGTCGAGGCTGGTTCCAATACAGAACCCTTTGAGGAAATGGACGGTAATGTCAGACCTACAAACGGATCCGGTTCTGTTAACTTGACAACCAGCAGCCCAAAGATTGCGCTGAAGGGCATCGCGCAGCGGACCTTTAGCCGGGCCCTCACGGCGAAAAAAGCCTCAAGTAAAGCTGTGGAGAAGGAAAAGGAAAAAGCGAAGGAGAAAGACAAAAACGGGAAGGAGGGGTCCAAGCGTGTCCCTGCCTCAGAAAAGGTAGAGACCAAAGAAGAAGTTAAGGAGGAAGTTGTTCCATCAAGCGGAGTTGCTCCCTCCGAGGCAGAGCCCAGGAAAGCCTCCAAGATCGCCAGCTTTATACCCAAAGGCGGCAAGATGGGCGTTTCCAAGAAAGATAGTTCCGCCCCTGTGCAGAGCGGAATTCCAAAACCAGGAAGTAAAACCACGGGAAATGGAGCGGTAAAAAGCTCAGCGCTGCCCCTTGGTGGTAAGGACAATGAGAGGCCTCGCAGTATGCGTCTCGGAGGGGGTCTGGGACTTAGGGACAGTCGGCATTCCTCGTCTTCTTCCAGCCTGGCTTCCACCGAGGGCAAAGGACACCAAACGCACAGTGGTCCCCCGGTGGCCAACGGAACACAATCCACCGCCAGCAACACAGTCAGTGTGCAGCTGCCTCAACCCCAGCAGCAGTACAACCACCCCAACACAGCCACCGTAGCTCCCTTCATGTACAGGTGAGATTTTCAGCTGAAAACAAGTCTAAAAAATACTGTATAATTAGTTTGAAGGATGGACTTGAGCCATATCTAGAGATCATAGCGGGTCTTTTAACTTGGGCAAGTAAGCAACCATTTAGCAACCAGTGTTGTTATTGTTAACTAAAACTATTAAAATGGTTTTCGTTAATTGAAATATGGTTGCAATAAAATAAAAATGTAAACTTTAAAAACAAGAATTAAAAAAGGATGCCTTAGGAAATAAAATAAGTTTTATTTTAGTTAGAGTAAGTTAATATGGAAGCTTGTTTCTGAATGGAATAGAATAAAACATAATTGCGACTTATCTCACAATTTAGAATCTTTGCTCGGAATTCTGTTTTTTTTTTCTTCTTGCAATTGTGAGTTAAAGTCAGAATTGACCCTTCGCAAAGACCCGCCCCCTTTAGTTACTGTTGCTTTGTCCGACAAGCCACGCCCTCTCACGCCACACATCATGTTCTCACACAGTGAAAAATACATCCCGGAGCAAAGAGGACACTGATAATGCGTCGACAAACATATGAAACAGTTTCATATTTAAAATATTGTAATTTTTTAATGAAGTTTAAACAATAAATAGCGTATAGTGTCTCTTTAATGTGTCGTGACAGATCACTGTAGCTCATGAACCGATCATCTCTTCATACTAGTTCATTTATAGCATCAAATAAACATGAATGAACATCAGAAGGAATGTTGTGTCAAGCACAGAAAGACGTGAGTACACACAATTTTTGAAGATCAAGTTCACCAACGTTAATCTACTGACTCTCCTGACTGCTTTGTCAGACAAAATGGCGGATTCGGGGTTATGATTGGTCAGATCGCCTGTCAATCAAACTGTTTGCAAAGGGTCAATTGTGTGATATAAAGTCCCAACTATCTTTTTTTCCTTCAGAATTTGACTGTAGGAGATATAATTGGAGATATAAACACACAGTTGTGAGGAAAAAAAGTCAGAATTGCAAGATAATATTTTTCTATTAAAGATTGTGATTTTAATTCAAATTCAGATTTCAGACCATCTACAAATGTGGAACAAATATGAATATGATTTGACTTGGGTTTGTAAAACTATTTGCTGTGAACTAAAATGAATATTCCAAAAAAAGGCATATTTTCCATTTCCTTCACAAGCAGTCCAAAGAAAAGAAAAGAATAGAAGTGTTACCTTGGCAGCTGAAATAAAATAAGTTTAAGCTGAAGTTCTAAATTTGAATATATAAAATAAAAGCTAATTCAAAATATTAATACATACTATAATGTATGTAAATAATACTAAAATAGCACTACTAGCAACCACATTTACATAAAAAATTAGCTCTGCAGCTGAACAGCAACTCAACATGAACATGACAACCACCCAAAACACTTACAATCACATGTCATTATGCTAAAAAAAACATGCAGAACACCTTAGCAAGAACATAACGTATATAGTTTTGAGCACATGAGACTGAAAAAACTCATTCCAAATGGCTCTAGTAAGTGTGCATGCATGCTCACATGCGAATGACTCCCCGTCAGGCTCAGCTGTGAAGCGTTTGACTGGTATTTCCTCCGAAACACTCTTTGCCCTGTGTTTGTTTTCCATAAGGGATTCCTTTAGTCAGGCCATGACTTCTGCTGACAACAGTGTCACAGAAAATGTGTGCATGCTTATCTACATGAATGAAGACTTTTATTTTTAACCCCTGTGTTTTTAGGTCTCAAAATGAGGCAGATGGAAACATTGGCACAAACCCAAGCTCTGGATGCCGCAGTAGTGACTCCAGTAGCTTCAGTAAGATCAACCAGTCTTCATCTGAGGACCTGTCAGGTAACCTGTTCAATTTATTTCTGATCATATAAGTAAGTGTAGATTTTGTTGTTGATGATGATGTTCTGAAGTTTATCTAGTAAGAAAATTTTAATAAGAAAATAAGAAAAATGTACTCTACTGTTTAAAAGTGTTGGGGTCTGTAGGATTGTTTTTGAAAGAAGTCTCTTATGCTCACCAAGGCTACATTTATTTATTACAAAAATACAGTAAAAACATTAATATTATTACCATTTAAAATAATTTAGTTTTCTATATGAATGTATTTTAAAATGTAATTTATTTCTGTGTACAAAGCTGAATTTTCAGCATCTAGTGTCACACGATCCTTCAGAAATCATGCAATATTTGATGCTCAAGAAACATTTCTTATTATTATCACTGTTGAAAACATTCGTGCTGCTTTTTTTTCTGTGTAAACTGTGATACATTTTTTTCAGGTTTCTTTGATGAATAGAAAGTTCAAAAGAGCAGCATTTATTTTACTGACCCCAAAATTGTGAACAGTATTGTTTAAATACTGATATATGAAATAAAACTTGAAAATCAACACCTATTTTCAGGTGAAGATCCAGAGACCAGACGCCTGAGAACTGTCAAAAACATAGCTGACCTGCGGCAAAATTTAGAAGAGACCATGTCAAGTTTGCGGGGGACGCAAATCACACACAGGTAGATGCATCTACAGTATTTCTTACTTATCACAGCCTGATGCAGTAGGAGAACTTTCACCTATAATCTGGTGTTTTAAAGAACCCAGAATCGTTCATATCTGAAGAACCTGCAATTAAACATCAAGTATCTTTTAATTTCCAAAGAACCATATAGCCATCTCAAGAACCACATCCAGTGGCTAAAATGGAGTTCTTTGGTGAACCATGAAAGCAGATTCAACTGTGAGGAGAAAGCACATTATTCTCCTAGCCTCCATCCCATCACTAACTGGCCAAAACACAGACTGCCATAAAAGGACACTTTTTTCTTGCACTATTTTCTCTTTTGAGACAGTAACAAGTAGCCATTCCTTCCTCAGCTTGACTCTTTTTACTTTAAGTGACTCTCTTTTTCTAAATGAATAGATGGTGTCCACTGGCTCCTTGGTGTTTTTTCCATCTTGGTCTATTCTTAAAACCGTCTTTGTTCCTCTTTTTGATTGTTCATCTAATTGAGCCAGACTGCATTGCTATGATGGCATCACGCAGTAATTGTGAACTGCTTAAAAAGTCCATTTTAGGACAAAATGAGAGCAGCAAGGCATTTTTGTTTCCTGAGGTGTCAGAATATTTGTTATAATTCCTCAGTACTATGTATAAAATCTTTTCTCATATTTAGAGTAAATGTTGTAATTGAATCCTGTTTGGTGAAAAATACCATACTGCTACACTACCACAGCCTATATAAATCTTAGTATGAGCTACCAATGTTAAAAAATAAATAATAACCATGGTTTTGTTAAAGAAACTATAAATACCATGGTACATGCTTGTTTTAGAAGTTCATATGAAACATGTGTTTACATTTAATGTGTCAATATGATATATATATCATTTTGATTTCATATTGACTGAAAGTGAATTTGAAATGTTTTTCTCTCTCTCTCAGTGCACTGGAGACCACTTTTGATGGTAGTGTGACCACTGAAATGAGCGGTCGCAGCATCCTCAGCATGGCATCGCGATCTGCGCCGCTGTCCTGGGCCAGTCGCATGGGCCAGTCCAGTCCTCGACTGCAAGCAGGAGACGCTCCCTCAGTTGGTAACGGGTATCAGTCCCGGAGCGGAGGGGTGGCATCCGGCCAGGGCCGGTATCTGTACCAGGCACCTCTACGGAAGCAGCTGGCGGCACGTGGCAGCGCCCTCTGTGGTCTGGAGCTGGGAGACAGGGTGGAGGATGTGGAGCTGGCAGGTGTGGGTCTGGAAATGAGTGGCTACATGAGTGATGGAGACGTGCTGGCTAAGAACGCCCGCACTGATGAGCTGACCAGTGGGTAAGTGTGAAAGATGGTTGTCATTGGTTAAGACAGATGGCTAGTGTGGTTTTTCAAAGGCTGATACGTAAAGGTGTTGTCTTAATGTAGTTTAGTGGAGGTAAAAGGAAAATTGAAAGGTGCACAACAACATTTACACAGGTTTAAATTCTTTGTTGGTCCTGGAAGATATTCAACCAGTCATTTTCCTAACTCCAACTTGCTGAGAAAGGATTGTGTTAAGTACCTTTAGGGAGTGGATTAGTGTAAATATGTCTCTTTTCTGATTACTGTAATGAGAATTCTCATGTTCATATATTTGCACATTACCATATCCATGTGAACATGTTTTGTGTTTTTTTGCAGTGTAGCCACTAGAGGGTGAGCTGGTTCTCTAAATATAAATATGCATGTTCTTTTCTCAGGGCTAATGCATTTTCTTATTGGGATCATAAGTCAATGTGTGACTACCAGGGTTAGAAATTAACTTTTCCATTAAGGGGCAATATTTGCCTCCTGGAATTGATTTGTCTGGGCATTTTCTAAAGGAATAGTTCACTACCATTATAAATCTTGGAAGAGCCATGACATTTTTAAATATATCTCCAATTGTGTTCGTCTGAAAGAAGAAAGTCATGTACTTCTAGGATGGCTTGAGGGTGAGTAAATCATGGGATAATTTGCATTTTTGGGTAAACTATCCCTTTAAGGGCAAGTTTTATGATTACTTTATTAAATGTGATGAATAATGTGAGTTAAGAGCCAAATTCTTCATTTTTTAGGAAATGTGCTAATTCAGTAAATGATATACCATTCAAAAGTTTGGGGTCAGAATCAAATATTTTAAATGTTTTTGAAAATCTCTCATACTCTTTAAGGCTACATTTATTTGATCAGAAATACAGCAAACAGTGTTGTGAAATATTTTTACCAATTAAAATAACTGCTTTCTGTTTTAAATTGCAATTGATTCCTGTTAGGCAAAGCTGAATTTTCAGCATCATTAGTCCAGTCTTCAGTGTCACATGATACATCAGAAATCATTCTAATATTCTGATTTTCACTAATATTACATTATATAAGAGCAGATGTGTTTGACATTTTTTTGGAGCTGAAATGTATTTATGTTTTTTTTGCTCAGGATAGACACTAGTGAAGGGTTTGCGACTGTGTGTGTTTTTGTGGTGGCATCAGTGAATCAGTGTTGCCCTGATTCGCTCATTCAATTCTCACAGGTTTTAATTCGGCTTTATGTTAGACTCATATCGTCTTTTGACACAGGTAAGCACATTAAATGCAATAAATACTCTCACCTTGCGGCACTGGCCCTTTGGGCAGAAATAAAAGCGTCTTTGGTGCTTTTGCATCCCCTGTACTGAGTACAGCCTGAAGACGCGATGTGACACGGGTTTACCGCCCCCTTCATGCTGAAACAAGCTCTCTGCATACCTTGACTGTGATAATGTGCAATTTAAACCTCTTGGGTTATTATTTCCTCACAATCACAGTCTTCCTGTGTGGTTTGAGCACTACAAACTGTTCTAGTGCCTGTAACATTACCAGATTATAGAGAGCGGGACAGCTGACAGGCTGCAATTACACCTGGCCGTAAGCCTGACTTCTGGGTGCAAAATGGTAATTAATATACAATTTAAACGTCCGACAAAATCCAGGTATCGAAATCATGTCACATTCACTCTTTTTCTCGCTTCTACTGCATATCGAAGGGGTGCTATTGTAATTTTGACATTTTAAATGTAAAGCCCTTTAACACTTTGACACTTAACTGAAAGGCCAATGCAGACCCAAAGGAATCTCCTATGTGCTTTAATAAATGTCTCTTAAACTAGAGGATCCCCTGCACAATAGATGATGTCATGAGCTTTGAGGGACGTGAGATCGGTATTGGGAGGCTATATAGATCTGACATGTTTGAACCAGATCCCTCACAGAAAGAGGCTCCCATAATGCTGCTGTTGGATCTGATTTCCCAAGTCTCAAAGTGGTTGTTTTCACAGTCCAATCTGGACTGACGGGTTAAAAGCTTTACTGTAGAAATCACCCCAGGCTGCTCTATATATGAACACATACAGGTTGAGCTAATATGATCTCCTTACTCTATTCATGATAGCGCTTTGATAATGGAGCGACAGGTTTGTCGCATTACATCATGTGTATCGTGCTGAAATGAATATGTTCTTTACTTAAAAGAAGCTTTTTTTTTTACTGACATTTTGGTTCGAGCGTCTGTGAGGCTACTGACATTTCCATAAAACAAATAATCATCTGGAATAAGTTGAAAATGCTGGGAATCTTGTCATCTGTGGAGGGGAACGCTGGTTAAAGTTTTACCATAGGATAGTCTTGCATGGCATTTAGAGCTTTAATTTGTTTAGTGCGTTTGTGTTATTTTTTGTTCACACATAAATTGTTTTTTAAAATGTGATATCATGAACTCATTAAAAGAGATGAGATTGATTGTGTGATGTTCGGGCTTCAGGGATTAAATATTATAGGAGATTTACTATAGGCTGGTGTGTTTGCATTTGTATTTTTGAATATATCTCTTTTTGAATATATCATCAGTGTGTAAAATTGTCATGAAAATATTATTACCGAAAAAAAATCTCAATGTTCCAAGATTAATTTATTTGCTGTGTGTGTGTGTACTTGTTTTGACTATACTTGTGAGGACCAAATGTCCTCACATATATTGTGAAATACTTTCTCAACCCACTAGTGAGGACATTTGACTGGTCCTCAAGACTTATAAATCAACCAAAAGAGGTTTTTATTTAAATCTAGTGATGGTCACATGTTTCTGTGACGGGTAGGTTTAGGAGTAGGGGTTGGGTTAGGTGATGGAAAATATCATTGACCTGATATAAAATCAATGGAAGTCTATGGAATGTCCTCACAAAGATAGCAAAACAAACCTGAGAGTGTGTGCATGTGTGTGTGTGTGTGTGTGTGTGTGTGTGGACGGGTATTCCCTACGTTATGGGGACCAAATGTCCCCACAGGTAAAGTAATACTAGTAAATTTTGATCTTGGGGACATGTTTTTGGTCCCCATGAGGAAACAAGCTTATAAATCATACAGAATTATCTTTTTTGAAAATCTAAAATAGCAGAACATTTTTGTGTGATGGGTAGGTTTAGGGGTAGGGGTAGTTTAGGGGGACAGAATGTCCAGTTTGTACAGTATAAAAACCATCACGCCTATGGAATGTCCCCATAAAAAATGAAAACACAACGTGTGTGTGTGTGTGTGTGTGTGTATGTGTGTCTGTGTGAAAATGTATGAATATTCAATCTTGAGACAATTAGATGATTGTCTGATTGTCTTATGTTCATGCTTTTAGGATTTTTTTGGAGATATATATATGGCTTCTTATAGAGCCATTCCTCCTTGCAAAATCCATTTTGCTCTTCAAACGTCAGACTCAAACATTAATCTATGGCATCAGTTTAGTCTTACTTTTCCTCTCTGAGCTCTTTCTTTTCCCTCTCTTTCTCCTCATGTGTTGCCCCTCTCCCAAAACCCCTCCAGGCTGTCTTGGCCCAGTCTGTTCATGGGATGGGGGTTGTGTTTATGTGAGGGCGTGCGTGTGTGTTTTGGGGAAGGGGGTGGTTGGTTTAGCCTCCTCCCTCTTCACCAAACAGTCCAGCACACCGGCACAAATTTCAGCCAGTCACACACAGAAGAGTAGAGACAGAATATACTCCAGCACTAGAGAAAACACATGTAAAACATATTCATAACCTCACACGCTATTGCAAACAAACAAATCAGAGAGTCCAGAAAGCTTGTATTGAGTGGAGATCTCATCTCATCCGATGGATGTTTAAGTCTGAAAGGTATGTCAGTCATTGTTGTCAATCTGTATTCATCATGTGACCATTAATGCCATTAGAGATTGTAAAAAAAGTGATTTTTTTTAACATTTAGAGATTATTTTAAGCCTATTTCTGTGTCGTGTAATGCCAAATGTACATTTACTGTACTAAAAAAGAAAACAGTTTGATGCTGTTTTCTGTTGATGCTTGAAGAATATATATATTTATATATATATATATATATATATATATATATTGTTTTATGAGAATGTTTGAAATTAAATATAACCTATATCTTTTTTATATTTTTTTGTGAAGTTTACCCTTAGACTAGTATGTAGAGGGAAATTGAGAATTTTCAGTATGTGGAGGTGATTTGATCAGAGATGTTGATGCAGCGTTGGCCGTCTGGAGGTTTTTGGCAACCTATAAACCCACTAGCTCCAGATATTCCAGCAGCACATTCTCAATATGATGTGACATGATTTTCCACAAAGAGCCACTGTACGGACACAACCACACACTAACAGACACTGTCTTACACTGAGTGAGTCTGTTACTGAGCGTGAAGAGGGTGTTTTATTCCAGTGTCCAGTGGGAACTATAGGAGAGTGAGTGACGGCGAGCTGCGAAGAATCTATTGACAGGAAAAATATTTGGAAGAGTATCCGATTTTGTTTTAGTTATGCAAGGGTTTGTTTTTCTCCACGCGGTCCTTTCTCCCACCTAAACCTCATAGACGTGTGAATGAATGGATAAAGAAGTGAGTGATGCTGCTTCAGTGAAACTGTGAGTTTTACATGGACACATCTGAATTAGATGGTAGCAGTTGAAGGCTGATGAAGGTAGTTATACATTGCTGGATGTTTTTTTTGTTATCTGTTCAAGAATAGTATGACGTGTGTTTGTGTGATTATCATTCATGATTAATGTGAAGTCTTGTCTGAAAACATGATGGATCTTTTTCCCTTTTTTTCAGAGCGAGTGTGAATCATTGACCCCACTAACCTCATCTCTCTTTCTCTCTCTCTCTCACACACACACACACACACACACACACACACACACACACACACATACACATACACACACACACACACACACACTTCCTGTTGCCTGATTTAAACCAGTGGAGGGTTGGATGTCATGAGGGCTGTATTAGCTAGTTTAGTTTATTGAGTTGTCCATACTAGTTCTACTGCTGATTTTTTTTTTTTTCACTGAACATCTTATTTGCCATAAAAAGCTAGACAGTCTGAAACCTAAGCTGCCTTTTACTTAGACTGATTATATAGAATATATATTTATCTGTTAGATCTGATGACCAGCATTACTAGCAGGGGTTTAGTGTCCCAAAGCACTGCAGTGATTTTGTGTGGTCACCATTTATATTTCAAATTGCAGCCTACAGGAACTTTTTGTACTTTTTCCCCTCCACTCTATCATCTGGAACAAATGAAAAAAGCTATTAATATGTCATTATTACCCTGCATTATCTAGATCATCATTATAAATTGTTATATTATATTATATCATATTTTATTATATTATATATTTAGTGTTTGTTTTGGATTATTTAATTATTTCAGGTTGTGTGACTTGCAAGCCTGTGGTTTTTATTAGTCAGTGGTTATGCATCAGTGAGCAGTTTCATTGCTTTTGAATGTTCTTTATTTACTCTTTTTTTTTTTTATTAATTCCTTCAAATGAACGTGTAATGTAGTATCTTTCTCTGCGTGTTTTCTCAGGTACATGACGGATGGGGGATTGAGTCTGTATACGCGGCGATTGAACCGGTTGCCGGATGGAATGGCAGTGGTACGGGAAAGTCTGCAGCGTAATGCCTCCACCGGCCAGGGAGACGCCGACAGGTACCTAATTCTTCTTTCTCTCCACCCTGATCACGATCCACTCATGCATTCTGTACATGCACAAAATATGGAATCACTTCTACATTTATATGTCCTTGTACACTATGTAACTTAAAAAGTAACAACATTTAGATAATGAGCCAATACATCATCAAGCCTTCTTCGAAATACGTGATTTTGTCTTACACTGATTCACTATGGTAAGCCTATTATAAGTGTTATAAGTAAATTTTAGACCTCGCGGGATGGTTTTCACTGGAAATACATCACTCGCCCATGCATGTCTCGTCATACCTCTAAATAGAGAAAAGTTGCTCCGGCTTTTTACGACTTATGATGTGGGACTGACGTAGGATAGTTGTCATAGCGAGAAAGGTTGACATGAATCACTCTAAATCTTCAACCTCTGGGGAATCACTGTTTTAAAAAAACAAAACAAAAAAAAGAGGACAGTCTGCTGGCAAAAAGAGACAGACAGAGTTCTTTATAAAACAAGAATCAACTTTGGCTTAGCTTTTCGACAATGGTGAGAACTGAGGGATTTGAAATGTTGTTTAAGTTTTTATTATTGATCGAAGCACAACCAAAACAATGTTCTTCCACTAAATGCATGCAGTTTTATTTTTAACCTCTAGAAGGCCAAAAGTTACATAGTGTTCCTTTAAAGTCTGCATGAAATGGATTATACATCATCCTACTGTGATGTCTAACTGAGTGAAACGCCTTCTCGAACAAGACAATCTGTTTGGCGGGACTTGGTTTTGTCCAATTGGGAATTGATGGGGTTGTTGTGGTTTGCTATTGGTCGATGTCATGTGAGTGACAGGTTGTCCAGTAAACACATCATCAGAAAAGAGATGTCGCTGCAGGAGGAAGTGGAAGTTATTTCGATCAACGGTTATGAGAGCACATTAATTAAAAAATAATCATGTGCATGGATAAATAATTTATAATAAGTACTGCAATATTCCATAAAAAATCTAATTCATGGTTACAGTGTGTGCGTCGCCATAGAGTGTTTATTTGTAGGGAATTTGCTGTTGGATAAAGCAGGAAAATATAAAAATAATAATATTCAGTTAATATAATTTTACAATTTTATTATTAATAATAATATTATGCTTTATTATTTTTAAAATGTATAAAACTAATACCTGCTTCTGTTGCAGATCATGTTTAACTGTTTTGTCTGAATACAGTCCTATCACAGCTGCATTGGTTTTATAGGCTGCTCGAGGTCTATATTAAGTTCACCGGGGTAAATCCTGTTCTAGAGGTGGCTCTGGTTGGTGACGGCTGATGGCACGCTCCATTACAGAAAAGAAAAAAAGAAATGGGTCGTCTATTGAGTTGAGATTGCACACACCACTAGCTTTCAAAAGAAAGAAAACAACTGAAATGATGGCTTGTCACCACAACCCTCTCCGCGGCAGATCTAGGTTGTAGTTTGCGGGTGTAACCCGACAGAGTGGGTACGACTGCCCCCGTTTAAACTATCATATTTAATTAGCATGCGTATTTATATGTATTTGAGTCATTAGCTGGCAGAAGGACAGATGGGAGCGTGAGCCAGATGAGATGCCACTCATTCTGCTATTACATCACCACGTTTAGTCCTTCAGCTAGATGGGAAAGTAAGTTTTAGATTGTGGAAAATATTGGAAGATTGTGTTTTTAATGCTCCCTTTTTAAATCATATCATGTGGATTTCCTAGAAGTGGAGGTCTAATGCTTTCTGTGTATGTTTTTTTGGATAGTCTTTTCATTCTACAGTGGAATATTGCACATGCAGTGGCAATTCAGTTGGTAGTCACCAGCATTTGACTGTTGCCCAAACAATATTACATATGTATGCACTTATTGAGATGCAGCTGTAATGCATGAATGTGCTGAATTTTGATGAACACACATTAGCAAATCATAGCAACACCCTGGCAACCACTCATCACATCAGCGAGTTGTGAGCAAGCCTTTTTTCTTTTGTCAGGAAATGAATGAAAATGAATTAAAAAATAACAATATTAAATAAAAAATAGTTTAATATTCCTATTAAAGCAAGGCTCCCTAGACTAAAGTATTATTATTATTATTATTATTGTTGTTGTTGTATGCAATATTATAACTAAAATGACCTGAATCTAAATGACTTAAGAAAATGTACTGGCCATAAATGTTTTTTTTTCGGCTATGAAATTATGACACCAAAATTTTAGATACCAGTGAAAATTCACAATTTTCTAGCACAGCTAAAACTATGAGTCTAACTAATATAAATTTTAAAACATCATTAGTAAACAGTCAGTAATAAAATAAGAACAATTAATCAAATCACAAGCAAAATCATAAATACAATATAACAAAGATACAAATGAAATAAACAGTGCTGTTCAGGTAGGTCTGACAGTAGTTTTCAGGTACAGAAATTTAATAAAGCAAGCAAATGTAAACTAACACTGCATAGTCTTCACTCTATATACTAAACATCCTTATTGATTAATCCTTATTAAAGTTACAAAAGTTAAAGGGATAGATCACCCAAAAATGAAAACTTACTCGCCCTTGTGTCGTTTCAAACCTCTATAAGTTTCTTTGTTCTGCTGAACACAAAGGAAGATATTTGGAAGAATGTTTGCAACCAAACAGATCTTTCCCCCCGTTGACTACCATAGTAATTTTTTCCTACTCAGATACTCACTATTTTTTGACATAATTTTGTTTGAATTTGTCCACTCGAGTGCATGAAGACGTGAAAGAGAGCTCAGTTTAGTATTCGGACGCTGTCTGAGACGTGGCTTTCTGGGCATTGCTTCGGTTGTGTACGCACAAAAAACTTCCGATTAAAAATAAAACTTACTATATTTTATATTTATATATTGTTTTTTCTGTTGTTCTTTGTTGTTTGCAATGCATTTTTGTAATACCCTCATTCTTATTGGTAAAACACAAATGTGAACACAACCCGGCCCATCTGATTTGAATTCCCTTCTCTGCACCAGAACAAAAGAGCTTGTTTCTGTGTTGGACCCTTTGCATGGATCTGTTAAAAACACATGTTGCTTTTGAATATGATCAAGACTGTTCAGAGACATTGGCTTATTATGTTTCATATAATTAAATTTGACCATTTTACACTCGTTTATTGTTGCCATTGTTTATTATTCAATATTTGGGAAGAAACTGGAGAGGGTTTACCAAAATCTTTACCCCATATAGTATACATATAAATATATGCACCCTTCACCCACACTACAGTGTGTCTTGTTAGGACTTGACCACAGGACGAGAACATTGGGGAATTCCTCACTATCTTTCCCATCTCTTTATAATCCCGTCCCCGCGTTTTCTCTCGGTCCCCCTCAGATTCCGCACATCAGAGGAAATGAACGGCACGGTGATGAAATGATATAATATGGGTGTTTCTTGTACCATAAAAAGCCTCCCTCTATTTTGGACGGGTCCCCTCCCTCTTTTTCTGAGAACAAGTCCCCTCCACTGCGCTGAGGATGTTGTGGTTAACCTCCAGGCTCTAAACATCTACGACTGTCTCTGCTGCTCTGAAACTCATCCATCTCTCTCGCTCTTTGTTTCTCTCTTTCAGACAGATCTATTTGTTATCTTCCCCTTTTTGTTCTGCAACCCAGTCATTCTTCCTTATTTCCACCACTCTTTTACCACACACCACATCAGTTCGTTTAGTTTCTTCCCTCAGTGCAGATCACGAAGCTTTTCTATGAATTCAATATCAGAAGTTGTTGTTTATTCCCAATTAATGATGTGGGGAAGTATATTATGTAATTTGGCACAAAGCATTTGATGTTAAAGCAAGCAGGTTATATGGCATTTCTTGCATGAACTGTTTGCACTAGAGAGATACACATTACTTTATGTTGATGACTTGATTCAGAGTATTTAAATGGGACTGTTACACTTTTATAGCATTCTATAGTTTTTTTGCCACTTATAATAATGTTGATCAAGACATCGTAATTAAGTTTTTCTTGATCATTTTTCATCCCATCTCTCACCTCTCTCAGTTAAACATGTTTTCTGCCACTGTCGGGTAGTCGTGGCCCAATGGTGAGGGAGTCGGGCTTGTAACCTGAAGGTTGCTGGTTCGATTCCCACGCCCTTGAGCAAGGCACGAAACCCCTAATTGCTCCCCTTGTAAGGCGCTTTGGATAAAAGCGTCTGCCAAATGAATAAATGTAAATGTACTATGCATCTAAAGGGATAGTTCATTTCATCCAAAAAAGTTTTCATCATTTTGTTTCCTCAATGTTTTTCATCATCAATGTTTCCCCATCCCCTCTCCTGTATACAATTAAAGGGTTAGTTCACCCAAAAATCAAAATTCTGTCATTAATTACTCATGACGGTGAATAATTAATGACAGAATGTTCATTTTTGGGTGAACTAACCCTTTAAAGTCAGTGGAGTCCAGTGGAGAGGTCTTCACGGATCCTCATTAAAGGGTTAGTCTGTCATTAATTTCTCACTCTCATGTCTTCCAAAGCCGTAAGACTTCCATTCATCTTTGAAACACAAATGAAGAGATTTTTAATGAAACCTTAAAGATTTCTGTCCCTCCATTGACAGTCCACACAACTACCACTTTTACGCTTTATAAATTTCATAAAGAGATCATAAAACTAATCCATATGAATTTAAGCTTAAGTTAAATCTGTCCATCATATAAAAATTGTTACTAACCTGCTCAATTCATATGGATTAGTTTTACGATTTTCATGTTTTTCCTCAAACAAAACAATCCTATTTTTTGACAAAGTACAGGCTACATTATCTTGCTACATAGGTTAAAAATGTAGCTAATGCAAAAGTTACGAAGAAGAATCAGAAAATGAATTTCATCTACAAATAAAGTATAGGAAGATGGGCATATTTTTAAATCTGCACCTGCCATGTGAAAATAAAAAAGCTAATTTGAAATATTAATAAATACTTGAATAATATGTAAAGAATACTAAAATAACAGTGGCATGGTACATTGGTAGCTCTGGTGTGAGTAAAAATCCAGTTTTTCAATATATGGCCCCATATGGAAACAATAAATATTGCCATCAGTCAATCAAACAAGTCATTTCTCTCTTTCGTTTGTTGCATTCTTGGAGGAGACACTCATACCACATGATACTCCTCATAATGAGATGATATTATTTACAGCTCAGCTCATATAATTAACTGTGAATCATTAAGTTATTTTGTAGTTTACTAATGAGTGGAAAACATTTCACCAGTCCCTGGGGTCCTGCTTTAAATAACACTTCTTCTGGTAGGACTGGAGATAAAAGGGAGAGAGATAGCATGAGAGAGGCCCTGGGAATAACACAGCCCTGCTTCTCTGCCACATGTTTGAGTGGAAGAGGCTGAAGGTCAGAGCACTTCAGATGACCCCGTTCTGACCTCTGGAGAGGCATTCAAACGACAGAGACCAGCCAAAAGACCCTCCGCTGGGTCTGAACTGTAGTGTTCACTTCTCACACTGTGAGAAGATTGAAGTGTAGGAAAGAGAGAGGGACAGGATCACGGATTTTTGTGCACGTGAACGTCTTGTGTGATGTTACACGATCATTCGTTCCCTTTGTTTGCGCAGACTCTCTTCCCTCCAACCATCAGTCTGATCTGTCTGCAGCACACCTGTGCAGCCGTAAGACACCTGGGTAGGAAGGGCCCTCATCTCTCTCATCTGTATGTGTGTGTGTTGATGTGGGTGTCCTGGACTGAGACTGACTGACTGATGTGCTGAGCACTTGCTGTTTCTTTTTATGTGAAAAAAAATGTTCAACTTTGTTAAAAAAAACATTCAACTTTGGGTAAAACACAGTGTTTTGGCTGTCACTTTTTACCCAGGTGTCCAATCACAGCGGCTAAAAATGCTTTGGTGGACATAAGGCTCCAAACTTCTGAACGGTAGTGTATTTATTAAAAGACATTTACTTAATTTATTTTATGACATTTATTTAAGCTTCTACTTGAAAAACACATTTTCTGATCTGGCCCTAAAAAAGAGAAATTCCTTTCTACCCAAATTTCCTCTTTGCCCGCATCTGTTCCTAGTGCCTGAGAAAACCTTTGGCGTTTAGAATGAACACATGCCCTGGAAAAGAAGGATTTTTACAGTTTAGGATTTGCAGCGTTTAGTTAGCAGAGCAGAGAAGTGAAAGTAGTAGTTGTAGTGTTTCCATTACCCTTAAAAATGCGCAAATTGAATTGCGAATTGAATATTCGCTCAATTTCGCAAAAACTCCCATATATCGCTAAAAAGTTTTTACGCTCGCATGAGGTGGTTGTTCAGGCAAATCGAAAAAGGAATATTTCACAAAACTGCAATGGAATCGTTTCTTTTTTTTTTGTATGTATGTATGTAAAAGCCGATCATTCTTTAAAGAGGGCCCGGTATATTTGGGCAGAAGATGATAGTTATTCATTAAACTCATAAAAGATAAAAGTATTACAGGACTACTGGATTCTAAACAACAGAAATGCCACAATTTGAATTTATCAAGACCTCAAAGCAGATCGGAGGGAGAAACACCCAGAAACACCTCATACGTGGCCGCTTCCCAAGTATAAGGGGCTTTCCTTGCCATAAATGTTAGGATAACATGCCTACGTCTCCATTGATTAAAAATAATGGCTAGTGCAGTGACTGGGACGCCATGATTTTTGTAATGACTTATCGTGAGAGGGGAGCAAAAGTTGCATTACATCAGATAATGGAAATACAATGGTGTCATTTCGCAATAGGTTTATATCGATATTTAGAAAATATCGCTAAAGTTTTGCACAATTCTGTAATAGAAACGCGTCTTGTGATGAGTGTCGTGTAGGTGTGCTTTAGACTTTTATGTAACACTCAACTGAAAACATCAGGGTTTATTTGCATGTTATCGGTTATTTTTAGAAATAGTAAAAAGAAATAGAGCTGGTAGTAATGTACAGAGAACACACCACCATTTCTTCTACTTGTATGTTGATAGAGAGATTGAATGAGATAGATTTAACAGATGCATCGGCCTCTCTGTTCTTCTCCGTGTAAAGTGATACGGCGTAACATAAACTCCACTTATGGGGATCTTCATCGCAGTAGTATTTCATCTGCGCGTGTCGCTGTTTATATGCATTAGTCTGCACATTTTAAGTGTGATTACACACACACATTACAGGTAACTGGATCAACATGATGATCATGTTTAAGCATTCAAAGCAGGCAGACCTCATGACAAGATACAGAGAAATGCTAAGCATCTCACATACAGAAATACACACGATTCTTTCAAGCCATGATGGAAGTTCTGTTGCTAAGGAAAGATGGGCAGATGAGAAACTGTGTGGCTGCTTGTATATGTGTGGTGGGGGGATGTGAGTGCTAAATTCAATACATATGTGTTTGTGTAGGTGCTGGACTTGAAGTGGTTTTAGATAGAGAAAAGAATCATTGAATCATTAAAATCTGAATTGTTCCAAAAATGAATCATTTTTTTGAACTGGTTCATTTTAATTACATGGTCAAAGCTGAATCTCTCAACTAACTTTTTTGGGAGTTTATATATCTGTACATAAGTAATAGTTCTGTATTTACATTTAAATATTTTACATATTATTTTACTTCTATTAACATAAAGAAAAAGTAATCTGATTACTTAACTCACGTAACTTGTAAGGCATTACAAACCTGGCACAACTCGTCTAGATGTAGGAGAACATGAATGTCATTTGAGAGGAAGATATTTAGCAAATAAAGACTTAAATTCTAATCTTCTCCTCACTTGGAGCTCTCAAATGGATAATGCACAAGTCATGTGGAACACAGTATTTGTTGAACTACAAAAAAGCAGGCATTGCATTTCTGGAAACATGAAACAAGTGAATATTTAAACAAATCAGCGAATCAGTTCAAATGAACCGTTTAATTGGACAGATTTGTTCAAATTTATTGGAACTATAAACCAAAGTCTGGTGGCAAAAGAGACCTTTATTTATGAAGCAAATTGGTGAAATAGTGCATGTTAGAAGGGGGAAAAACGATAACCACAGGCGAAAGAATAAAAAGCCTGTTGACCTCTCATAGTTTTGTGGTCAGAGAGAGCTTTGTCATTCTTCTACCACAGAGCTGAGCATGGAAAGGTCTGGAATGCCCCAAACTGTTTGGGACGTAACGGTCTTCTTAAAAGCCTGCCAGTTAACCTACTCCACCCCACATACACACACACACTTGCCTGGTTTAACCCTGACTCCCTCCTTCCCTGCGTTTTATTGCATTGATACCAGATTGTGTTTGGGGGTTTTGAGAAGTGGTTAAAAGTCATCTTAAGATTTAGCTCCACTTTTAAGCAAGCTCAGGATATAAACAATATCTTGAAGCAAATATCTATATTGCTTATCTTTATTTTTATTTAGATTTATTTTATGCTAGCTTATTTAGTTATATTTTATGTAATGCTATCTGTCAATATTGTTTATTTTATTTATTTATTTATTTAATTTCATTTCATTTGAGGTATATGGAAAATATTTTCTGTCTGAATGGGTTTTTATTCATGAAAATGTACAGCTCCTTTGGGACAAGGGTGAAATTGCATTTTCTACACATTTTTCTGTGGATTTCTGCAGAATGAATTTAAATATGGTAAAAAAAAAGTGTTTAGACTCATATTGGTAGCTGAAAGCATAATATATAATAGCACAATTATTTAGAAAACAAACATGCAATGCATAGGGGATACAGTGTGATTCTGTAGATCATCTAATGAGTTATACAGTTTCTTTGATAACCATCAAGTCTGTTTAAATGATAGATCTGTGTGTGTGTGTGTGTGTGTGCGTGCCGAACCAAATGACGTCACCTCTGCAGGTTTTAGCGGAAGATTGGGTTCTCAGAGGAAATGCAGGCTGTGGTGGGCCGTTGTGGAGGTGCTGTTTAAAGCAGGTCTGCTGGTTAGCCTGCTGTGCTGCTGGAGACAGTAATGGCAGGGTAGTGAGCCAGAGAGAAGCCCTCATTCAAGCTACACTCAAAACGCTGATCTCTAATTAGCATCCTAGACCCAGTAGGGTGGTTCCTGCATGTGCATGTGTGTGTGAAAGAGGGAGTGTGTGTTTGTGTAAATGTGTGCTGTTTTTTGTCTTTTTGACCTCTATTATCACTGCTTCTTTGTCCTTCTCACGCTCTGTGTGTTGATGTGTGTGAATGTGAGAGCGTTTCTCTGGGTTCCCGATCTATGGCAAATCCAGCAATCCGCAGGGTTAAAACGTCCCTCTCAAGGATCAGATTACCAGAGAGAAACAGACCGAGAGAGAGTGACAGGAGGCAGAGGTTTCAGGCAATACATGGATTGTCGTGCAAGTTAAGAAAGCAGTGAGGAATAAATACAACAAGACGGAACTTTTTTTTGTTAGTTTGCTTTTTGAGCATTTAAGATCATGAGGCATCTTTTCCCTGAAATCAATCTCCTCATTCCCGTGCCGGCTACTGGCAGTCACGGACATCGAGTCAGGTAGAGTGTGTTATGTGTGAGATTTCAGGAAAAACAGTGTGTGTTCTTTAATACCTGATTTACAAATCCTTTTTGCAGAGCTAAAGTTTGGTCTTCCGCATCAAGTCCTTTTTGGTTTATAGGAGGCTGTGCGGGCATCTGTTAAGAGGCAGATTTTGGTTTAACAGATTTCTTTCAATCAAAGCCAGTCTATACGGGATCCGTGGAGACATCAGTGCCATGTTTGGAGACTTCACTTTCTGTCTTCTGCTCTTTATGTGTGTCTGCAGTCATGTCAAAGAGAAAGTTTCCAAGAATTCATACTAAACTTTGAGGCTGTTAACATGCGTCTAAGCAGCAAAGAATGAGAAAAGGAAAACAAAAGAAAGTATGTTGTTGCACTCTCATGATGGATGGATGGATGGATAGATAGATTTCCACCATTCTCACATGCCTTCTCTCTTTTCTGTTTGTGACAGATAGGGTTTAAAGATGTGTGAGCTGTGTGTTTGAGCTAGTATGCGTGTTTTTGTTTTGTTTTGTTGTCATCGTACGGTCTGAATGATGGTGGCCACCCGAGAGCGAGGGAACAGCGCTCAGTTACTCTGGTTAGCCGCTATGACCTTCATCAGATCCAAAAATGAACAGTCATGTGCAGTATTAAAAGCCTGTCATATAGTGCGGGCTTCATATAGCTCTGATGTGGTTCGAAAATCACTACTAATGCTGTTTTTTTTCCCAAGTCCAAAGATTTATATTTCTGCTGATGAACAGAACTTAATAACAAGTTCCATAACATTCATAGATTTGGAAACAAAGGCTCAGATAATGTCTAAACACTTTTTTGTAAAATCTCTCTTTCAGTTGGGATGACAGCAGTTCAGTCAGCAGTGGGATCAGTGACGCTATCGATACTGATGACATCAACACCAGCTCCTCCATAAGCTCTTATGCCAACACCCCCGCCGCATCCCGCAAGGCCCTGGACGGACAGGTATGACCCGCGCACATTTATCTCATAAGCGTTCTAAAACAGAAACTAATTACTTCTTACAGAAATGTCTTTGTTAGAGATGCAGCTGTACATGAATCTCTCTAGTCCCAGTTCAAGCTAGAAACATCAAGTCCAAGAGAGAACAATTTAAAGGAAGGAAATCTGAAAGGATTGCAATATTTCACGGTATTACTTTTTTACTGTATTTTTAGCCAAATAAAGGCAGCCTTGATGAGCATAAGAGACTTCATGTTTAAAAAGTGTTTTACCAACGCTAAACTTTTGAACTGTAGAGTAATTGGACTGCCATTCAATCATGCAAAGACAATTTCCTTACATTTTTAATTCATTGCCCCCCCCCCTCTATATAACATTATTTATCTGTGATCCAACTACATCTTAAACATAAAGAGGTTGTTCTCCTGTACTCGTCGGTCAACCCCCGTCCCTTCTTCTCATGAAACCCCCTTCTCTTTCTGTTTACTTGAACCCAACTCTCACATTCCGCTGCTTAAGACCCTCATAAAGTGCTAAATTGGTGCTGCTGATTCCATAGAAACTCATGTCAATATTTAAGCCAAAGCAATTGACATGCCACATCGCAATAAAACAGTGGAACAAATAAGCGGTTAAGAGCGGATACGTTTGGATTCAGGACTAAAATTTCTCTTTATATTGAAATGCTAAATTTGGTAAGTGTGGGTGGAATCAAAACCTGCAAACTCTAAAACCACCAAATCCACTGCCCACGCTGTGTGGAAGTTTGTTGTTTTATTGTAAACATTGGAATAAATTTTGATGTGGAATTATGCAGGTAATATATTGATAACTGATAACTCAGTTCTGAAATTTGGAGCCTAGTTACCATATAAAATGTGAGTACTTTATAACTTTGATTTATTCATAATGTTGATTTGGGTATTGTTTTTCATAGCCTCAGACAGATGCAGAGAAGCATTCAGCAGCCGAACGCAACACTGCTTGGTCCAGTGATGAGGTCAAGAAGTCAGATGGGGGTTTGGATTGTGGCATCAAAATGGATGCAGGTCTGAAGTGGCGGAGGAACCCTTCAGATGTATCGGAGGAGTCCGATAAGAGCAGCTCTGGACGGAAAACTGCACCGATCACTCAGACCGGCTCTTGGAGGAGGGGCATGAGCGCGCAGGTGGGCGTGACCGCACCGCGGACCAAAAGTACAACTGTAACCACAGGAACTGGCGTGATTAAGACACAAGGTACTTTTCTAATATTTGAATATTCTAAATATTCCGCACAAAATCCATCCATTCATCTGCTCAGAGTTTGAATTAGTTGTAACATGCATTTGGGATGAAGCATGCACCAAACTTGTGTATAAATAATGAGAAGTGTGTATAAACCAGCTGTTGACAACAAATGAGAAGCTGTGGTTTTCTGCCTAAATAAGAGCATGAGGGTTTAACTTTTGAAAATTAATTATTATTATACTATAATTATTATTACAGTTGCACGTTAAATGTTTTTTTAAATATAGGTTTTTTCATTTGCTGTGAAATATTAATAACAGTAAATATTGAAATATTAATAATACTGAAATTTCATATTTTGTTTAATATTTTTATTTAGTAAAAAAAATAAAAATCATAATAAATAATAATAATTATTATTATTAGTCATATTTATGTATGATAGAAAAAAGCTAAATAAAATCACTGCAAACCTGGAGCTTTTTTTATAATTTTTTGTCAGCTATTTTTTATCAGCTTTACTATAAAATTTTATTAAAAATTAAAAAATTATTTTTATTTTTTTCTTAAATAATTTTTTTTTAAATTTACAGTTTTAATTATTTTGTTTTGTTTAATAATTTTATTTATTTATTATTTTTTTTTATATTATTATCATTATTATTATATAGTCATATTGATATATCAAAAAACATTTGGCCAAATTGTGCAGCCCTACAAACAAGCACAGCAAGCCTCAAGTTTTTTTTGTTTTTTTTTGCTTTTTAAAACATTTGATTTTCCTCCAAATCAAGCGGCCCTAGTTTCATTTAATACACAGTGAAATCCCACACACAGTGTTGACATTAAGTTTTATGCATTATCAACTCTTCCAGCTGTAGCGTTCTTTTGTCCAATAGGTAAAACAGATGACGCCAAGGTCTCTGAAAAAGGACGTATGTCTCCCAGTTCCAACATCCAGCATTCTTCCTCTGATGCCGGTCGAAGCAGCGGCGACGAAGCCAAGAAAACCCCATCAGGTCGAGTCCCCACAAGCACATTTGGTTTCAAGAAGCCTAACGGTGTCCACGGCCCAGCCACTGTGGTGACTACCTCCAACATCACTCTGGTGACAGCGAGCGGCGCCACCATTACCAGCGGCTCCGCCACCCTGGGCAAGATACCCAAGTCCTCCGCGCTTCTGGTTGGTGGGAGGGGGTCATTAAAAGGGGCTGTGGATGGTTTATTGCCCCCTCAGGAGGACGGCTACCTGTCCCCCAGTGCTCGTTCAACACTACAGTATCGTAGTCTACCTCGACCCTCCCGCTCCGGAGCCGCGGCCCGCAATGGAAACCGATCATCCACAAGCAGCATTGAGGCAAGCCTGAGTCCCAGAATGCCCGTCCTTACTGCCGTCACGGCCAATAAGCCGAGAGATTCTGCCCCTAAAACCAACGGGCACGTAATCCAAGCCAATCAGACGGACAAAGAGAAGGGCGTGACCTCGGAGATGGACAACTTGAGAACCAGTCCGATTGTTTCCGGAGGAGGGGCGGCAACTATTCCACAGACAGCGAGACAGGGAAACAAGTACAGCGAGGTCTCATCCCCAACATTGCGAAGGTACAAAAAGGCAGGGGGGGGGCCACGGTTCAATGTACCACACAGAATTTCACCCTTATAAATCAGAGTTTTCATTGACGCTTCCTCAATTAAAGCCTCTATTCATCTTCTCAGGCCCCACTTACATAGCCAAACATGTGATAGCAGGAATGAGTTTTTGTAACCTCCTCCAGCTCCATGATTAGGGTCTTTCTGAAGCTGTTTACTTAACCTGCTTTATGACGGTCATGAATCACAACTGTCCAGGGTGGCCCGTGTTTTTTGCTGCTCATGTTAATGATGAGCAAAGTGCTTTTAATCTTTTTCCACTATTTTTTAAGGATAGAACCATGCTTTTTTCCTCTTCAGCTTCATGAGTTGAAAGGGACATAGAGAACATTAAAGGTTCGAAATAAAGAGAAATATGGCTTAGCGAAGTTCATACTTAGTATACTGTGTTATGGACTTGATCAGACTTACGTTTTTTTTTTTTATTGATGA
Organism: Zacco platypus; assembly: GCA_038088235.1. Taxonomy (NCBI): domain Eukaryota; kingdom Metazoa; phylum Chordata; class Actinopteri; order Cypriniformes; family Xenocyprididae; genus Zacco; species Zacco platypus. Next base: position 38,439,499 of record CM076085.1, on the reverse strand, counting down.
TAAATGGGGGAATAATCCTGTAGACCTACAATGAAGTGAAGACCAAGCTATCTAGAGACCAGAAAATTATAGACTCTGATACACAACCATTCAAAATTTGTTAAAAAAAAAAAAGTATTTTAATAATTTCATTAGATTTTTAATAAATTCTCTGTTTCTCTCAGACTTTTTGGAGGTAAGGCTGCCAAGCAAGCCCCAGTCACCACTGCAGAGAGCATGAAAAACTCGGTCGTCATCTCCAACCCCCACGCTACCCTTGGGCACACCCAGTCCTCCGGTGGGACCTTGGACTCCCCCTCCACAATACCAGGTAGCGGCGCCAGTAGTCCCCTATATGGGGGTCGTGGCGCCAGCATAGGGGGCAGCGAACAAGCTTCCAGCCCTGGTTCGGTGTACTCTACAGGCACAGGGACCTGGGGAACCACCATAAGCAGCTCTTCGGCTCTCGGGTACCCCTCCGTGAGCAGCATGCACACCAGCAGTGAGTCAATTGACATGTCAGTAGGCAGCGGGCATCACCGGGATGATGTTCACCTGGCACTGATGAGAACGGGTAGTGCCAAGACGGGCATGTCAGAGAGGTGAGTCTGGGAAAAAGCTAGTAGAGTCTTTATACTTTTTTATCTGTAATAATGGTAATCTGTAATATTTCTCATCTGAATTAGATTTGATTCTGAATTAGGATCAGTTTTTAAATCTGAAATGCCACATTTGCATTGCACAGTTTTTTGGGGTTACTACAATTAGATGTAGGTATGAATCTTCTAAATGATTATTTCTTGTGTGAACGGAATCCAGGAGTCACTTCTGAACTCACACTGCCAATCAGAATTCTAAATCGAAATGCAAATCCAAATTAGAATTCTGATTTTGATTCAGATTCTGATTCCTATGTATTATAGCAGTTCGCATTTAGTTTATTGAAACATCACAGTTTATACTTGTGATTTTTTTTGTCTGAAATTTTTTTGATTGCATACAAGGAAACATATTTCGATTCAGATTATGTTCATACTAAGTTATTTGATTGTTGTACTGTTGTAAATCATATTTTAGTGCTGGTTGTAATTTACTTTTCTATTCTGAAAATCCACATACACACTGCAAGTTTTGGGTGTGACAACCTCATTTAAATGCAGTGAATCCCCTAAATTTCCAGTATATGTAAATAATTCAAGAGTCGGTCATGAAATTTGATATGATTGACAGTGATATCTATAGAAGAGGTGTGACAGGTGTATTTAGCAACAGTGTGTGCACCATCTACAAGAAAAAGATACTGAATCCAAATCAGAATTCTGATTTAAATTCAGATTTTGATTCAGTTCATACTAAGTTAGTTGGTGTTTGTTGGAGAGCCCAGTTGATGGATAAACTTTAGTTTTACTAATTTAAATCGAACAAGCATCGTTCTATCACAGTGCTCAGAAAACCCTACTTTTTAAAGTTAGAAGAATGTGATACTGCAGTGTGGAAGCTTCTTTGGTTGTCTCTAATTCTCTTCTCCAATGATCTCATTGTCTATCAACCCTCTCCTCTCCCCTCTTCATTCCCCAAGTCCCCTCTCCTCTCCCTCTGCGAGTCCTAAATTCAGCCGTAACACATTGCCAAGGAAGCAAGACAGGTAAAATGTCCAATAGCTTCTGGGTCCGCTTCTGCTGCTTTTTAATACTGACATGGCTTTATGTCTTTGTGTTTGCGTAATTTTATACAGTAGTTTTAAAGACTCATCAAAATCAATAAGTTTAACAATAAGTGTTTATGAAAAATGTTGCTTACCCTACCTTTAAGCACAGCCTTAACTTTTTGTCATAACTGCTGGCAATTGTTACTCTAGCCACACCTAGTGGTGAAATCCATTACTTTGCTCAATCAAAGCCAGAACTCTCATTACAAATATGGTTTGTTTGCCTTAATGATGAATGTGACCGCACAGTCAAGATCAGTTTTGAGTTCTAGATGAATCTAAGGAGAGATCAAAGGATAATAACCTTTAATAGTGCAATTATTATTGAATTAAGCCTTATTATCTGTCTGGAAAACCAGCTCTCATGATTGAGTAAGTTCCTCTCCTCCTTCGCTGTTTCATTTTATCCGTCTCTCAGCGATTCCTGCAGTGATAGAAGCACGCTTCCCAAGAGACGACTCAAATACAGGTGCATTGTGGAAATATGCAGATCCCGCTCACTGTGCTTTACTGCAATGACACTCACGTTCTCCTCCTTTCTGTTCTCTGATCTCCCGCACATGCTTCCATTTTTTTAAATATGCAGTGTGGCCACAGTTTTATTTTTGAGCACCGTTTTCTGTTGCTGTTTTGATGTTAGCGCATGGCACTTGTCACTTTTTGTATTGTATCACATTATGGAGTACTGTATGTGAATTAGCAGCTTTTTTGGAAATTTCAGTTTTTTCACTTTATTTGTCTACAGTATGTGAGCATTTGACTTGTAGCCCAGCTTTTATTTGTAATTTCTTATTGTTATATTAATTAAGTGGTGGAAATAATTTACATTATGAACATTGTTTTTTTTTCTGTGAATATATATAAATTATGTATATATTATATATATAAATATGCATAATTTATATTATATTATATTAATATAAATTTTGAAAACAGCTGCTGCTTAATATTTTTTGTGGAGACCTTGATCATTTTTTTTCAGGATTCTCAAAATGATCGAACAAAACTCAAAGAACAGGATTTATTTGAAATAGAAATCCTTTGTAACATTATAAATGTCTTTACTGTCACGTTTGATCAATTTAATGGATCCTTTGCTGAATATATAAGTGTTAATTTCTTTCATAAAAACTTTTGAACAATAGTGTATTAAGATTAAAGATACAATACTTTAGAAACATAAAATGACCTTATATTTAATGAAGTGTCTTTATTTCCTCTTGCGTTGGTCAGGTTTCAGATCACAGTATTTGTAATAGTGACATTTGAATGCTGATGTCTGATTGGACGATGCTCTTGCCGCAGGTACGCCCCTTCACCGCAGCTGCGACAGGAAGAGGCGCGTGATTGGCTGCGCTCACATTCAGCTGGTGGATTGCAGGACTCAGCCAGTAACTCTCCCTTCTCCACCGGTTCCAGCTTGACATCACCCTCTGGAACACGATTTAACTTTGCTCAACTTGGTAAAATGCATATACTATGAATATATTATACATGGTATCTGTAGTCTGTCAAGATTGTTTGACTTAATATTTCTGAAAAGCATTGTATATACGCATACCAGTATATCAGAATTAATGCAACCTAGGTGTGCACTTTTCTTTAAATAACAATTAGGTTTTTTTTTTTTTTTTTTTTTTACTAATTATTATTTGTCTTGTCTCATATAATTAAGTGTCATTGTGTGTTGTTTACAGGAAGCCCCACAACAGGTGCTCAGATTAACCTGGCCAGCCTGCGCAACAACAGCCTGACCAATCAGGACAACCAGCTGGACAGCCATGGTGATTCCCGTCTGCGCAACTCCTGCATGTCGCTGGACGAGAAGACCCGAACCATGAGCCGGTCGGGATCCTTCAGGGACGGGTTTGAGGAAGGTGAGAAATAACTGAATCCAGGAGATTATTGTATGTTCTTCATTACTTTGAACATGTTGCATTAAATTAAATGTATGCATACTTTGCAAAAAGTAGTGAATCGTCTTGATTTAATTTTTCCATTACAGTGCATTCTGAGATGATAAATTCAATGCCTTATCATTTGACCAAAACAAAGTACCTTAGAAGTCAGCTTGATGTTGTGGCCATTTAGAAGTCTATGCATCTAGTCTCGCGTAGCCAGACCTTCAGACTGACAGCAGAAGGTCTGGACTCCATTGTAGCTTTCATCGGCCAAGGACCGCCCAAGAGCACATGTTTAGGGGAGTGAAAATGTAAAGTCAATGTCCCTACGATAACAGTTGTAAAAGACAGATAACAGTTGTGTGAGTTTAGTGCAACAGTGGAGCCGCAAACTTCACATACTTTTGAAAACCCAGCGTTTAGTTGATATTGAGCACTCGTTGTCACAGTTGTTAACACAACAACGCCCATGAGGGGGTTTGCTGTAGCGACGGCTTTGTTTCCAGGTAGACCGTTAAAGAATGGAAACCCTGAAGAATTCAAGAAAATCAAATGATACTTTGAAACTCCTCAAGTGTTTCCCATTTTGTGTGCCATATGCATCAGACATTCAGCCTATGTATCAAGAGCTCCCCTAATACTTAGAAATGTTGTCTAGGTATTCAGTTCATTCACTGTAGTTCTTAAAGATGATAGTAGGTAGGCTTAAGAATAAGGTAAATATCTGCAACAGCTTGTCAGCTTGAACTCCATGCTGAAATACAACTCACAGACATCTGAATCCAGCATAAGCTCAGATGTCTATCCTCAGTCTATTCACCCATTAGACTAAACCAACAGTCTCTGTTCTCTTCTCCACGACTGCTTGCAGTAATAGACATCAAGTCTTTTTGAAAAATCATTGTGTACAT